>CM057811.1:85319390-85831890 GCA_030067965.1 Latrodectus elegans
TGATATTCGAGAATTCATTTCAGATTGTCCACGTACCGTTTTAGATCAGATTCTTTAACCAAATCATCGATGGCCGGTTTGCAAGTTCGTAGACCAGCTTGCAAGGGTTCTTGATCAGAATTCTGGCCAGCTTCAGAACATCAGACACTTTCGCAAAATTCTTGGTCAACATTCATTCGATGAACTCGTCGGGATGCCGTTTCTGAATTTCTTGCTAGATTTCGTAAACACCGGAATCGAAGAGATACGTTCCTGGTCTTATAGTGTCCAGCAAATGAAACCAAGACATGTTGATCGTATCTGTCATCAATCATTTAAATATCTGCAAGACGATCGTTTCTTTGGTCAAGTGTGGATTGCGTGTGGCCAAGATCTCAGAAGGGACAAATGGAATGATATCCATGGCGATCGAATGAATGAATACCAAAAAATGAAACACTTGCTTTTTATAGTTAAGGTAGATAAAGAATTTGAAAAACGGAGTATCACTTGATTTTTCTTTTATATACAAGACCTCTTTCGTTCATGCTTGGCAATTCGATCGACCTAAAAATATGGCACAGAGCTGTAGTTCTCTGCGATTTTTTCAGTTCTTTTATTTTGTCCGCCCAAAGGAGAAAGTCGTTCTAAATCTTTTGTTCTTTTAAGCTTGTAGAATAAAGTCCAATGTTAAAGACGAGTTTGAATCTTACGACTTTTCTTTCAACGTCTTGAAATTCCAGTGGTACATCAAAATATCTGGTTCATCGTTTCATAGGACTGGATAACGGAAGTATTGGAATAAAGTAAGTTATTGGTTGGTTATAGAAAATTATTGATTCTTCGTTGACAGCCATCGTCTCGTCCAAATGTGCTGGTGATAAATTTTCAGCTTTATCCAAATGTACTAGTAATGGATTGTCAGCTTCGTTCAAATGACTATTTGCTGGTGATGGATTATCAGATTCATTCAAAGGTGCTAATGGATTCTCAGCTTTGTTGAAATGACTCGCGGCCGGTAGTCGATTCTCCGTTTTTTGGGGTCAAAAAATTTGCTAGTGGATTCTCCGCTTCATTCGAATGAGCTGTATCGCCCGTTCGAACTGATGTTTCATCGGATGTGTGAACCGGCATCACATCCGATGAGAACTGAAACATCGTGTCCTGAGAAGGTCAAGTCTTCATTTTCATCAACCAATGACTTTCATAAATCCGAAAATCCCGAAATGGTTTAATCAATTGAGATGTCAGTTTCACATGAGGAGGATTTTCTTCATATGCCTCTAGAAATGGACATATATCCCTGTCCGATACTGTCAGTCGAGCCAACCACTTCGACGTGGCCTATGGTAAACAATTGATTCAGCCGTTGACCGCATTCAGTATCGTGTACTCATGACCATATGTCGGATTGCCCTCGACTAGTCAATTATTCAAATGTTTATGATCCTCATCGAATAAAAATGCGACAGTATCCCTGCGATGTCCGAAACTTTGATCCAGCCTTCATATTTGATAGTATAAAGATTATTTTAATTCAGAATCTTGGCAAAATCATAGAGCCTGATTTTAAATTCAAAAATACATGTATACAATATTATAAAAAGGAAAATCAAGAGCATAAAAATAATGCTTCTCTAACTAGAGAGGATTGGAACTAACTGATGTAATCTTATACCACACTGAAGCTTCCTAGTTCAAGAGGCCAAAAAGGGTGTATAAATATTACCCATACAAGTAATCCTTCTTTGTAAGTTCCTCAACATTAATTTATTCCACCCCAAAAGAGAGAAAAAACAGTAAAAAATAATCACAGCTGTTTCCCTCGTCATTGACTTCAAAGCTAAACGCGCTCTGAATCGCGTAAAGGAAAAGTGTCGTTGCGGCGGAGTATTCCAGTGTATGGAACACCTTGTTTCATCAAATCATTCTGCGCATACTTTACACATTAAAATTTTAAGTAATATAGAATCAATAGTTCAAGGTACAGGCAACAAAATAACATAGAAATTTCTTTTCAAACAATTATTTTTCTGTAAGGAAAAAAAAAATCGGAAAAAAAATATATACCTTCAAAATAAAGGGATTTAAATAATCTGCTATAATCTGTAATTATTGGTCGTCTTATATAGAGCTACCATCTATTATGTAAAAGAGAAAGTATAAAGGACATTTCATGCCAAAATCCATCCATTTATCGCTAAGTGCAATATTTTGGTAACAATTACAAATTTGGTGTTCCAACACCTGGAACACTGAACCGCAAAGTGTTAAACAAGACACTGTCAGTCTTGAGTCTTCAATGAATGGCTTGAGATCAAACCAACTTCTTGAAAACAAAAGAAGACCTGGGAATAAAAGAAGAATTGTAGCAAGAAAGAGCTGTGATCAAGTTGTCTCAACAAGAGCTAGAACACAAATGATCTGAATCCGATCGAACGGCTCCTTTTATAAGTGAGGATTTGTCTAAAAATAACAAATAACAGAGTCGTCTGAACACAAAACAAGAGAACGAATGAATTAAGAATGAAGAGTGTCTCCTTTTATAGGTCCTTTTATGAGCTCGGTCGAAAGACTATAGCTTGTCGTCGTTCTGAAAAGCGTAAAATAAAGATCGTTGATTGCACTGGCTCTGCAAAACATTTTTCCTACTTGATTTCTTATGATCACTAGTTGTCTAATCGGACATCAGTCTAAGATTTTTAACATTGGCAATAACACGAACGACTACAAATTGGAAATGGCATTCCGTAATCGGAAGACCACGGGCAAAACACAGTCTAGAAATTACATGAATACCGGTACCCGTTAGATTTTCTTCCAATCGTACGAATAAAGGAATAAGGACACCGTGCCGTTTATAACATTGTGATCGCTCTGTGCCATCAACTACTCACATTCCATCCAGAAACGTAAGGTCCATGATCCAACAATTCTTTGTTCACCAGGACCTGTAAAGTGAAATCTTCACAAATGCCTACTCATTTGAAAGACATCCTTTACGGTTTCGCAACGAGCGATTTCAGAGCTTTAGTGGCTTCCGTGTGTGTGTGTCAATGTGAAATAAAGACCAAGCTTTCACAAGTCAGTCGAAACTAGACTGTCGTCCATACCATGAGCAACTCTGGAATTGATATTGCACCACGTTTCGTAGATCAAAGACCATGAGCAACATAATCAGTCTAAAAGATGTGTGTGCGTCGATATCTTTTCGAATTTTGTTCACATGAGAAAAACGGACCTTTGAAAAGAATGAAATAAATATATTTGGCAGTCAAATTAAATCTGAGCTACTTTTTCTTATATCAAATATTAAATTAGGGAACAACAAACAACTGCAGATCGCGGAATCAAGATATCGCATACATAGAAACAAATCTCACGAACATTGCGCGCTTCCTGTCAAGCCGAAATCCGTTGCTCATGTGACCAGATGTTCTTTCACCTTCTTCGGAAAAGATAAAGTATCAAATTTATTTCATGTTACATATTTCACATTTTCAAATTTTAATCTTTGGGATTAAGAAGAGTCAACAAATCGTTCAGTTTCAGGACCAGCCGCACTAGAGAATGAGCCACAGTTTTTTTTTCTCTGGATTTCCCAGTAAACCAAGTTCTCACAAATCTTTGCTATCGAACGGTCTCACTGCAATCGTTTTACTTTATTCATAGAGCCAGTCTCGTATAGTAAAGAGGAAGATCTCCAATGACAAAGGAAATATACAATGGATACGATTTGCATGATAATGGACATGGATGGCTTCATTCACGTAGGAACTTCATTGTGTCAAGAACTCCACTTGATCGAAGCCACCAACGAAAATTCAATGCCGTAGGATTTCTCTTTGACCTTCTTCACATTTATCTGAGCCCGGAAGATTGGCGTACAGAAAAGTACTGCCGCAAACGGATTCGCAGACTAAGATTTCGAGACAGTTTCAAAGAATGGAACGTGAATCCTTAAACAAGCTTGAAGATACAGTGAAATTATTTTAATACAGAACGAAAAACGCGAAAAAATATGTCGTGGCTTACAAAAGCACTCGATATGAAAAGGTATTATTGAACGCTTTAAATATTCCAAATATCGACTTAGGCATTCAAGGTTGTCCGAAATTCAAAGTATTGGTGATTCAATAAGAGTATGGAAAATGGCAATGCGACGGGCATACGGAGATCTTTTAATCCGAAGAGCATCACAGTGATTGTGCGATGATCGAAGAGTATATTTACTACAGGTTTGTTCGAAACGAATTGATGGGGTGAACATAATGTTTGTTTCTCGGTGAAAAAATAAAGAATTGTCACAACAAGCTTGTTCTTTTTCTACGTGTGATGTTGAAAACAAGTGCCTAAGATCTTCATGTTGATAATGACTTCCGGCTTGTACCTATATAAAAGGAAAGAGCCGAAACGGAATGCTCGTCACATTCTGTTCTCAGTTTTCAAAGCGTTCGGATCGTTTCATTCTTTCATCTTAAGAATATGAGTTTTAGTACAAATTAAGTTGCAATGCTGAAGACTATTCAAAACAACAAGAATCTAACAAAACTAATCTTTACAAAACTTATAAATCATTTATACTCAAAATAGAAAGAATTTTCTTGTAAAAAATAAGAATGATGATAAACTTTTAAATTATTATTTACTAACTACTATATATACATATATATATATATATATATATATATATATATATATATATATATATATATATATATATATATATATATATATATATATACACTACAGTGCAATGATGCACAAAAACCATTGTAATAATTCTTAAAAGACTTAAAAATAGATCTACGGACTCTCACCAACTTATCATCTACTAATTTCTGGAGAAAATTCAATTATTTCGGACACTGTTGATCAGGCTAACTTATTTGCCAAATTTTATTCTCGTCAATTTGAAACTGAAGTATTACCTCTCGATTTAAGTTCAAACTTTGATTTAGAATATAACTCTGCATTCTCCCTTTCAGAGCTTCATTGGCCATTTCTAAATGCAAAAATACATCAGCTGGTTTTGGTTTAGTATCAGCTAAAATTTTGAAAGGTATATCAAACATAGCTTTACGATCCCTTTTGTCACTCATAAATAACTCTTGGTTAAACGATACTCTTCCCCCTGCCTAGGAATAAATTCATCATAATTCCTAAAATAAAACCTGGGAAAAATCAGTAAATTCTTATCTCCCAATATCTCTTACAAGTGTTCTATGTAAGGTCATGGAACTCATGATATTAAATTGTTTTATAAATCTTATCTCCCTTTCCAAATATTTTCATCCAAATCATCGTGTCATAGAAATTGCGATAGTGTTCTTTCTATGCTTCATCATCATATTATTGCTCTCACAGAGAGAATATATCATATACGCACCTTTGGACATATACTGAAGCTTACGATTCAGTGTGGCCAGACGGTCTTATTTATAAATTCCTCCCATTTGATATCAGAGGAAATGCTGCTCATTGGATATTGGATTCCTTATCGGATAGAAGTTTTAAAGTGAAATGGCGTAGAACTTTATCTCAACCCACTTTCTCTAATAGAGGTGTCCCTCAAGGCAGTGTCCTTTCTCCCTTTCTTTTCATGATTTATAATGTCAGATATTTACGAATTTCTCTCTCCTGACATTAAGTGTTTTATTTATGCGGATGACATAATCCTTTTTGCTGTTCATTCATCACAAGAAAGTCTTCAGCGAAAAATGCAGAATGCATTCATAAAACTTGAAGAATGGTGTAAAGAAAGGAAACTAAAAATTGATTCCTCAAAATGTTCTGTTATTGATTTCTCTTTTAAAAAATATCCTGTAAACTTTTAACTAATTATCAACCAATTACCTATCTCTTGGTCTAAGCTCATAAATATTCTTAGTATCTATTTTACTAATAACTTAACCTTCAAATACAATTTTCAAATAAAAAAAAAATCCATCCAGAAGAAAATTAATGTTTTAAAAGCTATTGCAGGTAACAAATGGAGGAACAATTCTAATTACTTACGTCAAATTGTTTTGTCCTTTATTACAAGTAGCCTGGACTATGGATTTTATATATTTACATCTGTGAGCTTATCAGAGCAAAAATTCTTGGATCCAATATACTATTCAGTTCTTAGAATTGCTACAGGTCTTTTACGCTGGGCACAAATTCCACTTCTTATGAAAGAAGCAGGGGTCTTACCTCTCACTTTAAGACAAAACTATCTCTCTACAAGGATGTACATTAGAAACTTTGCACTTTCTAACAGATCTCCATAGGGTAGTTTGTGTGAAACACTGCCTTACATCCAAATATCTGGTGCTCTTCCTCTGTCTTTACGAACGAAAAAATGGCTCGAAGAAAGTGGAATTCAAGTAACAGATATTTTAAGAGTTCCTTCTAAACTTGCCTTTGATAGTATTAATTTAAACATATTACTTAGAAAATATTCTTTTCAGACTAAATATCTTCCTACAGATAATATTAATAACCTCTTTGAATTGCATAGTTCTTCTGACTGGCTCCATCAAATATTGTTACTTACTGATGCGTCTAAAATAGACAATAAACTTGGAATCACTATTTATAACAGCAGAAATAACTCCTTTGTCTCCGGGCAAATCAATAATTTAAATTCTGTTTTTACAACATAGGCTTTTGCTTTATATCTGGCAGTGACAAAATTCTGTATTTCTCCTTCCAACTAAGTTATATTATCAAACTCCTTATCCTGTCTAAGCAGTTTGAAAAGTCTCTCAACCTCTTCCCAACCATCATTACTACACATCGGATTAGCTTTAATAAATACTACTAAATTTGCGAATCTATTCATTTAGTATCATTTAGTATTCATTCATTATTGGATTCCAATTCATTCTGGAATTGCTGGGAACAAAAAAGTAGATGCTCTTACAAAATCGGCCATTAATAAAAATATTATTCTGCACTCGATTTCACCTGAAGACCTTATCCATATTATAAGAAACATTTTTATCAATTATAATAACAACGAATGGAGTAATAGTAAATACACATCTAACTTTTCACACATATCTTCTATCACAAAAATTCACCGCGATTATACTAACTCTTGCCTTGAAGAAGTGTTGCTAGCTAGAGCTAGAACTAGTTTTTTTCCAACAAATACTAAATTACATAAATTCAGATTTTCTTCAACAGATAAATGCTCTTGTGGAGAAAGAGAAACCATGGATCACATAATGCTATCGTATCCTCTATGTGATCAAACAAGAAATTCTTTAAGAGAAAAACTTGGTATTGGAGCTCTTTGCGTCTCTTGGATTTTAGATTTGACAGCGAATCCTAAAGAGAAAAATGACGCAACAATTTCTTTTTTGAAACAAATTAATGGAATCTAATTTTTTTTTCTCGTCTTTGTGTTTCCAGTCGGTATAATTTCCCCTTCATTTGTCAATCAAACGCTGTGATTATCTTCATCGTTTTGATTTTAAATTATTTTTTTAAAAATCATCAATCCATCAATTTTGCTTATGTTTCAAACAAAAACTCAATCTTTATCAATGTGAGCTATAAGCCTATGAACATAAAATTTCAAAAAAAAATTTTGTCGTAACCTAGCCTAACCTAACCTAGTTTTACTCATAAAATTAAATACTAACTTTAATACTTAGTGTTCAATTTATCTTACATAATAATTTTATTAATTATAGTTATTTAGCAAATATTTAATAACATTTGTAAAAAGAATATTTAATGAGTACGTTAATATGATTAAAATATCAATCAAAACCAAGCAAAATTATTTACAAATTTTAAATTAAATAATAATATGTGGGCAACATTTCAAATTTTTTCCGATTCTATATCCAAGGTGTAGTAGTCCCTGCTTGCTATTTTTATAATGACATTTCTAAATACTTGTGCAATCTTTGTACTAATATTTACTTGTATTTATATTATCCATATATATATATATATATATATATATATATATATATATATATATATATATATATATATATATATATATATATATATATATATATATATATATAATACTGGCTTATCTTTATTCTCACATATACTACAAGATATTTGATTTTCTGACAGAATATTATCCAATTTTTTTTTAATTTCTAGCTAAAAACAATTTTTTAACTATATATTTGTGCTAGTAGAAAATCACACTCTTTACATAAAATATAGATGTCGCGAGTCAAGCAAATACATTATTCAACTCAATTTATATTATTTAACTCTAAATCGAACTTGACATCATAAATTGCAATTTATGCGATACTCAGATATATATCTTTATCTTTTTCTGTATCATAAATGCGAGGATATTATGTCTCATTAAATAATCTAGGTAGATCATTAACCACATTATAAATAAACCCATTAGCTATTTCAGAACATTGTTTACTTACAATTTTAAAGCAATTTTCAGTTCCCCAGCTAAACAATGCATCAAAATTTATTTTTAATAAAAGCTAGTTGAAGTTCTATTAAATGGAAAAACTACAGATAAAAATTAGAAGAACACGCTTAATCAAATGAAGTATTATACCATCTAATTCACCAACTCCTAAATTTTCAAATATTTTTGGTTGTTAAATGTTACCATAAATTAATAAGTCAGTTCCTCAAATGTGTAATAACACTGAATATAAAATTTTCTGACCCACTAAAATATCCAATTTTATTCACGGAAAATAAAATTAAAAATCTTAAAAATTATTATCTAAAACAACATATTTTTTACCAGCGAAATCAGTTTATCTGGTTAAAATAAATTAGCCCACCCTCCTATACAACATGAGGCGCAATCAGGAAAAAAAATATGAAAAGACACTTCCTTTCTAATCGCAATTATCATTACTTAGTCATATCAAGCATGGCGACTAATCGTTTTCAAGAACAGAACTTCCACTCTACGAAGATAAATTTTTAAGTTATCTTTTTTCACTACAGCTTCTTTTATATATATATATTTCTTTCAATAAATACAAATTCTTGTCTCCAATACCACGTGCTGATAACACTGATTCTGAAGGTCAAAATAATGAGCTCACTTGTTACCAAGTCAGAGACCTACTACGCCGTTCAGTTCTACTGCACCGTTTCTGTAAACTAAGAATATGGCGACGAAATTAGACGCCAAATAATAGAACTGAAGCTCCCGTTATTTGTTTACATCAATGCTGCAACTACGTATTTGAAATATGTGTATATAAAGGTAAGTGTTCACGCAAGTTTTATTTTGTTATTTAAAATTTGTGACTGGGTTTCCCTCTTCGTATTTTAATTAATTAATTGGTCTAATGAAATATTGTTATTTTAATAGTTATAATTTTTTTATCCTTATATATATTTATATCACAATTCGAATGTATTTATAGCACGATTTAAAATTTTTTTAATATAATCAATAAAAGTTACTTTTATGAATATTCTTAATTCATATTATAAATTCAATCAAAGTATGTTATTAAATTAGGAAATGTATGTAAAGTAAAAAAGAATCTAATATTTAAAAATTTTGATTTTTGTCAATAACTGTGTGGTTGATATTATTTCGTGAAATCATAATATTTTACTTTTACTTTTTTGTTGTAATAATCAAACACGATTGACTTTTTTTTTTGTAGAAATAGGTTACATTATTATCATTAAAAAGTAATATAACAACTTTTAAACTTTAATAAGATTAAATTTATAGTTTGTAGTCTAAAAATTATAAATTTGCATATTAAAATGAGACAATTCAGTAGTGATACTTGCTTTGAATGTGTGAAAAACTTGAAATGGCTAGCAGAAATTAACAACTGGTTTTAAGGTTATTAACATTGGTTAAAATTTAACTTGCTATTCCAGCCTTTAAACCAGTGGTGGTAAGGAATGGAAGCACACGGATTCCATCCCAACCATTTAGTAATGAAGAGAGGGACCTCGTACTTTACCAAATTGTAATCAGGTTTGTGACCCTTTACCACTCATATTTATTTTAAAAAAATATTTACAACAGGTGGTTCACCCTTTGAACGCACAAACCTGGAAATTTAAAAAACAACAATCTTTTAGCAAAATGATATTTATAAAATAAGTCTAAAATTATACTTCGCATAAAATTTATTTATTAATACATAATTAATGCGATATTTTTTTGCAAAATAAGACCTATTTTGCAATTTTTATAACTGTTTTTTGAAAAAATTAGCAAAAAAAGAGCATTATATTTTTTTAATTTAATCAAAATAGTGTGTTTTTCATTAAAAAATGATGATTTTTCACTATAAAATGCAATATTGTTATATTTTTTTAAGTGTTTTATGATAAAAAAAAATTTATAAAAGTTTAAGTTTTTTTATATTTAAAATTTAAACGAAATGTATTTATTTTAATAAGAAATGCAATATTTTTATAAATTTTTTGAAAAGGTAAGATAAAAGCCATTGTATGTATTTTTTTTAAAAAAAGATAAAGGAATTCTTCCACCTCGTAACCATAATATTTATCATTTATTTTACCTTTGTAATTGAATAGATAGTTATTTTTATTTATTTTTTAATTGCTTTTTCAGATAAATCAGCATGTCAAGAACTTAAGTAAAATTATTTTTCATTATCGCTTACTTCTAGTTTGGCAATTACTAAATATCCGTATTTTGTTGATTTTTTTGGAGATATCAAATTGCATTTTCCAACTTCTAAATCTCTCAATTTAAAAGTTTCAGGATATATATTCTTTTTGATGTTGTTGAATTCTTCAATTTATAATATTTCGTTTTATTAAATGATTTTACGTTTTCAAAAATATTTTCTGAAGATATTTATTTATAATGTAATAAGTTGTTTTGTCTATTAGAGCCAGTGCTTTTTCTTTTATATCCTTATTTTCAACTTTTAGAATTAATTCTCTTATTTGATCAATATATTTCATTATTAAATTATCAATTCCATACATATTATGTATTTCATTGATTTCAATTATTGTTAATTAATTTTGTGTGTGTGTGTGTGAATTCTCTATTGTTTCTTCACTGATATCTAAGTATTTTATTTCTTCCATTTATTGCAAACTATTTTTTAATGGATTTCTTATACTGAGAACATTTATATAGAGTCAATAGGACCTAATATTCTAGGACATTTAGGTATATCAATATCAACAACTAGTAAATATTTAATTCCTCAAATATTTCTTTTTCAATTGCTCCTCTTTTATAAGTAAACGTACCAGCATATTCATCATATAAATATTGAATATAATTTTTAGCATTTTCATCACTAATCCATAAACTTTTGTCATCTGGATATCTTTTAAATCTTAGGCCGTGAATTTCATGAGTGCATTTACAATTGATATTCATTTCTTGTTCTATTCCTTCACAATTGGGTGCAAATACTTGAATTGTTTCAGCAATTGGTTCTGTTAAATGTATCCCACTAACTTCTCTGGCTATTTTTTTTTATCTGGAAGGATAAATCCTTGAATATTGAATATCAAAGTTAAATCAGTTATTTGATTTTAAATGCATTTTTATAAATAATTTTAAAAAGATATAAAATATTAAAGATATAAAACTTTAAATACATAAGATTAATATCCAAAAGGTACTGTATGATAATTATCTAAAACTCTGCGTTTATCATAAGCATAAACATGTATCTTTTATTTATTTTATTCACTTTAATAGATCTATCTTTCTCAACTTTAAATGGGTTATTGGATATTTCTAAGTAATCAGTTTCTCCTGTTATTACTTTCATTCTTTCATCAAAATTTAAAACAGTTTCATTTTCATAAGACACTTTAAATCCTTTAATTTTCCCTTTTTCCTTACCATCGTTTAGAATGTATCCATAATCTCTTTTGGAGCTCCATATATCCACATTTTCATTTATTTACCTTCTCCTAATTCACATCTATCCAATCATCTAGCATGCAACCAGTTTCCATTTTATTAGTTCCATTTGCTATATATACTAGACTATCTGTATCATAATAAATCACTTTATCTCTTAATTTATCAAGTATTTTATACACTCTATTTCCTACGGAACTTGTAAATATTTGTATTGAAATTATTCTTAACGTATTGATCTTTCATTTTATGACTCATTTCAACGCATTTTATCATTTATAAAATTCATATTTAATTCCTTTATGTTATCAACTAATATGATTCTATAAAAAAAATCATCCAATTCCATAACATCTTCTTTTGTAGGTAAGTTATTTTATTAGCCAAACTTACCCCATAAAAAATGCAAGCATATTTTTTATATAAATCTCATACCTGTATTCTTTTTTAATTTCCTAATTTTATTATTTTTCTTAATTTTATATCCAATTTATCTTTAACCATTTTCTTATATTCTTTCTTATATTTTTATATTCTTGTTTAGTTTTAAAACCTTTAGGCCTTTTCAATTTATCATCTGTTTCCAATTTAATCTTTAAGAACATTTTAACATACTCTTTGAATAACTGATTTGATATTTTTTTTTAATTCCAAACCTCGTATATTTTAAGAATTGTATATTCTTCAGCAATTGCTAAATCCATTTCAGTTGTAGTCCATGTACCCACAAAACATCTTTCTTCATCAATACATGGGCACTTTTTGTTTCTAATTTCATAACATTCTTTACATTTTTCCTTTTCTATTACATCTTTAAAATGTTTGCATTGAACGATTTTCGAACAGTATTTACATAAAGAAAATAATAGTTTTTTACCTTTAAAAGATAAAACAAGTTTGTATAACTTTCTAAGTGGAAGTGTACCTTAGATTTAATGAATCCAAACCATTTCTTATCATATTTTTCAGGATTAAATATCCTGTTTGGGTGACCAATAGGATAATAATCAAAGTAGTTATAACAGTTGGATGTAATGAAGAAACATCGATGTATCTACCTTTTTCATTGTCATTGAATTTATGTATCAATTTAGTATGTTCAACTCTACCACCACAGAAAGCATCTCTTGCATTTAAAAAATCTAAAAAATCTCTAGACTATTCTCTTTTCATATATTTTTTCATTTCTTTATTATTATCAAAATCACATCTCAATTAATCTGTAACCATTGTATATTATTTTTATATTTATCCATTTTGTCTATGATCATATTAAATCTTTCATACCTATTTGATTTTGTGAATTAATTGTTGATCCTCTAAAACATCGAAGGCATCCATGCCAGTGACAACCTTGAAACTGTTTTACTGTATTTTTCCAAAATCCATCAACTTTATAATATTTATTTCTTAATTTCAAGTTTTTTTCTCCGCCATTTAAAGTATGTTTTATATTTATATTTTCATTCTTAGAAATGAAATAGAACCATGCAATAGATTTCTTAGAATATTTATCTTTTTGAAATGTATCATTATCAACAGCAATGGTTTTTTCTTTTAGGAATTTATCTTTGAATATACCCATGCAGAACACCTTATTGGAATGGATCAATATTTGCAATATCTAAGAATTTTCCTCTTAATTCTTTACAACCTCTTCTTAAAATATCTACATCTGATTTACAATAACTGATGAATTCTTTTTGAAAATCCAATGTATCATTTTTTAACTGTTTCATACTATTTTAAGAATTTATTTCTTGCTTTGGATTTCATAACATTGTAACCACAATGTTTCTTATCTGGATATTTACCAATACAATTTTGATTTTTATTTTTATAAAAATAATGTGGAAGAAATCCACTTTTAAGTTCTTCTAATTCAAATGTTTTCGGAAAATCTCTTTACGGTATCATTGTAAAATTAATACCATCTATAAATCTAATAATCTATTTAGATGATTCATGCAATTCCATTTGTTTCTTTGATATATTGTAAATACTTTAATGTTATTTTTGAAGCAATAATTTTGCTAAAAAATGAATTCTAATAAAATCAAATCTTTTGCCATAGGGAGCTAAAACAATACATCCAAAGAGATTTTTGTGAAATAACCATTTACAAAACTCTTCATCATTTTCAAATGTAAAATTGTCTCCTCTATAATTCTGACATATGACAAGATTTACTTCATGATTTCCAGTTTCTTGATTAGTTTCAACATCAAAGAATATTTTTTCAATATAATTATATTTTGACAAAATTCACGCCATTCTTTTTTAAATGATATATTTTTTGGACAATCATTTTTACATTTTTCACTTTTAGAAGCTCGATGTTTCCTGTAGCATTGGTGATCACCCGTTTCCAACAATTTTTGCATCGTTTTTCACCGCACTTATGACCCTCTCTTCTCTCAAAACTATTAATTATTCTTTCATATTTCATACATATATATATAAACAGTTACAAACACTGAAACATTTATCATTTTTCATTTCATGATAATTATTGCATGCTTTACCTTTAAGCGATCGATTACATTTCTTACGTAATTTTTCTTCTCCATCACAATATTTACTATTTTTTCTGAAACCTCGATCATATTTTAAAGGACAGATGTGCTGATTACTACTTTTATATAAAACTTATTTTACAATAATCACAATAATTTTCTCTACCCAAAAATCCTTTAATAGAAGTAATTACATCAAAATAATTTCTATTCTAATATATATAAATACATGTAGGTTTATAAAATCATATATTCTTTCATTAAAATTCTCTCTGCAAAATATATTTATCGGAATATCTAAGAATTTTTCAAATATTTTAGCATGTTCAAAGTTGCATACTTCTAAAGGAATATTACAAAATTTGTGTAATTTCGTAGCTAATGTTTTTTTTCTGTAAAACTCTACCCATTTCAATATATTTTATGTGCATTTTTGTAAGTTCATTGTAATTCAGTTTTTCACATAACTTTGGATCTTGTACAGATAGAGCAGTTATAATAGATCTTGCTAAACATACATTATCATCATTTTGAATCTGGCAAATACTTAACACAGCCTTTATTAACTTACTTTTATTAGTAACATCAGCATCTGAATGAACTTTTAATACTCTACTTCTGCCACCTTCAGGTAATTCAATGAATTAAAATCAAGTATACAATCAGTTATGTTGAGTTCTATATACTCTATTTCAGATTTGATAATTTATCTATATATTCTTTAAAAAAATTTTAGTTGACGTAATTTTATCATGAAAAGGTTTATTTAATTTGGGATTATGTACAATTACGTCTACTTTTCCTGTTAAATTTCCAATATCTTTTTTAGATATATTTTGATATTGTTCTGGTAAAATTTTAGATCCTACAACTCTGTATTGCTTTCTATGAACATTGTATTTTTTATATGAATCTTTAGTTTCAATAATTTCATTATTAGGTGTAAATAACTCTTTCAATTTTACTTCTCGTTTAGTTTTTTCTTATTTTTCTAAGGTTCAAAATCTTTAGTATTTTTATTAAATTTTAAATTATATGAATCAAATAATTTTTTAATATTTTTTATTTTCTTTGGATATTTAAAAAATATATTTTCTTTTTATGATCTAAATAATCAGAAGTATCTAAATCTAATATATATGTTAATACTTGTTTAATAGTTTCCAGTTTTTCTAATATAAGATACTATAGATTTAATAACATCATTCCTTGATTTAATTTTACTTTTTATTTTTAAATCGTTTATAACATTTTTCAATTTTTGAATACTCAAAGCATTTTCAATTTGAGAAAAACCCATAATTCTATCGAAATAAAAAAAGGAAGACTTCTTATTTCGATTTATTAGAAAGAATAATTTTTTATAAAGGGATTTCAAAAAATAGAATTTTAAAAATTGATAACTAGAGCTATCAATTTATTTAGAGAGTATTTTTATAAAGGCTTTTGAAAAAGATAAAATAATTTTAAGGACATTAAAATTTAATATTTAAAACTTCTTTAGTAGCTATAACAACTGCTAATAATCTTTTATGTTTATTTGATTTTTGATGTCTAGCTTTATGCCATTTTGTATAATAAACTCCATATTCACACAACACACGTTGTGAATATTCTGCTTTAATACATGCAATACAACGAGTCATTCTTTTCTTTATATGTATATAAAATTCTTCTTCATTCTTTTTTATTTTACAATCTCTACAAATCATATCCATTTATTATGGTTAATTTTTAAATAGAAATATTTCTTGCAATAAGCAAAGCGTCATGTCAAATTGCAGTTTCATCAACTCTGTTAATTGGTTTGCTCCATCCTTTGTATGATAAATCTGGAATTAATCTTGTTTTTCCATGCTGTAATTGAGTTCTAGGTCCTGTAAATGAATGTCCAGGTAGATGTATTTCAAATGGTAAATTATTACTAGATTTCTTAATAACACTCTTTCCATTTTTACATTTGTAATTCTTTTTATTACACATTTATTTAGATATAAAATTATTTATCAATATATTTATAACTATTTAATTGAGTTTTCTTTACATATTTTTCTAAGAGAAAATGTAATAAATTTTGAATGCATTCATCTTTTCTCAGATACATTTCTTGTTTAGTCAAACTGTTTAATTTCCATAAATTTAACAGCTGCTTGTAAAATTTATAAGCTTGTTTGTATTCACTCTTCTCTAGAGATATTTAAAGACTTATCAATTATTTCAATGACGCCTTCTGTTATACTCAATGCTGATAAGGGAAGAAAAACGAATCCAGATAAACCAGATGCACTGAATAAAAACTTACTAACTGATAATCAAACAATCAGTTTATTCATCAATTGATAAGACTTTCGATAGATAAAAACTCTTTTACTATTCTTCCATTTATAAAGGATCAAAATTTCTTCTGTATCTCATATTTAGCTTTACTAAATCCAACATAAAGAAATCAAAACGTTTTTGAATTTCTTTCTTGTGTAATTTCTTAAATTCTTGGTTAGTAAGATTTCCATCAATTTCTCTAATAATCTGTTGGACTTCTTTGGTTGTTAAATAAAGAAAATAAAATAATTACAATTCTTTCTTATATTAATGGGAGATGGGAGTAGAATAATATGATTGACTCAGAGATTAATAATAGATTCGTTTTTTTTTTTTTTTTTTTTCCCTGATAAACACTTCAGCTATATCGCTTTGATCTTTTTCAGTTATAGAATCATCAAAAATTACTAGATTTTTCATACATGGATCTAAATCATCTACTTTTATGAATTCTTTGGAAACAGAAGAAAATAATACGCGTTCTTTTTTTTATATTTATTAAACAATTCCAACAATAATTCTTTTCTCTTTATGTTCTTACAATTTACATCTTCTCTTTCTATATCATCAAACATTGTAAAATTTTCTTGCAGTGTAAGATATTTTGGTTTATAAATGTCTTTCTTTATTAGATAATAATTAGATACTTCAAAATCCTGATTTCAAAGCAGTTGTTGAAGACTATCGCTTTGGTTACCACATGTTAGATTTAAAAATTCATTTCCTGCAGAATTGAATCAACTAAAATTATCTGATACTCCTATAGAAATAAATTGGAACCATTATAATATTATAAAATCAAATTTATTTAATAAAAATGCTAGTGGATTTTATAATATTCCTGCAACATCTGATGAAGTTTTAAGTGTATACGTCATTCCTCAATATGATGAAAGAAATGAAAATATGAACCAAGAAACATGATGTTTGATAATTTGGATATAACAAAATGTTTGTTAATGATTAGTAACATAAAAGTCCTAACAGTAAGTTATGTCATGGATTCTTTTAAAAAAAGGCATCATAATCGAATATATACAGCTCTTTTCGAAGCAGGAATGAACAATATAACTGCAGAAACAGGTTGCATGATAGCTTTTTGAAATTTTAGTAAATATCCTATAATTTGTTTCAATCCAAAGAACCGTGAAAATTACGCAAACATGAATGATTTAATGATTAAATTCAATTAATGGTTAAAAAATATACTACAAAAAATTACTTTTTCTACTTCATTTTGAAATAAATAAATAAATGCTCTATGAATATGAAATCTGAAGAAATAACTATGATCAAAAGATTGAAATTATAATTATTTTATTACATTAATAAATGACAGCTTATTATACTTTGTTTGATGATGAAATAAAAGAAGGTCCCCTCCAGGTACTCCAGGTGTAGGATTTAAATTAAAAAACGATGGAACTTATGATATAAAAAAAAAGAATTTAAGAAATGTAACTGAGCCTTTAGAATTAACTGATTCTGCTACAAAATCATCTGTGGATAGAATTCATGAACATTTTAAACAAGACGTGACAAATTTATCACAGATACTTCTCTTATTAATAATGAATCTGATTATTATAATGCTAAGCCTAAAAGAATTTCAGATCCTAAAGATTCCTATAATGCAACCAATATGAATTATGTGAATAAAATTGTACAGAAATTAGAACAGAAAAGTTTAATACATTCAGCTCAAAGCGGTTTTCATGCTAAAGATCAAATAATTGGCAATATAAAAGGTTCTGTAAATGAAAAAAATGCTGTTAATAAACGTGACTTTGAAAACAATGTGTGCTTTAGTTTTTAAAAAATATATATTTGATGCTAAAAACTAAAGAATAATTAATATTTCATTTCCTACTGATAAATACGAAGTGTGTAAAAAATATTATGTAGGCAGAAAGACACTCATTAATAATAAAAAGAGTTTTAATATGAGATATATGAGATATTGATGGAATATGTGTACATTCTTTAATTATATATATATATATATATATATATATATATATATATATATATATATATATATATATATATATATATATATATATATATATATATATATATATATATATATATAAA
Source organism: Latrodectus elegans (assembly GCA_030067965.1). Classification (NCBI taxonomy): domain Eukaryota; kingdom Metazoa; phylum Arthropoda; class Arachnida; order Araneae; family Theridiidae; genus Latrodectus; species Latrodectus elegans. Next base: position 85,338,144 of record CM057811.1, read on the forward strand.
TGGTGTGTATAATTTTGGAAATGTAAGACTGACAAACGTTGTGATAATGCATTGAAATAATCCTGTGTGATAAATCAATCCTGTGATAAATAAAGAAATCGCAACAAATGAATATGTCGATTCTCAATATATCAATGCTACTACTAAAGAGAACTATGCAAAAGGAGGTTTTAGACCTGTAGAATTCAATTTAATGAGCTCTAAACTATTAGAACCTGACTCCTGAGCTGTGGGTCCCGGGTTCGAATCCCAGTTCGGGAATAGATGCAACTTTCTTTCTCCAGTCTCTCTGTGTTTCTCTGTCCTTTCTTCTGTTATGATGTATGAATGTCTATAAACGGGTTTGTGGTGGTATGACGAGGGCAGCGAGACTCGCCTCCGTGACTTGGTACACAAGTACCACTGGGTTACGACAAATGAGTAGCAGTTTCTGTCCTCGTTGTGGATAGGGTTCGTCACCCAAGTGCCCGCCGTTGGAAAAAGAATTTATTAGAACCTGATTTAAAAGTTATAACTAATAAACATATGAAAATTACAATTTTTATGAAATCTGAATTTTATACACATAGTCCTTTAGTACACTTACAAGTTGGAGAAGAATTTACATTTACTAGACTTTTTAACAACTAATACTGAATCTGTTATATGTTTCACATATGGTAAGAGAGAAATGACCATATTAAATTATCAATTTCAAGTGATGGACAATCATATAAGATAAGACCTTTCTTACATATAAAAATATAGATCTTTTTTAAAATTAAAAAAACATACAATGGCTAATATCTTACCTTTTCAAAAAAACTTACAAAAATATTGCATTTCTTATTAAAAAACATACACTTACTCGTAGTATAAGTTTTGAATATAAAAAACTTAGCTTTTATCAATTTTTTATCATAAAACACTTCAAAAAAAGATAATACTGTATTTTATAGTAAAAAACCATCACTTTTTTAATGAAAAAACACACTTTTTCTTAAAATATAAAAAATCAAAAATTCTCTATTTTTGCTAATTTTATCAAAAAACAGCTATAAATATTGCAAAATAGGTCTTATTTTGCAAAAAATATTGCATTTTTATGTTCTTCCATATACTCCCTTACGTACTACTTCAAAGATTCCAAATATTTCTTAACAACTGATGGCACAGGTTTTGAAACTGTGTAGGGTGGCCTAGCTCTTATTATCGGAAAGTAGTGAGTTCGAATCCCACCTTAACCGAAAATCCTTTGTGTTCGCCAAACGCGGTTGGGATACATTAAATAGACAGTGTGCTCGTAATGTCTTCCAAGTGAAATGATACCTTTTGGAGTGTCACTCAATTATTGAGGGTCTTCTGCATGTTCTCTGCTTCTAAATTATGGAAACTCCCACCCGGCTGCTTCCTCTAACTGGTCAAGACAACTCAGAGTTTAGATGCAGGGAAATATGCTGGAAAAAACACCACATAAAAGACAGCTTGACTACTTAGATGAGATAAAAGCCCGTAATATAGTCCAGCACCCACGCCGACATACGTGCATACGGAGGTAGGAAGCGCAATATTCATCTCCATTGCTCAACAATGGCTAGAATCGAACTCAGAACTATTCTCTCTGAAGAAGGCTGTCCTATTCGTAAACCATGATAAGCAGAAAGACAGATGTCTCGCTGTAATTTCTACCTTGTCCATGTGTTGGTGAGGGTGCTTGTGAGTTTTCGGGGTTTTCTCCCCTGAACTATAAAAAGTCCTGTTGAAAATTGAGTTAAAATATCGAACAGCAATTTAGTTAGCAATTAGCTCACCCTTACAGAGCATCCCGAATAAACAGACTGTAGGATAATGCAGCTGAAATGCGATAGATTAGTCCAAGATGCCCACCTCTTAAAGATTACAAATTGTTCGGTATAAAAAAACGAATAGTAAAACATTAAATTTTTAAAATATTTTTATATGACTTCAGTTAGGAGAGAATTATTATCCTTCTTTAACAAACAGAGAAATGCGGGGGAAACTTACGCATCTATGATTTTGACTTTGTCCTGATGAATAAATGTTTTTATTTTGATATTAGTTTTTTTATTTTTTTTTATTTTCTGTATATCAGAGAAACAAAGTGGGAATAGATAACAAAGGCCAATGCATTTGTGAGCTTTAGTATCAGTATTTAATCACCCTCGTGATTATCAAAACCGGTACTGCATATTTATTTTTTTATTTATATTTATTTTTTTTATTGTCGGAAATTTTTTCCGATATTTTCTTAAAAGTTAAGTCATTCCACACTCGGAAAATAAAGAATAACAAGTTTAGAAAAATAAACCAGCTCATAATTTAAATATTCAAAAAAAAATTATATCATTTAAAATTCTACAAAACAAAATACAAAACCAACTATACGATCAAAATTGTATCCACAATTTTTAATCTGATTATCTTTAATCAATTAATTTATGATTCTACTTTCTTTTGTTCAAGTTACACTGCTGGACAATTGCTAAGGACGGATAACACTATCATCCTTACAACATGAAATGAAAGGAAGCAAAATACAAATGAAAGGAAGCAAAATGTGGAAAATTAGAATAAGTGCGGGATATAGTAACAAGAAGTATGCACATGCAAATTTATTTTCCACATCTGTTTATCACGTAATAGCATTCATAAGAGCTTTAAAGGTTTTGATGCGTGGGGATAGTTGTTGTTTCAAGTCAAAGTTTTACAGGAAAGATATAATAGACGAACTTGAAATTTTTGGCATGTCTTCCTAACATCAGTTAGATGATTTTATTCGTGGCCGAATTATTGGAAAGATCGAAGAAGGACAGGTGTTGCCAGAGGGGTAGACATCGCTCACAGCGTTGTTTCACAGCTGTGGAAATCATTTAAAACTACTGGAATGTGTAGTAGGTGGCACGGGGGAGGTCGTGTTAGAAGTACGACGCGCGCAGAAGACAGATATATCGTCCTATCAAAAAAAAAAAAAAAAAAAACAGGCGCATTACAGTTCAGCAGGTGGCAAATCAGTTTCTTGCTGCCTCAGGAAAGCAGATCTCCCGAAAAACTGTTGCCAGACGTTTGAGGAGAAGAGGACTATACGCCCGCAGACCTGTTGTGTGTGTTCCATTGACCAGACAGTATTGTACTGCCCGTTTGCAATGGTGTCGTGAGCATCGCAATTTGACTGAACAAGACTCGGCATACGTACTATTCTCAGATGAGAGTAGCTTCAGTCTGTCATCGGATTGTAGACGCCAACTGATCTGGCGCGAGAATCGTACTGCTTATCGTAAAGAAAATATCCAGGAAAGGGACCGATATCCGACATGCAGTGTCATGGTGTGGGTCGGCATCAGGATCAATGGCCGCACACCCTTACATGTGGTTGCGAATGGGACTATGACGGGCCAACGATACATTAATGAAGTTCTACTTCCTCCTGTTCGTCTTTTCCGTGGTGCTGTTAGTGATAAATTTGTCTTATGGACAACAACGCAACATGTCATCGAACACTCGCTGTTCAGGATTGTCTAGACAATGAGGGTATACAACGCTTCGTATGGCCATCATGTTCTCCATATCAAAACCCCATTGAAAATGTGTGGAATGCTTTGGGGAGGCAAGTTGCTAGTCGAAACTATCCTCCGACAAACAAGAACATCCTCATCTGTACACTCACAGAGGAATGGGGTAAATTGCCTCAACAGCTGATGGATAATGTTGTGCAAAGTGTGATACGATGTGTGGAATGTTGCATCACACTCCACGGTGGACATATCCCATACTGATACCTTTTTTCGAGGTGCCTGCTGACTTTTAGATGCATTGTTCCATTTTTTCCGTATGCAGCATCAAATGAACGTTTTTTTTTTCTTTTAGATGTTTCACAGCTTTTGTACTTTCCAGAACAATAAATATTCTTTATTCCAATGTCTGAATAGTGTGGCAACTATATTTTATCCTTCTAGGCCTCATGTCTCGCTTAATGTTATGCTACATTGCAATTTGTGATCCGTCCTTAGCAATTGTCCAGCAGTGTATAAGCAGATCAATTTGTGGATTCGATTCTTACTTTGAACCTCAGCTCATGAGTTCGAATCTCACCTTGGTATGGATATTTGAAGTGTCTATGGAATCCATTTTAAACTGCAATTCTCGGATTAATTAGCTCTCGTAAGTAAAAATTGACCGTTGAGTAACAAATTAAACCAATCCTACCTCGATTATGCGTGTTTATAATATATTTCGAAATTTAATTTAAACTATAATTCTCCGTTTTCTTAAGCATTGTGATCAAACAGTGTTCATGAAATGAATTACTAAATTCTGTAGAATATTTAAGGATGAGCTTTCGGCAAATTTTTATATAATTTTCCTTGGTTTTCCTTTTTTTTTTTTTTATTTTTTTCTTTCTTTTTTTTTTTTTTAGTTTTTATTAGGAATTTCTACATATAAATTTTTAAAACAATGGGTGAAAAAACTCTTTAATACTTATATTACTACTTCTTTTTACTTTTATAATAAGACTCTGCATACAGTGACACCGAGCTTAAATCAAATTTCGAATTTATTACGTGTGCGTTCGGAGAGCTTTAGGTTAATTCAAGAAAATCAATTATTATTAAAGAACAAAACACAACCTTCAACATTCAAAATTCTCATTAATCAAATATTTTTAAATAATCCATGAATAATAATTAATTTGAATTGAGGTTTTAATGAAAGTTACAAATTATGTATATATTTAGAGTAAAATAGTTTCCACTTTGAGTGGCGAATTATTTTACATTAATTTCAGCACTAAGCAGCCAAGATATACTAATCGGTTTTTTTTTTTTTTTTTTTTTTTTTTTTTTTACTTTTTTCAAATTTTGCCTTGACGACAAACAAGCGGTGTAACAGCTTCACCAAACATCGGGACAGTCATACATTATGTTTATGTATTTAAAATATTGAGCTTAATGTATACATCAGTACTTCTCAACCATTATGCTGCAGCACTTTTATGTGCCACCAAATTTTAGAAATGTATATAGTAAAAATTATGCTTTTTTTATTACGAATAAAATGAAAAACGTACTACTGTGTTTTAATATAGCATATAATATACTATATCATTTTACTTTCAAAATTATTTTCATAAACTATTTTACACAGTGTCAGATAACTTAGAAAATGATAAAGTTGAAAGACTTAAGCAACTTTTAACCACCAAATTTTGAAACTGTTAAAATATTGAGTGCCGTGGCAAAAAAAAAGGATTGATTATCACTGGTATAGATGATGATTTCATAATCAAAATTTAATATTAATCAGTTTAATCAGAAATAAATGAGTTGCACAACTTTTTCGCTTTGATAATTGCACGATTTGTCATAGCAGGGATTCGGTAGTACCTGGATATGATTAGAAAATCACACCATCCACCCAATGTCATCGGCACTTGTGCAAATCACTGTGGTTAGAGAAAAGGTGTAGTCGGAGGATTTTACAACTCTCTCAGTTCATATGTTCGATGACATGTAAGTCAGGTGGTCTAAGTTGACAGAAAACAAGAGTAGGCCAGCTTATACAAGCAGTCACAAAAAACAAGTTTAATTGTTCCTCCTACCATTTAACAACCGATTGGTCCTGAAATCATTAGCTTAACAAAGTTAACTTGTTGAGAAAGACAATATGTGTAGCGAGTGGACAAAACCAAACATTCAAAATTTAATGGATATGTAAGATAACTATATAAAGTATACTTGTGAGATATGACATCGCAAATACCAGAGATCCAATTTCATTATATGCGAATAGTTCCACGATGAAATTCGATTCAGACTTAGTTGTTTACCTCCACTTTGGCAATATGGAACACCCATGTTATCAGAGTAAGTGTGCCCTGGCTGCTTCTTGATTTGAGTTGGCAGCAGACAAAGTCAAACTGCCTTTACTCGATTCCATAGTGACTTTTGTTAGTGGTAATAAACACTTCAAAATTTGCACTAAAAGCAAGGCCACACCTGCCGATATTTTACTTTGTTTGGGGCTCACCAGGCAGGACTAGTTCAAGATCCCCAATAGGTTCGTAGATCTGATCCAGGTCTGCGTTCAAGGGAATGAGAAACAGAAACACTTTAAATGTAGATTCAGAATCCACTATAAATTACAAATCCCGACTAAATCAGCCCTCGTGGGGCAAAAGCGACAATGGCGACAAACCATTTCCAAAGGAGAATGACATCATTCATTAGTTTGAAAAGCCTGCAGGACAAAATTACTTTTATCTCATGTGGCTTAAGCTCATATGGATTACGATACCATCAAATATATATAAAAAAAAAGAATATCTATTCATCATTTCAAATTATCTCTTTTCCACATATCGACAGACTATTTCAATGTTTTCGAGTCTATGCTGAGCATTGATAAGTGCAATCAATAGTACAATCAATAATCAATAGTGCAATCAATAGATGGACTCTTGTTGTAAAATGGTGTGAAATGTAAATGCATTGTAATGAAGTCGCTTTACATGTTTCCTGAAAGATGAAATAACAATTGATTTTTCAAATTGTAACTTGTTTACTATAACCTACCAAGTTAGACTCTACCTATCTCATCCCTCCCCTCGATAGTTGACCTGAGAGGGTAACATTTTATAGCGTTGACATACTCTTACATCTGATGATTTGACCAGCAAAATTCTTCTGACTTAATTCATATAGAACACACTTTAAATATTTTCACACCACACCAATCTTCGGAATATAGTCCGAAATAATTTTCTGAAATTTCTCTTGAAAATTAAATTTCCTACGATCTTCGATGTTTTTAGAAAAAGATTATGCTTCAAAATGGTTTTAACAACATCATCATTGATCAACTTAAATAACTTTCCTGTAGAAAATTAATATATAATAATAAATATTCCAAGGATGTTAAAAATAAATCATCCAATAGAGGAACTAGAAATGATTTGGCTACGTGAGAGAAAGCTAAAATGTTAAAGTTTTTATAATTTCTTTTAATCAATTTTTGCACATATATGGTTGTTGCACCATCGTGCTTCTCTGTACCTAGCCCTGAGTTAGGTAGATAGCCGTATGGAGTCTTCGTGATTTTGAAACAGGAACCCAGCCGAAGACTATCAATACTTGGCCTGCCACCCCCAGAGGTATCATTTCAATTGGAGGACATCGCGACCATTCCCAGTTTAAAAGTGCCCCACCCCATTTAGAGAACACAACAGATTTTCATGCATAAGTGTGATTACTTGTACGAAATAATGTTTAAGAAAAGTCTACATATCAGAAATTGTGAAACGTCTTCTAATATTGATTAAATATCAACCCATTGCATAATTAATAGTAATATCTTATCATCGTATTTTTATGCACGGATAACTATTGCTTACTTACACTGCAGTGAAATAAAAACATCTGATTTCGTACCCCATAGTTTTTATTTCATCCCAGAGCAGAGTACTGTACGTAAAAAAAGAGAGAAACTGTTGTCTGTGTGTGCCAAGCTTCGCTCAGAAATATCAAAACAAATGTCTGGAGAATACTTTTTGTCAGAAAGAATCTAAAAGGGGTACTTCTGAATTGTAATACATGTTTTATTAACCCGTTTTGATCACTACTAGACATAAAAATGGAGCAATTTAAAATGTACCATTTATGTATTCCTTTACAATTTACGAAAACTGTCTATTTAGAGTTTGTCAGAGATCTTTGCGCTCAGGCCTATATTGCTTCACTAAAGCAATACATCGCCAGACGAGATGTGCCACTTGAAATATTCCGCGATTATGGTGCGAGTTTCATTGATGTAAAGAATTCTTTACATCAATGAAACTCGCACACAACACCCTTTCATGTCCTTGTCCATTTCATTTTGGTAAAGACAATTTTGTATGACAATTGGTATTTTGGTAAAGACAATTGTATTTGATACTCATTGGACCTATAAATACCACTGGCAGATATCATGGGTATATGACCGAGAAAATTACCATTTTCAAACAAAATCCCAGTGTCTAGGCCGGTTTACCTAACGTCCCAGTTGAAAATAAATTTTATAGATGGCCAAAAAGTATAAAAATGATTAACTGTGAAGGAGTATTTACTTTAATTACATTGTCATTTATTGCTGTACGCTATGAAAAATAAGAACTATATGAGAATGATATTTGCTAATATATAATATTGTCATCGTATGGTCTTGTCTCGTGTGTCGTGACCATGAGCTATGAGATAGTCTGTCTGAGCGTGTCCTGTATTTGGAACTAAAACTTGTACCTTTAGGGCTATAGAAGAGATATCTTCACACAACACTCTTTCGTGTCCTTGTACACATTAAACGCTAGCTGCTTGCGATAAAAATAATTCAGCTGTATACGATGCCTGTTGTTTTAATGAGTTAGAACTGTTTTATATATCTTTGAAGTCAAAGTAAAGTGTATGTGTTTTCTGTTAAAACAGTCTGTAAATTCACCGATAATTTGCAAAGAATTCTTTTTTGAAAGATGGTATGCAATAGTACTGATAATCAATATCAAGACGATAGATTTAAGTATTCCCATTGTAATTTTAAATTTTTGATTGCTCACAGTGGTCGATTCAATAAACACTCGTACCCATAAATTAAGGATAATGAAAGTTCAGGTAAAGAAAGAGACAGAAGCAAAACAAATGTGACTTATTTGTAAAGTTTTTTTATTAAAGAAAAGGTAAATAGCAAAAATGATGCTATATGTTTGACATGATTAGTAAAAACTGCAATTTTCACACCCTTGAGCAAATCTCAAAATGAACCTATTTACAAAAAGCAATATAACATGGTTGTTAATACATAGTGTGCCCTCTAGACGATGCAATACGTGTAGGCATGCTGAGTATCAAATTGTTGATCTGATCCTGGGGAATATTACACCGCTTATCAAATAATGCTCTCCAAAGTTCCCGTAGAAATGGAGAAGAGGGTTGACGAGCTTCAATTCGTCGGCCAAACATGTCCCAAACATGATCTATAAGACACAAATCCGGTGAGTTGCTGGGCAGTCTATACGGGTGAAATCCTTCGATTTAAGGCATTCGTCTACAGCGTTTGCATGGTGAGGACGGGTGTTGTCATCCATAAACAAAACTTCTGCACCCATGGCTCCCTGAAACAAACGTACATGTTGAAACATTACTTTAAAAAAGAAATTCGATATAATATTATTGCATTTTTGACAAAATTTTATTGCGATATTATCTCTGCTGATATTTTCTATTACTTAAATATATTGTCGAAAACTACAAAATAGAAAGCATTTTGTAACTTTATTTGTTTATTTTTTGGTATTACCTTTTATATTATAGTTTTATTAACCGAATATAATTTTTCAGTTATAAATGAACTAAAAATTATATTTTACAACCTGGTTGCTATTTCTAATCTATTCTTTCTAAAACTGTATTTCCCTTTTTATTTTTTTTTTTTAAATATTTCGGCAATTTTTCTAATGTTAATTTTTAATTTTTTTTATATGTATATATATATTACTAATAAATTATTCAGTCATCAGCTCGAAGATTTAAATATTAGTTTATTTTATTTGCTTTTAATATAAAGTTGTAATGTACATTGAATATTCAAGTGTTATAAAACATAGTTTGACCTGTCGCTATATTGATCCTTTTTTTTATCACGTCTAGTGGAAAGTTGCATTCAGAATAAAATGTCCTCGGTTCGAGCCCAGCAATTGTCGCACGGGCTGTTTCAAATCTGCTTTCTTCATACATATCTGAGAAAGTAAGTGCTTAAGAGTTTCGGTGATTCGCTTCTTGCGATACTTAAATCGGATTAATTATCTATGAAATCCACTGCGCAGTGGAGTTTGGAAATTTTACGATAACCTTCGTTTCCAAAGCTGTCCATTATGTAGTATCAATTTCATTTTTAATATTTTCTTGAAACTCACAAAAAATATTATCAACTGTATATATATTTAACACACTGAAGAGAGATATATTGCATTTTTTATTTAATTAATTTATTTTTTTTTTTTACTTTATGTACATTTACAAATCAATGACTTGATATGAATTTTGACTGTGTAATCTCAAACTCAATTTCACTTCATTTTATATGTTCAACTCCATAAGCGTCATTTTCGCATCCAGTTTTATTTTTGCAGTCATTATGTGTACAATGTCTTACCATTCTCTACCTTTTAAATTGTATTCCGTCTCACTGTTATACAAGTAATGTTAGCTCGAGTGGATGGAAATCAGTAGCATTCATGAGGAGTCATGACAAAATAAAAAATTTCCGATTATAAACTTTTTAATAAATATTTTGGAATACTCACACTGTGAAGTCGTTTATCAAAAATAACCACAATTCATCCTTCCTATTCCTACCATCTGAACATTTATTTTACTTTACGTATATACCGTTAAATAATTTCGTAATGGTAATATGTTATTATAAATATATATATAATGAATTTGTAAATATTTCTTACATAGTTCTTATAAAAACTCATTTCTTCGAAATGACTATACCAACCTCTTTTTTTATTTTTTTTTTATTTTTATAGAGAACATTTTTTTTAAATAATGTTTTAGAAGAAAAATACTTTATATGGTAAAGACATTTAATTTCACTAAACATTTTAGTTATGTAAGTTCGATTTTTGTGCTTATTTTGTCAATTGTTTGTTTGTATTATCTGATTATATATCGGTTTTCGTTTTTTAATTTTTTTCGGTTTTTTAAAGAATTCCGTTTCTATGTGCTAAAAAACAATTTTGAAATTGAACATCGTGATCGTTATCTATCAAAAATTAATATTTGGAAGATATACGGAAGAGAATTCATCCAATTTTTTAATAAAACACTTTACAAGGTTTATGATTATTTATTGTTCATTTCTCTTAACTCAAAACTGTCTTTCGTTAGTAATTTATCTTCAATTACTTTTACAGAATCTCTATATCTTACGTCAGACGTTAAATACCTAAATCGCCAGTTTCACCACACCAGAGGAGATAAAATGGGTGTTATCTTATTGGTTGTACCACTCTCCGGTTTCATAATCCTCTTCTCGCTTCTTATTAAGTGTGTGTGCTGGTGTTGCAAACGGTGCAAATTATGCAAAGAGAGAGCACCTCCACCCCTGCTCCCACGCGCAACCAGCTCCACTTTCAAGAGTTGCTACGCTACAACCATCGATGGACTGACTGGAATGCCGGTGGTGATGAACATTAACGCCGTCGTTGCCCACCAAAATCAAGGAAACGTGGTCAGTCCACCCCTGAGAACGCCAATCAATGGTGACTGCAATACTACACTTTATGGAACAATCATACGCGGTCATCCTAATCTACCAAGCACACTGCCACCTCCTTATTCAGAGAGATAAGAGTTATTGAATAGAACCGTTATTCGTTATTTAAAAGCAGTTATCCAATTATAACTGTTTAATAAACAACGTGTTTCTGAAAAAATAGGTTATTAAGATAACGTTTTTTCTTTCTAAATTTTAAAGCAGTTCCATGTTACGGTAAGTCGTTCCTTGTTACTAACTGCTAAAGTCGTTACTCTTTTGCATTATTGTCTTTTGTCATTATTTTGGAACATCCGGAACATTAAAGTTACTCTCGTTATTTTGAAACTTTAAAGCAGTTATCGTTATTTTGGAATATCCGGAACATTAAAGTTATTCTCGTTATTTTGGAACTTTAAAGGTGTTCTCGTTTTTTCATTACTTTAAATACGTTATAACTGTATTAAAGACGTTTCAACTGTACAGGAACACATTCCAGGCTCTCGCTTGTATCGCTGCGTTGCTTAGCAAGTAATGAATGTGACCTCTTCGGCTCTCAACAGTGAAGAGAAGCAGAAAGTGGATGTATGAATACATGGACTTCTTCCTAAAAACGATGAAAACATTTCTAAGAATGGGTATTTTTAAAGATACATTTTGTAACAAAATTATGAGAACATTTTATTCAACTTCAGCTTTTTATTCAATTTTATTTTTTCCTATGAATTGTGAAATTTTTATTAGGATGAAAAACATTTTTCAAACTCGAAACTATATTCAAAAATCAAAACAAGCATGCAATATTTCAAATTTTATGACAAAATTTGAGAAAAAAGTAATATATTATTTATAAATTAAAAGAAATTTATATACTATTCGATTAAATTTGAATATACTTTCAAATTTTATAGAATATAAAAATATGTTTTTGATGTTTTTTTTTTATTTGTTAAAATATCATAATTATGTTAAAATATATATATAATAGTTGATACGATTAAAATATTATAAATATTATATTCGATTATATTATAATAATTTTTGTATTTAATACATTTTTGGGACTGTAAAATGTATTTACAGTCCTAAAACTGTAAATGATGTATATTCGAATAAATAAATACATTTTATTTCTTGAAAAGCACCTTTTATAATATTTATATAGACAGAAAAACTATTTTTGTTCTACTTTTTATCAGATATATCACTAAGTGGTTTGTAAAGTAATTAGAATAATTATTAAGAAACTTGATATTAAGTGTTGACAAATTACTTATTTTTAATTAATTATAATAAAATTGTAACTTTTTTATTTATTTATTTATTTATTAAAATAAAATTATGAACTGAATATCTTATGTACTGTAGCAGCAAAATCTGCATTTCCATTATTTATTTTTCATATTCAAAATTTTACAATTATGAATCAAACTTAATTGTTTATAGAATTATCATACTTGTAGTTTTATATTTCAATCTAATTTCAATTCTATAAATAAAATTAACTCTTTTGATAATATTTTTAATATTTAATTTTATAGATAGCTTTAAAAGAAATTATCAATCATATAATTCTACACTACTGGATAATATGCCTGTCTTCTCGTTTGCTAGTGATAGGTGGCCGTTGAGATCCCGCATGGCCTTCCGTATTACCGTCCTGAACCCATCGATTAAATATTCTGCTAACACTCATTGGATCTCGACCGACGTGAGCATCAATACTGCGATAAGATAAACCGCAATCCTGGTACGCTCCAATTCGACCTTTATCAAAGTCAGAAACGTGCTGGTACGCATTTCTCCTTCTTACACGAGGCATCACAACAACTTTTCACCAGGCAACAACGTTCAAATGCAATTTGTGTATGAGGAACCGGCTGAACAATTTCCTCATTTAAACACAATGTAGGTGTCGCTACTGGCGCCTGCTTTGTCTGAATGCGCTGAAAAGCTAATCATTTGCATATCACAGCACCTTCTTCCTTTCGTATAAATTTCACGTCTGTAGCATGTCGCCTTCTTGGTGTAGCAATTTTAATGGCCAGTAGTGTATTTATATAATTTAATGAAAATGCCCGTTTATGTAGTTTTAATTATGTCTTTATGAGGATTTTGAAAAAAGTATGGTTTGATAATAATTCAAGTTATTTGCAGTCCATTTACTAAAAAAAACATTACTTTAAACATTTACATATTTAAGTAATTCTTCTTCAATTAAATTTCAAACGAATAAGAATTACATTAATTTTAAAGATTATAATAAGTAAATAACTATGCAATTCTATCTCATATTTCTCAACAATCATAAAAAGAAATGAAAAGCAATAACTGCTTTTAGCATGTAAAGTATGAAATATAAACATTTATGTTTATTAATTTCATTTATTTAAGCCCTTTTGATATCAAAAGATACTTGCAAATCAAACAATACACACACAAATTTAAAAATCTATCAATTTATAAAATCCTTTATTTATGACGAAACTTTTATTTCATTCAAATATTTTTAAAAATTGTAAATTTATGTATTGTGTGTCAATAATAAAAATTGCTGAATTATTTATTGTAGTAATGTATTTATTATGTTCAATATTTTACAATTATGAACATATTACAATTATCAAACATAATTATTTATAAAATTACCTATCTTGTAGTTTTATATTTCAATCTAATTTTAATTCAATTTTTAAAATAGAATTAACTCTTTTGATAAGATTTTTAATATTTAAATTTATATATAAAAGAAATTATATATCAATCATATAATTCTATTTATATAAATTAATTAAAATGCCCGTTTTGTAGCTTTAATCATATCTTTATGAGGATTTTGAAAAAAAGAGTGCTTTGACCAGTTGCTAATTATCTTCAAATTCTTTGCTGTCTCGGGCGACCACGATCATGTGTCAGTGATACGTGCACTGGACGTCGAAATTTAGCTTGTCTTCGGCATTGCACGTGCACCATAGGCAATTTCTACATCGGTAATTTGATTCACGAAGCTCTAAAAATTGTTCACTTGAACGATGAGGTGCCACCAAGGGTACCTGATTCTGAATTGCAAATATCTTCGGATCCATTCACAGGCGTCTTTCAAACCAATGTCCTGATGAAAGCTTGCCATGTTCAGGAAATCCAAAACATCTGATTCGGGAAGCATATCAAAACGATGTCCGATCAAGTTACGCGGTTCCATCTACAACCAGTGTGGGAATTTCGGACTTGAAGTCAATGCAAATTTGTTCAGTTGTCCTTTCAATTTGCTTCTCATCTGGATTATTGAAATATAGTGTATGCTAGAAATTGTAAAATGCTTCGCATGGACGTTCCTTCTCTTTTCCCAAAACTATTTTTTGCGTCAAATTTCATTATGCCTGATGAAATTATCAAGACATTTCTTCAAATGTTCACTTTGTGCTTTCTTTTTTCCACGAGACAAACAGAAATCGTTGCCAAACGAACATGTCGTCTTGTGGTCAAAATTTGGATCGTAGCACTCGTGACGATGCTTCGGAAATTTATTCAGTCGCATTTGTGTCAAGAGCTTGGAACACTATATTTCTTGAAATCTTAGCCACAAACGAGTCAGGAATGTAGAATAGGCTGTCTTACTAGCCATTGCTTTCAATCAATACTAGTCGCCTTTATTATCGTCATCTCACGCATTCAGTTATACAACAATGACCGTGCGTATGGACGTTGGAACACAAATTAATCGAATTTGTCAGTTATCCAGAAACAAGCATCAAGGAACAAGCAAAACGCTTTCACTCGTGAAGGTCAGTTGAATCGTTTAGACATCACGATCGATATTAAATTGGACAGTAAAAAATACGAGAAGAACGAAACGAAACGTTCATATCGGACAACTTGAAAGTCTTGATGTAAGACCTTTTCAGCTTCGTCGAAACTTCGATGATCAGCTAATGGATAGCACACGGGCAGGAAAGCTAAGAACAAAGAGTCGACTCAAACTGGTAAAAAGTCAATCGTAAAAAAATTGGGAATCGCTTGGGAAGATCGCCTAGAAAGACCAGTTCTATAAATGTTCACGATGAAATGTCTTTTTTACATGAGGCCAACTGTACATGTCACAAAAAGAACATGACGACTTATCATCGTGATTCTGATCGAGGTAATCTACTCGATATTTAAAAAATTCACGAACTTTTATTCGCTCAAAGCAATGTAGACAGTTTATCTCTTTCTTGCTGAACTGTAGATGAGCTTTGTACGCTGAATAAGCCACCGGTCTCAACACATATACTCAATGATCTTCGTAGCTCTTTATTGTTCGCTCATCGCATTATTCACAACTAATAAGAAACGCTGATACACAACCTTCAATATCAGAACGGGACACACATTTTCAATTCTTCTTCTTCTTGCAATTAACAAATCACAGCTCTAAATACGATCACACACAAAACAAACTCATTCACAAAGTAACATCAGATCCAATTTATTGTTTTATTCAACAAAGAATTCGTCAGAATCCCACTAACAAATCACAGAACGTTCTCTTAAATAATATGCTCCCCACAACCAAAGACCAACACACCAACGCAAAAAAAATTACATTGCAAAATAACATTGCATTCGCTTTCCTCAACAACAAAATTATCACAAACACAAAATAAATCGCTGAATATTTGCTTCGTTAAAAATTACAAGAACAGGACAACATAGTCTAAAAATAGGGGGTAACGACATTTTTTTTTTAGAGAGAGAAGGTAATTTACAATAGGACTTTGGGCCTGGTCCCAATGGCCACGATTCCAAGGTCGTGTTGTAAAAAAGCGACTTTACCAATCACGTGATCCATGACGTTACCAATCCCGTTGAAATCAAACTCCTAAAGCGTTTCGTCCCAACAAAAAACGTCTTTTGAATATAGAGTTTCTGATCCAGCGTCTTCGACTGCAAGCAAGCTTCTTCTCGAAATGCAAAACCTCTCGATTGCTCGAATTTATTTCACTTCGCGTATTTACCATTAAATAAATTCGTAATGGTAATACATTATCACATAAATGTAATGAATTTGCAAATATTTCATGCATAGTTCTTATAAAACCTTATTTTTTAACAATGGATATACAAACCTCTTTTTTTAATAGAAAACATTGTTTTTAAGTAATTTTTTTTAGAAAAATGCATTATATATGGTACAGACATTTAATTTCATCAAACATTTTAATTATGAAAGCTCTATTTTTGTGCTTATTTTATCAATTGTTTATTTGCATTACCTGATTATGTACCTGATTTGATTTCGGTTTTTTTAACAATTTCATTGGTAAGTGCTAAGAAATAATTTTGCAATTGAACAGCGTGATTGTTATCTATCAAAAGTTAATATTTGGAAGACATACGAAAGAGAATTCATCCAATTTTTTAATAAAACACTTAACAAATTTTATGATTACTTGTTGCTTATTCATCTTAACTCAAAACTGTCTTTCGTTAATAATTTAACTTCAATGACTTTTACAGAATCTCTAGATATTACGTCAGATATTGAAGACGTCATTTACCTAATTCACCACACCAGAGGAGATAAAATGGATGATGGATATAGTTTTCTAGTATTCCTCTTTCCCATAACAATCCTGCTTCTGGCCGCGTGTGTGGTTTGGTGTTGCAAACGATGCAAAACGTTCAAAGAGACAGAACCTTCACCCCTCCTCCCACGCAGAACTAGCGCCACCTTCAATAGTCACTACATTACAACTGTCGATGTCCAGACTGGAATGCCGGTGGTGGTGGACATTAACGCCATCGCCGCCCACCAAAATCAAGGGAACGTGGTCAGTCCACCCCTGAGAACGCCAATCAATAGTGACTGCAATACTACACTTTATGGAACAATCATACACGGACATCCTAATCTACCAAGCACACCGCCACCTCCTTATTCAGAGAGATAAGAGTTATTGAATAGAACCGTTATTTAAAAGCAGTTATCCAATTATAACTGTTTAATAACCAACGTGTTTCTGAAAAAAATAGGTTATTAAGATAACGTTTTTCTTTCTGGATTTTAAAGCAATTCCATGTTACGGTAAATCGTTCCTTGTTAATAACTGCTAAAGTCGTTACTCTTTTGTGTCTCTACGTTACGTTATTTTGAAACTTTAAAGCAGTTATTTTGGAATATCCGGAAAATTAAAGTTATTCTCGTTATTTTGGAACTTTAAAGATGTTCTCGTTTTTTCATTACTTTAAATATGTTATAACTGTATTAAAGACATTTTAACTGTACAAGGACACACACATTCCAGGCTCTCGCTTGTATCGCTGCGTTTCTTAGCAAGTAATGAATGTGACCTCTTCGGCTCTCAACAGCGAAGAGAAGCAGAAAGTGGATGTATGAATACATGGACTTCTTCCTAAAAACGATGAAAACATTTCTAAGAATGGGTATTTTTAAAGATACATTTTGTAACAATATTATGAGAACATTTTATTCACGTTCAGAATTTTATTCAATTTTATTTTTTCCTATGAATTGTGAAATTTTGATTAGGATGAAAAACATTTTTCAAACTCGAAATTAGATTCAAAAATCAAAACAAGCGTGCAATATTTCAAATTTTATGACAAACTTTGAGAGAAAAGTAATTATTTATAAATTTAAAGAAATTTATATACGATTCGATTAAATATGAATACACTTTAAAAATTTATAGAATATAAAAATATGTTTTTGATGTTTTTTTTACTTGTTAAAATATTATAATTATGTTAAAATAATAGTTGATACGATTAAAATATTATAAAATTTATATTTGATTATAATATAATAATTTTTGCATTTAATACATTTTTGTGACTGTAAAATGTATTTACAGTCCTAAAACTGTAAATGATGTATATTCGTATAAATAAATACATTTTATTTCTTGAAAAGCACCTTTTAAAATATTGATGTAGACAGAAAAACTATTTTTGTTCTACTTTTTATCAGATATATCACTAAGTGGTTTGAAAAGTAATTAGGATAATTATTAAGAAACTTGATATTAAGTGTTGACAAATTACTTATTTTATGTCATATGTGTGAAGAATAATTTAACACACGGCTAGCTTATTTCTATATTTATTTAACATTTAAAAAAACACAGGTAAATCACACACGGTACACAGAAAATGAAAACAGAAGAATATTAAAACAAGGAAAACTCCGACAATCATAATCGAGCAGCATTAGGCTCTAGGGTTAGAGCTCGTCTGGTACTCTCAGTTCGCTTATGATCGCTAGATGGCGTTGCTTTATTACAGACTCCCCCTCTGGCTCTGAAATCGTCTCGATGATGAGCCAGGATTTGATTGTCTGATTTTTGGAGGTCTCCCTCGTTTTCTTAAGGGAGCAACTGGATCTCTGTCTTTCGATGAAGGTAGTTGGTATGGCTTTATCACATTCGTATGATATGTACCTAACACTTGATCAGGTGCAGCAGGATCTGCAACATCATATGTGGTAGGAGTCATTTTTATAAGTATGAGGTATGGACCTTCACGTCTTGGCATAAATGTTTTACTTTTCTTGTTCCTGGAATTACTTATTTGATGTAGAGTAATCCACAATTTGTCACCTGGCTTATAGTAAGCCTGTCTATGTCTTTTGTCAAAATAGACCTTTCTTCTATCTTGTTTTTGTTCTACTCGCTCCCTGATTTGAGGAGTTAGGCGAGCAAACCTTTTCAAATAAGGCGTTATTTCAGGGACAAAATTATCATTATTAATAATTGATCTCATGTCATGACGAACATCATCCGTCGTCCTAAGCTCTTTGCCGAATTGTAGATAAGCGGCAGTGTGACCACTGGTGTCACATCTAGCTGTATTCATGGCAAAACGAATCATCGGAAGATGTTCTTCCCAGGTATCATGCGCATCGCCTACTAAGATGGCTAATCTAGGTTTCAAATCTCTGTTCTTACGTTCAGAGGGATTCGCTTGAGGATGATAAACAGGGATAAGGTCCTGTTTGATATCTAACAAATGACAAATTTGTTGCATGACGGCACCAACAAATTGAGATCCGTTGTCACTGATTAATCTCCGAGGAAGTCCATAGCGTAGATAAACTTCTTCAAGTAACGTTTTGGCACAGTTTGACGCTGTGGCTTCATTAAGAGCAAATAACTCAACCCATTTGGTACTCGTGTCTTCCACAATAAATATCCATTTCTTTCCTGTTGAAGTTTCTGGAAGAGGGCCAAGGAGATCAATAGCAAGAGTTTCGAATCTTTGCGCATAAATAGGCGTTCTAAGCAGACCAGCAGGTTTCTGATTTGTTGGTTTATACCGATTACATTCCGCACATGTTTTGACATAATCAGAGATGTACTTCCTCATGCCTGTGAAATAATATTTGGAAGCTATCTTATTGTAGGTACCTTCTACTCCATAATGACCAGCTGTAGGAGCATCATGGTATTCTTGCAGAATTCTTTGTCGTTCTTGGATAGGAACAACCAATTGCGCATCGTCTGAATCCGTTTCAGGCGAATAACGATACAAAATACCTTCGTTCATTATATATCCTTGACTGATATAGTTAGCAAAGTTTTCATCCTTATCATTGTTTTCCAGACAATCGATAATTTTCTTCAGATCTGGATCTGCCAACTGTTTTATTGCATTGTCAACAACTGCCAAAGTATTTCTCTCTTGGCTGGAGACATACGATACGGTGGAACAGATACAGGATGAGGGTCTAATGTCTCTATTCTGTGCTTAATGAAAGGAGTGGGCTCTCCCCCTGGTTCAAAGCAATGCTTGTAACTTTGAAGTAAGCAATTTAGTTTGCCTCTTTGCGTCTCTGTTAGATGTCTCCCTTCATCGCTTCTCAAGTGAACTATAGTTGTTTCTATAGTTCACTTGAGAAGCGATGAAGGGAGACATAGTTTCAGGCACCACTGAAGTTTTAGAAATGTTTGATGCTTTTCTTGCATTAGTAGGTTTTACATAGAACAAATACTGTCTCTGTGGATTTTCGCAAAAATGCTAGGTCCCATTTTGAACATCGAGAACCATACCAGCTGCATGGAGAAAATCTCTTCCTAAGAGTGTGCTGTTATCCTTGGCTTCAGGTAGAACGAGAAGTTCTGTTGACACACTTTTACCTTCTATACACAGATTGACGATGGTTTTAAGGGCAACCATGGACTGAAGTTTTCCATCAGCAAGAGTGAACGAAATTTTCTTGTTTTCAAAAGCAACTCCATTATCTCGTAAAAAGTTATATAACTTTTCTCCTGCAATAGAATGTGAAGCGCCAGTATCTGCGCAAACTGCAATCTTCTTACCAAACAATTCGAAGACAATCATACTTGATATATCTGTATTTATATTATTAATGAATAAGTTCATGCAATTAACAGTTGTATCTTCATGTTTAGAACTTGTACAAATAGAACATTTTGATCTGATAACTCCAGGCGTTCCGCAACCGAAACATCAGATAGATGATCTTCCATCTAATCTATAAGTAGAGGAACGAGTTATTGGAACTTTTGAATATCGATTTTGAGCATTTTCTGTAGCATTGATCACAGGACGAAATTTTCTATCTGGGATAGTTTTCCTGTTTGCATCTCTTGAATATGTTTCCCTTTGAGACTGGTTCAATTGCTTCTTTGTTCCTTGCCGGACATTCTCATAAGCATCCAGTTTTTCAGCTATATCTAGAGGATTAATCCAGTTTGCCCAAGAATCAAGAAAATGATCTTTGACTTCTGGTGGAGTTCGTTTCTTAATTTGATCAGCAATTATTAAGCTTTTGAGTTGATCAAAAGTTGTAATATTCATTTCTTTTATCCATCCCTCAAAATAAGAGGCTAATTCAAAGTAAAAGTCTCGCCATGTTGTATCAGAACTTTTTCTGTGTTGTGAGAATAACTGTCAAAACTTATCAGCAGTAACCCTAAATCTTTTAAGGAGCATTTCCTTCACCCTTTGGTAATTTTGTGCATCTTGTTCATTTTCTCTAGCAAGCAGTTGTGCTATTTCAGTTGGCAAAGATCCAATTAAATATGGTATCCAAGAAGACTCGGGAAGATTCATAAATTTCAAGTGTCTCTCGAATATAATTAAAAATAGACCAATTTCATCCTCTTTTGGATTAAATTTAGGAATGATACGATTAAGTTCGAATTTTTGACATTCAGAATCAGAAGCGCCTACAATGGAGGTAGATGCCTTTTGAGCTTCAAGCTGGAGCCTAAGCTTTTCCAATTCAAAACCACGTTCATTTTCTAAACGCAATTGTTCTTCAACTTGTAACTTACGCAATCTTTCTTCTTCAATTTCCTTTTCTTTTGCTAATCTCTCAAATTCTGCTACTTTTTCAGCCTCTAAGCGATCTTCTATTATAACACTAAGTATGTTTTTCACAAGTTCTTCATCATAATTATCACTTTTAGTTATAAGTTCTCTAAGGTCAATTATTTTCATCTCATCAGACACAGCCAAACCAAGCTCTGTTGCAAGAGTTCGGAGGTCTTGTTTTTTAGATTTGCCAAGAAAAGCCATTTTTATCAAAGTCTTTCAATATTAGTGAAATATTTAGAAAATCAAATGATACCAAAAGAAAATTCTTAAACATAAAATTATTCAAATACCAGAAACATCAAATCAAACACTTCAGTATATGCCATTTTAAAAGATAATGTATTTCAATTATTGGAATAACAAAACAACAAGTAATACTTTTGTAGTAAATAATTAAAATAATACTAGAAACTAGCCAGTACAATTACTAAAAATATTAAATATATAACACAAACACTGTAAAATCATCACTACCTACTACTTCATACGAAAATAATAACCTTGTGAATTGTATATATAAAAAGTATCATTTAAATTTTAAAACTATTTTTGAATATATAGAAAACAATACAAACATACAGATTAATTTCAGAAATATTATTCATAGAGTATTTAATATTTTCTTATTAGTGCACAAAAATCATTAAGGATATTCATAAATTCTTTCAAATAGATTATTTAATTATTTCCATAGACCACAAACATAAATTATATATGCAGTAACAGATGATTTTATAATGACAGATACTCATTCTCAGAAATATGAATCATTAGATAATGTAACTAATATACAAAAATACACATTTTCCACAACAATAAGATCAATACAAGAATCAAAAATAAATTTTAAAATAAACTTCTTTTAAATAATACTTAGCAATATATTGCTTTAGTAATTCAATACTTTTGTTTTTTGATTTAAAACAGAAAATGTATGAAAGATTACATATTTATAAAATTGATAAAATTCTCTTTTGTTATTCCTAAAATCATTTAAATGCAATTAAATAATTAAGCAAATGTATACAAAAACAATATTATATATCATATAATGAACACATATGACTTTATTTATTGAATAAGTTTCAATTTCAATAAATCTTATACTTATTTACTATAAAATAAAATATACATTCATAGAGAAATAAGATTCTCTTTTAAGAATTATTTAGCTATGAGAAAAAAAAAAAAAAGGACCCCTTCCTTCCTTCGAAAGGCACTTGAAAGTAATAAATTTCTGTTGCGGGAACAGAATCGCATTCCTAAAAGAAAAGAAAACAAAACAAGCGCGTAGCTTCTCGGCGGCAGTGGTCTGGGTGACTAACTTATTTTCCAACAATTTTGCGAATTTCGTTTTTAAAGTAACCTGATTTCGCCTTTAATATTCAGTATAAATGATTAAATTATACGACTACTTAAACACATTATATATATATAAAATAATATTAAACACTTCACACATTGATACAAAACAGAAGCAAAATAATCATAAAATAGAAATGAATAACAAAGAGACACGTAAGCGGATCTGCTGCTCCAAATATATATATATATATTTTTTTTAAAAGCTTGGATAAGCCAAAGTTAATTTATATATGATTGTTTGGATAAACAATATGAATTTAGATTGTATGAGTTTGGATAAACTCATCAACTCCGACGATTCAACAAAATGTAAATCACAACAAAAATATACTTATCGTTTTGGATTCAGCCGCACGTCTTGGGCGTCAGATTTTCGATGTCATATGTGTGAAGAATAATTTAACACACGGCTAGCTTATTTCTATATTTATTTAACATTTAAAAAAACACAGGTAAATCACACACGCTACACAAAAAATGAAAACAGAAGAATATTAAAACAAGGAAAACTCCGACAATCATAATCGAGCAGCATTAGGCTCTAGGGTTAGAGCTCGTCTGGTACTCTCAGTTCGCTTATGATCGCTAGATGGCGTTGCTTTATTACAATTTTTAATTAATTATAATAAAATTGTAACTTTATTTTTATTTATTCATTTATTAAAATAAAATTATGAAATGAATATCTTATGTACTGTAGCAGCAAACTCTGCATTTCCATAATTTATTTTTTTCATGTTCAAAATTTTACTATTATGAATCAAACTTAATTGTTTATAGAATTATCTACTTTGCAGTTTTATATTTCAATCTAATTTTATTTCAATTCTATAAATAACTCTTTTGATAATATTTTTAATATTTAATTTTATAGATATCTTTAAAAGAAATTATCAATCATATAATTCTATTTATATAATTTAATGAAAATGCCCGTTTGTTTAGTTTTAATTATGTCTTAATGAGGATTTTTAAAAAAAAGTATGGTTTGATAATAATTGAAGATATTTGCAGTCCAGTTACTAAAAAAACATTGCTTTAAACATTTACATATTTAAGTAATTCTTCAATTAAATTTCAAACGAGTAAGAATTACATTAATTTCAAAGATTATAATAAGTAAATAACTATGCAATTCTACAGCATATATTTCTCAACAATCATAAAAAGAAATTAAAGGTAATAACTGCTTTTAGCATGTAAAGTATGGAATATAAACATTTATGTTTATTAATCTTATTTATTTAAGCCCTTTTGATATCAAAAGATACTTGCAGATCAAACTATACAAATTTAAAAATTTTTATCAATTTATAAAATACTTTATTTGAGACAAAAACTTTTATTACATTCAAATAATTTGAAAAATTGTGAATTTATGTATTGTGTGTCAATAATAAAAATTGCATCTGAATTATTTACTGTAGTAATGTATTTATCTATTTTACAGAAGCAATTTTCATGAATTTTTTTAAATACTGTTTAATCACCTATTTTTACCCTCCCTTTGAGGAATAATATCATCTAATAAAAATATATAAGTTAAATTTCACACACAATTCAGCTACATTGAACAATAAATATATGTATATGAAGTAAAATTCTATAACCTATCAGAAATACAAATTTCTATATTCGAATAGTTCCTCGTAGGTGCTAAAAATTCTGATTTTCATGCACAATTCTTTATTTTTAAACAAAATATTATGCTATATTTATGTTTATAAATATGTAATTTTATAGTATATGACACCCGTATATATTCACTTTTCTTTTTATTACACGGATGATTGATATGAAAACTAAAAATCGATTAACAGGTTAGATATTTAAAAGGAAATTAATATGAAACTGTAAAATATACTTAATTTCTAAACGTAAGTTAGTTTATTATACGAGATCGCTGGTTAAATTATCGTTACTGTGATTTCACTATTTGAAAATTGTGGGGGTTCGGTGCTGATGTTACCATGATCAATGATGGAGGGGGCACTTGGATATTGATGAATCACAGGGTTATATTTATAAAATGATAAAACTGTAAAATTAAGAAATTTCGATTAAAATTCAACTTTTTAATTATATTGTGTCTCTAATTAGAGAGAAATACTCTTTCCAAGTAGATATATTTTAAGATTTATTCGAGCGTAAGTGATATATTCAATAGTAATCCTTTGTAAACAAAAAAAAAAAAATCATTTATAATTTTTAAGAAATTATAATGAGAAATATATTAAATTCATCTTGTGAGAAACTAAATTACGTTTGGTTTAAAAAAAATTCAAATTATGTGTATTTTACATGTTAAAGTAATAAAGAATTTTTTTAAAATAAGCAATAAAGATCATAGGGAACAAATTATGCAAATACACATTATTTAAGAATTTTTAAAAATGAGAAAAATGAATTGATAGTAAAAAAAAATTATAAATCTAATTTAACCCATTGCAATTCTTTAAAAAAAAAAAAAAAAAAAGTTAATGAAAAGTAGTCTAGACGTCGAACTTCCGTATAATAAAGTAGGAAATTCTTAAGAAATGAATAAAAAATATTAAAAAAAAATAGTTAAAATGTCTTTTATTAAGTGATTTTCGATGTTCAGTCGCTAAAATTCACCTTAGAACTCATTTTCTCAAAAATTCCGTTTTGTCACTCCACGAAAGCTTTCTTTCGCTCCATAGAATTTCCAAGAAAGCCAATGTGAAGGAATTTCTTGGAATAGCTTTTCAAAAAGCCATTATTTGATAACGCTTTTTAGAATATGTTATTTCCTTGGAACGGAACGTTGATAGCTTGTTATCCAAAAGTAACTGCTTTTGCCATCTTTAACAGACACACAGAGGTTTATTCGCAACCTAGGCTGTGATGTTACTTTTCAGGAATTAGTGATACAGATAACTTGTGACTAGGGATGGGACCTTGTTAGTTTTCCTGTACTTAGTACGTACTGAGTACAGTTACTTTTAAAGTAACAAGTATTTTACTGATTACGTTTTGTACTTGTTACAATTGTTTTTGTTCTGCCATCTATCGGTTTAAAATATAATGACAAAGTTTTTAAAATTTTATAAATAAATTGAATAAATATTAAATTAATAATTAATCAAAACTAAATAAGTATAAGAATAATATTTTATATTACTCCACAAAATTAATTAATATAATTAATGTTAATTTAAATCATTATCTTTTATAAAGAAGCATTTACTTAAATATTAATAAAAAGATTTACAAAAAATAATTATTATTTATGCAACATTTCATTAATTGCAAATTTTTGTTTTTCCTGTAATGCTTTAATTTCTAGTATGAGGCAAAAAAATATAAGTTATTTATCTACAAGCCATTTTTTTTTTTTAATTGCAAATTTCTAAATTTTGTTAAACGTATTTCATTCAGTATAAAAACCATGACATTTTGTTATTTACATTTGTTTTTAGAATTTATATTACTAAGTAAATTTTCCAATCACTCCACAGTAATTTTAAAAGACTTCCAGTGTTAATTAAAATATAAAATTAGATGAGATAATATAATTTCAATTTTTTAACCTAATCAGTCTAATTTTTTTATTAGAATTTAGTAAGACTTTACAATTATATAAATGATTTTTTTTATAATTAACTGGTGAATATTTTGCAAAAAATTGTAAAGTGGGAGGTTTAATCAATTACAAAGAGGTTTTATTTTAAGTTTGCTTACAAAAATACAGGAAATAATAAAAAAAAATCAACTTAAATTAAATTTCCTTTATTTTTCTATAATTAAACATTAACGAGACAAACATAGTAGAAAATTTTTATGCCGAATAGGCAGTAATTTTTATTGTAAAAGACGTTTATTTGTAGTAGTATTTTTATGTAGTAGATAAACCAGTTTTTTCTAAAATAAGAATTGCATTAACTCACATATCATGTTTCAGTTTCCTGAAACTTAATCAATTTATGGTCAAATAAGGTAGCTTTGCAATTAAAATTGTATTAATAATGTTTAAACAAACGTAATCATTTTATATTAGATATAGTTGCATAAAATTTCAATAACTATCAGAAAATATAAAGCAGTTTTATCAACAATCTAAATGTTATAATGTGTTAAGGTAAAATATTGAGAAATAATGTTTAATACAAAATGTGGAGGAACAAAGAAATACATATATTTTATTTACATCAATCCATAATTTAAGAAATAAATATGACGGTAACACATGAGGATATAAATAAAAATAAGGTAAAAATTAACTAAATTAAAGTTTGTTTTTTTTATTTCGAAACTTCAAACTAAAATGAATAAATTACCTTTATTAGGCTTAAATCAACATTCTCATCATGAGCATTCAAAATATTACAAGAAAATTAAACTCATAAAGATAGCAGATTAATAAGGTCAAGTACAGACCTCTTTTTTTTTTTTTAATTGGAGCTGGTAATAAATAAATTAACAACAATAAACTTTGAAACTCTCTGCACAAAGAAATTAA
Organism: Latrodectus elegans; assembly: GCA_030067965.1. Classification (NCBI taxonomy): domain Eukaryota; kingdom Metazoa; phylum Arthropoda; class Arachnida; order Araneae; family Theridiidae; genus Latrodectus; species Latrodectus elegans. The sequence continues at coordinate 85,365,622 of CM057811.1, forward strand.
TCTAATATTAGTTTGACTTCATGCGATTAAAAAAGTCAAGGAATGAGATATCTATGTAATTCTCACAGATTTATTCCACATTATAGGACAAGTTTTCTGAACTTATGGTAATATTCTAGGAGCAGAATATTCAGGAAATTTAACAAGAAAACAGTCAGCCTTTGGATATTGAATATCAAATTCCAAGTCTATCTGTAATAAAGAGAACAATTATTTGTACTAAATTAATATAACTTTTTATAAAGTAAGAGTAATTTGCTTAAAAAATGGTATTCTCATTAATTAATTAATCAAAACTCAGTGATTGAAGTTAGTAAATTAATGGTTATCTAGTAGTTTTTGAAAACTTTTTATAAGAATGTGGCATAAATTATTGATATACAGTGACACAAATAAAAAAAATAATTTTAGATGTTTTCTTTGTGATGAAATAAATATAGATATGATAATTTACGAAGTTGATGGTTAAACACTGAATATATAAATTTATTTCTAATGTTAAAACATTTTTGAAAAAAAAAATCAATCATCTATAGCTGAAAATCAAGTGAAACCTCATGAATAATTCTTTTACAAATTTCAACAAAATAATTGTTAAACCATGCTTATGCATCACAGCTTATTACCACTACTAACATTTAAATTAATGTATAATTTACTGAATTACTTTCCATTATTTTAAAATCAACTTTCAAAACCAAAAAACTTTAATAAGATACTTTAACCAAAAATATTGATTAGAATTTTCATGTCAATTAATTTAGTTACTACATTCTTAGAAGAACTTAGAACATTATTTCCAACTTTTAAACAAATTTTATAAGCCAATTGAAATTAATATTTGTAGTAATAACAATGGTTAATATTTTCTCAGTCTCCATAAAACTTATTTTGATTATGCATTACACAGAATATACCTGATCAGACTTTTCTGCCTTACATTGTATTTCATTATCTTCAAAATAATTACATATTTCAGATTATTTTTTGTTAATTTTTTTTTCTTTGTTGATGACAATGGCAACTGAAAAGTCTAAATATAAATTATATTTAAATCGACAAAATTCTTAGGTAAGAATTCCAAAATATTATACAAAATAATGGTAAATTTTGGTAATTTTACAAAATAATGGTAATTCCTTTTCGTTTTGTCTACGAATGTTTTTACGTAACAACAACTAAATCAAAAATTGTCAGTCAAATTTTAATACAGAAAATAAAATACATATTCTCAAGTAAATTCTGTAGGTTAATATTTGCTTTATAATGGCATTAATATTTTAATAATAAAAGTTCCGAACTATTTTTGAGAAAATTTATTCTTTTTCATTAGTAAAATGTATTTGATATTAATCGCACTTTCAATTCAGTAAAATAAACTATATTAAATAATATTTCTATAATATACATTGGATATTTAAACCAATAAAAAATTTCTAAATTTTTCCATCATCATTTTTACGCAGTTTCGAAAGTAAAATAAGTTAAAAATGTATTACTTCTAATTTACTATTAATTTATAATAAATTAAATTTTGGCAGAAAATAATATTCGAAATAAAAAATAAAATTTCAAAACATTTTAAAATTATTAAACATTTTCAATTGATTAGAAAATTCAGATGTTATAAACATTAAACACTGAATACGAATTCAATAGAATTTATTCATTCAAACTTTCGAATACAAAAGTTTCGTTGGATGCTAGCAGAGCCCACACTCTTGGCGCAAATGATTCTGGTTGGCGATAATTATGGCCTGTGCCAACTCTATTTCGATACACTTGATATAGTAAACCAAACTATTTCTGGAATTTTGTTCTGACTTAGCGCTTTTCTTCAGTTTATCGCCAATGTTGTGGGCTCTCCTAGGATTTTACACGAAAGTTTATCCAAGAGAGAAAAACCATGACTATGAAGATTTGATTCAACTTTTCAATTAATAATAAGAAATAAAGACTTACTTTACATTTTTTTAGCTCCTTCTAATCCAATTATACGTTTAAGTATGCAAATAGTTAATTAATTTCTACAAAATGAAGTTTTAAATTCCTCCATTTTTAGAGAAACTAAACCGAAAGCAGAGAGTAGCGCGAGGATTTAAACCAATCAGAGCACATCACATTTGCTTTGTGCCATAAACACGTCAATCAAAAAAGGAGTAAAAAATTGAACTTAGGATGAAGTGTTAGAAGGAGAACTTCTCTCCCCAATTAAGTACAATTTATATCTTTATGGAGTTACAAATATCTGTGTCGCTCATCGAGTGGTGAAAAATCACTCGATTTTTTTAAGATTGTTCAATCATGAATCGAAGCATACCTTGGGAATTATATGTATATTATGTATAAATATATATATATATATATATATATATTATATGAGTATGTTAGTGTATGTTTGCAAACTAATCCAGTAAAATTAATCAAAATTAATCATAAAAATAGTTTAAGCATTAAAAAATGAATTAAAATAAGTAATAAAGCAAAAATAATTAATAGAATTGCTATTTTCCTATTTTAAGCTAAGTAACGATTTTTATGTTGAAAACCTGTTTTTCTTTGTATAGTAGTAACATATAATAATAGTGTAAATAACAGTAGATTCAAAATATTATTATATGAAAATAGTATGAAATGACAGTTTTATTCAATAATTTTCTTATTATTTTATTTTAAAATCATGGAGCAAAATAAATGAAAAATTAATTAATTTTTGAAAAAGTTGATGTATTTGTTTTTAAAAAACACTACTTCAAACCACTAAGAGATCATCACTTTGCTTTGAAATTAATAATTATTTGAAGAATAATCTAACTAAATAAAAACTGCGGATAAAAAAATTCATTTTCAAGGCAGTATGTAAAACTTCCTTTTATTAATTCTTATTGAACTGTGCAAATGCCTTCGACATTTTTTAGATTGATCAAAACAATAAAAGTTTATTTACTAAAAAGTTTTAACATATATTTGAACGTGTTCTAAAAATAATATTTTAATATATATTTTATGGTCAAATCCTCTTCGCATTCATCTCCAAAGATTACTCTTATGAGAAAAATGATTTTCTTTGAAAATCTTTCCAAATAAAAATTCTATTCATTCCATTTAATATAAAGCGATTATTATTGTAGCAAAAAATATGAGAAGAAACTTAAATTGAAATCCTTACACCAAACAGGAAATACGTCATAAAAAAATAACGGAAAAGAATACATTAACATGAAGAAATGCTGAAGAACCCACACTTTCTACATTAACACAATGCCTATTCTAAAGCGCACTAAAGCGTAAAGTCAACATGAAAGTACACAATCGTTTGCTTTTCGTACTGCTGCCAAATATAGCTACAAATAGTTAGGGTAAATGCCGTACCTGCTGATTCAATGCAGCTGCCGTAACGGACGATGACAATAAATTCCACTTATTTCGGGGAATTCTAAAAAACGTATGTGAAAAATGACTTCTTGTAAAAGAAGTCATTTTTGATCTGTTGCATTCATATCTATGTGTGCAAAAAATGTTTGATCGTTATCATAAATTCAATCTATAAATATCAGAAATGAAATTATTCATGAGAAAAAAAATCGCCAAGTTATTACATTTTATAATACCCCTGTAGAACTGTGAGTTATAATTTTGTCAATTTTCTCAATTTTACGGTATTATTCAAATACAAATGAAGGTTATGAAATTAGCACCTACCAAGGAAAAAATTTTGCTCTGTAATATTTTATTGATTGAAATTCAAAGGCCAAAATAATTTCTTTTTTTAGCATAATTACTACTACAATTAATTTGTACATCATTATCAATTACTACCTATGTTTATTCAGTTTTAAATTTTGAAAATTTGTTTTGTTTTTAATTATGATTTTGTAAGCAATTGAACCCATCTACACTTTCTATTTGTTATTCTATATCATGGGTTCCCAAACTTTTTTTTTCTTGTGGACCACTTTCAAAGTTTTACTACTTTCGGCAGACCCCCTGCAGCTGCATTTCTACTGTATTCCCAAAACTCCTAAAAACTATCACCCTAAATTGGGGGTGTTAAGATGTAAAAAAGCAGCACATTTTCTTGTGTACTATTTATTAAAATAATACTTGCACTATTAGCTATTGTTCTATTCAATTCTGTGTTTGAACTGAGTTTTGAATATTTTTGAGTACCTTCCTAGTAAATGATCCTACCTGTCTAAGTTGGTAGGTAAATCCAAGCCAAAATTTTTGTTCTTTATTATGAAAACCAGAAAATATTTCGTGGACCCCCGAGTGATCTCCTATGGACCCCTGGTGGTCAACCTGGACCACTTTAGGAACCTATGATCTATACAAACGATAAAATGAAAATTTCGTATCTGTACTTAAAAGAGATTGATGTCTAAAAACTGCTTTTGAATATTCTTGGAATCTCCTTCATTTTGATTATTACAGACGATTTTTTATGATGATGGATGACTTATATTTGGGTCTTTCCCCTTATGGATCACGAGTGGAAATCGGAAATTAAAATATTTTTATTAAAAAAACAGAAAGTTAATAATCTAGTTGAAAGTATATAAATGACATAAAAAAAAGGACTTGTGTGATAGGACAAGGACTATAATTTTAATGTTAAGTAATGTAATTATTATGTCAAATTTAAATAAAAAAGAAAAGTTGTATCGTAAAAAGCAACTATCTTTTTTTGTTTCTTAAGATATTATCAGATAATTTTCTTAAAAAGAAGTTTCTTAGATGAAATATTGTAATGCATAGTAATATTATTTATTAACAATGATAGGTAAAATATATGCATTTTACTCATATTGTAAAATTTATAATTTGGTTATTTTATTTGAAACACGTGAATCTTTTAATCGAAATATTCTAATAAATAAAACCTCGTCAATGTAATAAAAAATAAATATTCGTTTTAAGAAACACTCAAAGAGATTTTGTTTTTTCTTAAGACCAAGATTATTGCAGAAAAAGAGAAGCAAATTTACCTTTAAAAAATTATTAATAATTTAAATGTGACATTTTAGTTAATAATAGACAAATAAATAAAATCTACCAGTAAAAAGCAAGTTGTGTTAAAACTTTAAGTGTCGAAAAATATGCATTTTTAAAAATAAAGAAGTATTATGCATTACATTTCAATATTGAGCACTTTTAACTATATTTAGAATAAAAATAATTTTTCTTTCATTTTGTAAAACAAGTAATAATTAAAATAACAAAAAATAAAGGAAAATAATTAGAAGAAAATTTTAAAAAAATAAAATTTGATGCAGGACTATTTGATTTAAAATAGCCTTTTTCTTATGTTTTGAATGTGTTACATTATTTTCTTACAACAAATCAAGAAAACTTTCGTCATTTATGTGAAAATAAAATAGCTAAATTTTTCATAAAACAGCACTTCAAATTGCTAAACTTAAAAATGGAAGTAATTTATGAATTGGAAGTATTTATCAATTTTAAAACTTGAATCGTGATAGTTTAATGCTTATCAGTAGGATATTTAAAATTCATCTTAAATTTTCTTTTGAAATGTTTTTTTAATATTCATAAGAAAGTCCATCAAAAAATGCCAGCTAAAACATATTTTTAGTTAACAAATATTTATGGCTATTCAGATAATAATAAACTTATCAAGCTAACCGTTGTCCAACAAAATCAGATTAAAAAAATGTATCACTTTTCAAGCAAAAACTATTTCTATTTTCAACTTTAACAGAAAACGATTTTGAGGGATCAAGAGGAAAATAAACCACAACGCAAGCCTCTAAATCTTATTCTCAGAATTACTGCATTACTCCCTCCCCGCACCTCGGGATCTTTAGTGGCTAAGCACACACAAAGTAATTGGCAGTTCCAAACGATTCATAATCACAGGGTAACGAAAATTGTGAGGATTATTCGTACCTGCCGTAGGGAACAACACCCTTGGATTCGGTTTCTCCTGGGCAAACCAAAAGATCTGACCCCATACCTGTTGTGTTCCTTCAAACTCCTCCCCCCCCCATAGAAAACACCTGAGATAAATGAGAAAAGAGGGGTGTAGAACTGTGGCTCCGACTTCACTTCAGTTTGCGTGTTGGGCGTTGATCTAAATCCCCAGTATGAAAGGACTGGGTGGAATACTGACTTTTCAGTGGAAACAGACATTATTCAAGAGGACGGCACGACCCATTATAACTCTAATGTTCATCATTATTTTATTACTTAGGGGTGGGTGGTGGTTGAAAATGCTGAATTTTCGATAATGAACTATAACTAGAATTCTAATAGTGTTCTAGCCGTATTTTTTCATGTGCGTTGCAATATAATTAGTATTTAAATTAGACGAAAATATTTCTGAATTGACTCTTTTCAAATTCTAAGAGTTCTCTCATTTTTGGTGATTTTCTATAGAATTTTGTGCATAAAATCTTTCAAATTTTTTGTATGAAAATAAAGAGTAAAAATAGCGATTAATATAATAATTGATTCAATTGAAGAATAAATATTTGGAAAAAAATGTGCTACTTATTAAAAAATTTTAAGGTAAATTTTGGATTAAGTGAGAATACATTAATATCAGAAGTTAATATTGACCAATGACTATTTTCTTGAAGATCAATCACATTAAAACTTTGAAACAAATTAATATTTTTGTACAAATTATGAATCGTCAATTTTCAAGAAGTCCCCAGTCTTATAAGTTGTGTTTGTGAATTCCTACATATGTAGAAAAAATAAAACATTATAGTATAATAAAGGTGAAAATGTTATAAAGCACTTCTTCAATGGAAAACGAAGATAAAACTCTATCGGCTGTATTACAATCGAATAAATTAAACATCGATATATTCACTGTAGTTTAGGATGCTAATGCAATATGATGTTTCTCTGCTACAAATCATTTATGTAGTACCACGCTAGCCTTTTTGGTACCACGCTAGCATTGGCAGTACCACGCTAGCATTGTTTTCATTATTGGAAGGTAGTGAGTTCGAATCCCTGCTTAACTAAAGATACATCGTGTTTGCTAACGACGACAGAGAAAGTTAAAACTGGGGTGGCATCAATGTCCTCCAAGTGAAATAATAGCTCAGAGAGTGACAATCGTAGAATTGGGGATCGTCTGTTCGATCCCTGCTTCAAAATCACGAAGACTCCACCTAGCTACTTCTATCTAATTGGTAGAGCCCACCTCAGAAAAGCATGCTGGTGCAGCAACAATGCATTTATATATGAAATTTTTAATGTTTTTCACTAATTTAATATCCATAGTTTGTGTTATTTATTGTATTCTTTTTTGCTTTTGCGAATATTTATCGCCACCAAAAAAAGAATGAGATATTCTATTCTATAGTAATTAGAATAGTTTAATTCAAATTACACTGATTACTGTAATGTTCGACTTTTTTTTATCTTATATTTTAGGTAAGTCCACATTTTTAACATTTTATGTTTTACAATATTTATTAATAAAATTCCATACTTATGTGTGATTGAGTTCATTTCCGATTACATGTTGTTGCCAGTAAACTGCTTGAAAACAACCAACAAACTCGTCAATTTTAAAAGACGATTGAGTACCGGGGTTGACATCTGAGCTGACATTTTCATCCGCAGACATCCGCACCAGCGGATGTGTGCATCAAAAATCCCATAAAACATTTAATTGCATAAACTCTCTCAACTTGATAGTTTTGTGAAATTTAGTTATTAAGCACGAAACCTTCTGAATGCACCTTCACTGCCTGTTGTCTCTTGAATTTCTATAAAAGAAATACAATAAAAAAATAGAATATTGATTAATTACCACATTTTTATGCTGGGATTTCAACTCAGATGTATAGAATTGGACAACAAAATTTTAACTAACATAAAGCAAACGTGAAATTAAAGCCAGGAAAATAATCAATAAAATATTCAATTAAAATATATAAAAATAAAGCGTTTTGAAGCTTTGCAAAATATTTGGTTTTGAAGGTTAATGATCGAAGAATATCGTGTTGTTGTTTTTAAGATACGAGATTCTCAACGAAAAAAGAAATTTAGAAAGCCTAAAGCAAACAGTAGAAGAAAAAAGTTATTAAAGCACATTTCTTTAAAAAAAAAAAAAATTAAAAAAGTACTTTGTTAGATTATTATACATCTAACGTTCAAGCCAATTTTAGCCCCTTTTACAGACGAGAATATATCAATATAATTACAAATACTCTTAGTATAATCAATCTCTTAAATAAAATAACAATAATAATTTTTGGATCCAAAAATTCAACATTGAATCTCGAAGTTTCACATTAAAAATTTTATATTACAATTTTACATAAGCACAAAATATTATAAATATTTCCGAACATAATATCTTTAAATTTTTATTCTTGATGTCGTCGTAGATAATGAAACAAGACATATATATATATATATATATATATATATATATATATATATATATATATATATATATATATATATATATATATATATATATATATATATATATATATATATATATATGGGATGTAATATCCTGATTTAGACTTTAACCGATCGTCAGACATTGAAGAAAAGCCATACTTTGTACTAACTTGATAAACACTCCCTGATGAATCTGGTCATGTTGGTAGTTCATTCCATTTATTTTAAATCAATGATTCAAATTTAATATTTAAAATTATAAATTTCGTTGTTTATTGGTTGCATATTTTATCTGTGTTTGCTCTATTTTCTTGGTCATATCAATTTGCATTTGATATTCTTTTGTATTTGCTTCAAATATTTAACATTCTTCGATTATTTATATTTTTGGTAATCCCATTTAAACTGGTTTCGCGTTGAATGTTTAGCCAATCTTATAATCTTTGTATTTATTTATTTATTTTGATTTATACTTATGATATTTTTGACAATATATATATATATACACACACACATACACATCATCACCAATCTCGGGTCTTTTACAGGCACTGATTTTGTTCAGCAGTCCCTCCCAAATAATATTCCTTCCGAAATTCGATCTCTAATTTTTTTTTTTTCCCTACTACTGCAAAATTTATTTATCTATTTTTGGTCTATTCTTTAATCTACCGCAAGAGGGAGCCGTATTCAAAAGTGTAGTCCGTTCTGTACTGCACTTCCCGAAATGTCAGTCCATTTCATTCCATTTAATTTGAAAGATTTAATAATACCCTCATCAATATATATTTTAAATAAACTAAAATTATATGCTTCGTGCTATTTCTTATTCACAAAATTTACTTCGAAAATAATTCTCAGAACATTTTTTTAAAGACTACAGCATAACATTCTTTTATCGTCAAAATCTACGATCCTGTAACACAAGTCAAAATCGATTTTATCAATATATTATTAAAATATTATAACGAAATATTTTTAGGAAACTAAAAAATTATAGGAAAAAATAATATATATATATGTAATATATGGAATAATTAAATAGATAATATGTAAAGATACACATAACATTACAGTATATAAAAATGAAGATAAATATGTAAAACAAAACAAAAATTAAACTACGTAGGTAATTATTATTCTTATTAATAATCCATACAGATAGATACAGCTGCCTTTAAGTAAGAATTAAATGAAGTTAAATTCAGTGATGAAAAATATTTAGGAAGAAAGAAATGCACATAAAAATTAAATAAAATCCATTAAATGTAGCAGAACGAAGCAAAAACATTCCAAGAAACGCTCCGCCTTTCTCCATTTATCAGTATGTTACATTCGGATTGATCACTGTCTTTAGAACTGATTAAGAACTTGCAAATATGAACTGGAGAAAAGTTGGCCATCCCATTATCATACCCAGCAGCAAAAGCAACGTGAAATTAAAAATAGCGGAAGAAGATGCATACCCCGAATGTGTGTGTGTGCTGTCTAAAGCCGAGCATCCATCATTCTCGCTAATAGAGGCTTTCCACTTTACCGTTTTCTTCAGGTTCCCTCCGGCGTTGTTCTCTGCTACGAGAAATATTTAGAATAGTTTGTAATTTCGACTAAAGATGGCGATACCAAATCTTTGGATCAGTCACTTATACCTGCGAGCGCCGGCAAACAATCATTAATTCGAATATATGGTGAAAATTCCGTGGTGCAAATGTTAGCATTAATGTACATAAATTTAGTTATTAGCTTTATCTTGAAAACATTTCTTCATATCGTTTGCACAGCTAAAAATATATTTTAAAATAATTTTTTTTCATTCCATTAGAAGAATTCTTTTTTTTATCGTTTGCTCATTTAGAAATAATTTCATAATTTCTTCCGTTCAATAAAACACTTGTTTAATTATTCTTTGTTCATTTGAGGATAAGTGTCATAAATTTTATTTCATTAAAATATTTTCATTATTATTTGTTTACTGCACAAAACCATTTTTTCATTAGAACATTTTTATATCTTTCATATTTTCCTAATTTGGTAAGTCTTTTTATTATAATTTTGCTGGTTCCATAAGAACAGTTCTTTTTTTTTTATTGTTTGTTCATTTAGAAATATGTTTCATATAATTTCTTCCGTCCTATAAAAACATTTCTTTTATTATTATTTGTTCATTCAAAGATATATGTTTCATAAAATTTATTTTATTTCATAAAAATGTTTAAATTATTTATTGCTTAAAATAATCTTTTTTTATGAGAACATTTTTATTTCAATAAAATGTTCGTTTCTTCTTGAATTGGTAATCATTTTATTATTCAAATCAAATGGAAGATTTTAGAAAATAAATACATTATTAAATGCTACAATTTAGAAAAAATCTTAAAATGTAGAAATAATTGCAAAATTGAAAGGACCATAAAGGGAATTCTTTTTTATATTTTTAAATTATAAGCTATTTATAAATTGCATTCATTTTATTTCACTTATGAAGCGTACTTTTTCAATTCCACTTATTTATTATTGTCTTAATTTATTCATGTATCTACAGCATAATATGACACAGTTATGTACAATTAAAAAAATTATAAATCCAACACAGGGAAATTTATGTAGTAAGAGATGAGCCCTCACTTTTTAAACTTTAAGAAGAAAAAGGAATTTTTAACAAATTTTAATTTCGAAATAAATATTTGATTGGATAAAGATTAGATAATTATTTTAATGGTTCTGGTGAGGACTTTTGGATCTAAAGATTAATTTGTTACAGGAAAGTAATAATTATAAAATTAGCTACTGTAGTACACTTCTACAGTAAAAATAGAAAAAGTAAAAGCGGAAAATCATTATAAATTTCAAATTGTTCAGCTATGTAAATAAATGTTAATTGATTGAAAATAATTTGAAATAATTAATAATAATTAAATTGGAATAAATTCATGAATATTCCTTTCGTCTTCAGTGACACGAAAGTCCTGGGTGGGCCATCCTAGTCCTCTCAAGAATTTTACTCCTGTCCACTCTATTTTTGAACATGGACTCCCTATTGATCACTCTTAAAAATGGCGAAATCCCTTTGCAGAGAGTCAGCCCATCTAAGATTGAATCAGTCCCCTTGTTTCAGGGGGTGTAGCCAAAAATATTTTCTGTGCTTAAAGTTCTTACTTCTAATAACATGAGCAGCCCATTTAATTTTTTGAAATTCATGAATATTGTTGCGTTAAATTCTAAAACATATCATAAATTATATTATACAACAAGATTTAAAGCAAAAATCTTTCTAACGAAAGTGAAACAAAGTATTTTTTTTAAAAAAAATGGAAGTACAAAATAGATAAATATTTATTTATCCCCCTAAGATTCGGATTAAGGAAAAAAAAATTTAAATATAGATAAAATGCTAGTCGTAATAGTGGATTACCGACGCCCAAATTTCAGAACTTAGCAAAATCATAGTTTGACTTTGTGTTAAGGAAAACTACCTTGTAAAAATGATTTGAATAAAATTATATACCTGTATTCAAAAGTCGTTATTTCAAGTAACCAAGATAGATAAACTATCCACTGAAATTTGAAATTTCCTGTTTTAAAATGAAATCAGATAATACGCAAAAAATTTTCGCCAATTGAGACAATAGCGGGCGTTGGCTCCATAAATCTTCATGCAAATGTATCATAATGATACGATGCGATGCTTTTGGCATTGTTTTCTTAGTTCAATTTTTTAGTTCGTTGGTGAGATAATAGATTATTTTTCAAACTCAGATTACCAAGGGTCGAATTTCAATCTAAAAATAACGCTTATTTTTAAAGCCAGATACATTTTAGGAAAAGAATTGTTTCTTCTTAATGCTTGGGATAAAATTCGATAAATGTTTCAAATTCCTGTAAAAAAAAAAAAATCCAAAAATTTTAATTTTTGCAATTTTTTTCCTCATTTACATTATTTTGAACCATTGCCAAATATACACTGTATAATCCTATTATAGAGTGTATATTCTGAAGGATAATGTAAATTTTTTGATATACTTTAATAAAATTAATATATATATATATATATATATATATATATATATATATATATATATATATATATATATATATATATATATATATATATAGTAAAAAATCAAGTCAAATGTAATTTTTAAATATAGTGTAGATAATTTTTCACTAAGTTGAACATTCAGAATACAATATGACAAAAAAATGAAGTGAAATAGGAAAATCAAAAGATTTATGACAAATAAAAAAATTCTGTAACCCATCGCCGATATTTAATACAATTAATTTAAACAAATTTCCTTCCTAATATGCTTTTTTTTTTATCGTTTTACTTGCAATGGATTGGGAAGAGTTCTTGCATCCCTAATTTGTAATTTATTTATTCTTTCGTAATTGCTCATTCTGTCAGTTATCGTTGGAGGGAAGGAGTAAATAAAAATCGTCTGCAGCAATATGTAGTGTGACTCATCATTTTAAATAGCAAGGAAAGATAAGGAATTTCACCAGGAATTCCTAAGTAATTACTTGTAGCATCGCAAATAATAAAAATGACATTAAAACTTTCTTAAAAAGTTTTTTTTTTAATTTTCTTCTACGCAAACCATGATTGAATTACACCAAAAAACAATATTTTTAAAATTCAGTTATCTGTGGTATTTGTGCAAATCGATTTGTGTTTTTACGGTTAATACCAGCTTTCATAACAACATAATGTTATAAATATCACTTGATAAAAAATAAACGTATTTAGTAGAAATTTTTTAACTAAAAATATACACAAAAGGTTGATATAATGCTTAATTACATGTCAATAGAGCTATTTAATATCCTATTACCAACAAAGCTATCTAAAATATATCATGTATACAATTGTAATATACTTTAATAAATGCTTTTTATGGTCAAGTAAAACGCACTCTTTTTGGAAGTTTCGAGGTTCGAATCCGGCCACGGTTCAATTACAAGATTGAATGTTACATTCCTCACAATTTTACCGGAAATGCCGACTGTCTTTGCAGATGAGTGTGTTTACGTGTGAGAAGTGGTTTTCAAAGGCAATATGCGATTGATATATAAACATTTAAGAATTACTGCAGGTTCCCCAATTAAGTTTTCATTTGATATGTAGTTTCATAAATTTAAAAGTACATTTATACAAAAATGTTCGATATTCTATAGCATATAATAAAAGTTTATTAAAGCGATATTATAACATCTTTGGAATACATATTTTCAAATATATATATATATATATATATATATATATATATATATATATATATATATATATATTATGTTCTTTATCGAACTCCTCATCAACTATTAGTGCTTTAATAAACGCGAATTTTGAGACAAAAAAATGCAGCTTCTATATCCAGAATCAAGCTATTTATTTCTTAGTATTAACTTTACAATAAGTAGAAAAAAAATTTATTTTTATTTTAAGCAAAGAACGCATAAGAGCCCCAAAAAAAGGTTGGATTTCTGTTCAAGTTCTACACGTTGAAATCATATATATTAAGATAATATCGAATTATTTTAAGTTAAATTTAAATGATAAAAATGAAAATTTCTGTTAAGATCCAGACAATTTTAGTTTTTAAAAACGGCCGAAACTCATATGTTGCAGAATACCACATTCAACCTGAAATCAAATCATTTTTCGAAAGATTGATATATGTTTATTGTATGAATAATCATAATTTATTCACTTTTTTACTGTCATCCGTCAAGACTGTGTCAGTTAAAAAAAAAAAAAAAAAAAAAAAAAGTGATTTACCCGCAGCTGCAGTCGATTTCGTTGATGATGGAGACGAGATCGAAAACTGCGAACTGTTCGGAAATTCCTGCTCTTGCGGTCCACGAGATGACGCTTCTGTCATTCATAAAAAGAGATGCACGTGCAGCGGCTGATAAATTACCGTTTATCACTGCAACTGCATTCCACAGAAATCTTATTTTTTGAATATTAATTTCAAGCATGAGGTTAGCAGTGATTTGCGCGCACATGTGATTGTGCATTTAGTTAAGATCTATTTATAGTGGTGATTATCTTGTATCTCCCGAGGAATGCAGGAAAAGTAGTGCATATAAGTACGCGGTGCCCGATTATTATCGAAATATAGGCCCCAGGCAAAAAGTTATTTCGGTGTATTTTTATCAAGGTTTTTCTAAAAAATGTATACTCTGTAAACTAATACAGAGGGTATTAACACATTTTTAGAAAGATTTCATGGCTGTTCAATTAATGTTTAAAGTGTAAAGATTATTTTTTTTTTAATGTTTGATCCGATAGCCTTTTTCTGGACTATAAGTCTGCATCGTGATTTCCATGATAGAAGAGCTTTTCGCAATATTTCCTGGGGTATTGCTTTCCATTCCACTTCCACTACTTTCCAGAGTCCGTCTATCGTGGTGGGTTTGCGTTTAGAAAGAGCCTTTTTTAACAGACCAAAGGCACAATAGTCCATAGGTGAAACGTCAGGAGACTTCGCAGGGATATGTTGATAATGTATGCATGCAATATCTGTGCTAGTCATCATTTTTTCAAGGAATGCAGTGGTAGTTTTCGAAGTATGACTTATAGCTTTGTCTTGATGAAATTTCTCTCTTTGAAAGTCATTGGGATAAAGAAGTGGAATTTATTTTGTCAATATTGGACGTAAAACCTTCTCCTGATAGTACGATGAATTGATTTTAACATTTCTTTCCACTCTTCTTATTTTTAATTTCCCATTCTAGGAGAAACCTGCGATAATCATAAACCCCTTACCGAACCTTTCTTTACATTGACGGAAACGAGTTTGTACATTTTTTCTCCTCATTTTCTATAGTAAAAAGACATTTTTTTTGTTACAGACATTTAGGTAAACCCATGCTTCATCAAGGGTCACAATGGTTTTCCATTTATCTCCTGGTAAGTGGTTTTCATACAGGATTCTACAAAATGTTTTGCGTTGAGTCACATATCTCGGCAAAAGCTGGTGAACATTATGATTTTTAGCATTTTTAAGTTGTAAATACTGGTTTATTATTTTATTTATTGTTGCTAAAGATGTATCTAAAGACTTTGCAATTGATTTCTGTGTTGGCGGATTTTCTATTGTTACCAAAGATTTCATTTTAAAAACATTTGAAACAGTACGTACGTTTTACAAATATTCGCTTAGAGTCTTCTTTCTATGTAGAAATAATGACTGACAGTTTTTACCTGTCCGATTAATAATGTTGCTTATTTTGCACTTAGAAATTTTAATACCATGCATTTCACAACGTTTTTGAATTCTGGAATAAGAACGTTTATCTTCGGAAAGCGCAAAAGCATATCCT
The DNA here is from genome assembly GCA_030067965.1 of Latrodectus elegans. NCBI lineage: Eukaryota > Metazoa > Arthropoda > Arachnida > Araneae > Theridiidae > Latrodectus > Latrodectus elegans. The sequence continues at coordinate 85,381,345 of CM057811.1, forward strand.
TCACTTCACAGCATGTTTAAATGTGACATTTTGAAAGAAGAATAAATTTAAAAGTAGCAGACGATATTTCTCATTTCAAATAATAAGCTGTTGCCAAACATTTTTATTCTAAAACATTTACTTTTTTTAATTCGTTATTGAAATCGTTCTAAAAATGTGTTAATACCCTCTGTAAATGCAATAAAATATTTAAAATAAAAAATTTTAGCTTATATATTCACACTGTGTGTGTGTGTTTGTTTTCCATTTTTAGATATAAAATTGGTAGTAATATATGTACTATAAATATATTACACTAAAACCCGATGGCGAAGGGATACTGCTTTTCGCTGCCAATGCAAAGGCTGGATACTCGGCCTTCGGATAGGGCAAGGTCGACTCAGACTTTCATCCATAATACTGGGTGCCAAGGATGATTAGGAACTAAACATTGGCGGCTTTGCGTTAGGCTGACCACCAAACCGGGACATACATTTCACACCCCAAGGCCCTCGTTCAAGAAAACAGACATGGGATGTGTAAACCTTGTCTCCCCCCTCCTTTCAACTGTGAACAGTCATGTTACTGAGTTTATGTCTTATACTAATTTTAATTTCAAGATGACTAATGTTTAAAAAATTTTCGCATTTAACGAGGTAAATATCTTTCAAAATTTTTTAAAAAGATATATGCGTAACTAAAAGAACCTTAAAATTTTTTTTTTATTTTATTTTCTGTTTGACAAAATAGAAATTATGAACAGCAATAGAACTAAAATGCTAAAATATAGAAAATTAATAGGTGGTAAAATGAATTAAAAAAAAAAAAAGAGAGATTGGTTTCGTTTGTCGCTCAACAGTCAGTTTTTGATCACGAGGTTTAATTTCAAGAGGACCTACTGATAAAGTAGATAATAAATCTCTACAACAACCATGCCCAAGGTGGGATTCGGACTCACGAACTATTGAACCGAAGGAAAGAGGCTTATCATTCTGCTGCTAGCACAACTTTTAAAAAAAAAAAAAAAAGAAAGAAAGAGAGAATATTTTTTTAAAAAAAATGGGAAATTGAGCTGAAATAGAAGAAATTGAATCAAAAGAATTGAGACATTACTCATCAGATGTTTCTGCTCATTAATGTGATTGTGGGGGGAAAGAAGGATGGCCTATCAAATTCATTTGTCTAAAAATTACTTGTACTCATTTCTCTGTTTCATTTTTTAGCTTGTGAATAAAAATTACATTGATTTGTTTTGTCAGTTTTGTTGTTTCAGGTTGATTTCTTTTGTTTACAACTCAGTGCTTAAAAAGAAAAAAAAATTGTCCTTCAAATAGAATTGAACAACTGTTAATTTTAAATAATAAAGGCAACGGTAAAATATCAAGCATCTAATAAAAAAAAAATAAATAAATAACTCAAAATTTTCCACAAAATTCATGGTAAGAAAAAAGATGCTACAACAATCAATTAGACCAAATAACAAACCAAGAAATCGCGCACTGTACCAACTAGAAAAATAAAAATAAACTTTTTTAATTATGTTCCCGGTAACAAACCAGTAAACCCAGAAAGCTGTGAGGAACTACGATATTTTAAACCTTAACTGATACAAAGTCATTCACCATTGATGTGTGGGGGGGGACACACCTGTGCCCTCCTATCTACCTCACCCGCAAGTTCTGTTTGTGTTTGTAAACACGAATTGCCCTTTGCATCCCTTGGCAAGCCCTTAGGTTCAAGGGTCAGAGGTGACCTTGAAAGCAATAATTGTTTGGTCAAAACACGTGTCTTCAGCCTCTTTAGAAAAGGCGACTGAGGAAGGAACACACAGGTGGGGCAAACATAAAATCTACTACGTAGTCTTGAGAAAAGATAGACAAATTGTGATCACTTAAACATTTACGATTCCCGTGAGATACATCTATTTCCGTAAGCTGCATTGGCATAAAAGATGCATAAATTTAAAGAATTATATATGTGACACTTGGTGACATTACAAAATAAACACCTTAAATTTTTCTCTTTTTTTTTTTGTAATAAAATTAAAACGAAATTTTTTTTAGTCAATTGCTTTTCAGATATTACTTAAGACACAGCAAATATTTTAAGTGTTATACCTTTTTGGGGATGAGAATTCGCCGAAACTATTGATTAAAAATATTGTTTTGATGTCCAAAATGTAGTAGGCTCTATTCCCGATCCAGTCATAAAACGTTTGTAGTGAGTGAACCTCTGCACATTAAATATTCATGGGATTTCATGACCTTGCATAGGGTTGGAGTAAAAGTCTTTAGAAGGGGCCATCTTAAATGTCAATTTTGTTTATTGACAGACATTCAAAGCTATGAAATGATTGGCAACGCGAAGTGACTTCAATAGTTGACAGACAAGCATCATATAAAAAAAATTTTGATAGAAAAGGGCACTGTGAAAATAAGTTTCAGTTCCTTAATTTTGGTGAAGTTACTTATAATAAACTCAAGCACAATAGACATCACGTATTTAGTTTGCCAATCGTACCCTCTAAATATTTTAGCTAGATGTTTTCATCCCGAAACTATAAATATCAAAATAAGGAAGGGAACATGAAGGTGCCAGCTCAGATATCGACCTCGTCACTTAAACGGGTTTCATAATTACAAGGCGACTAGCAGTCAGCAAATGTGCTCTAACATGTGTATAACTGCATCCTTTTATCAAATGATTTACACAACCGATAACGCAAAAATCACAAGATCTTTTAAAAGCTGACGCTTTATAATATCCAGTCAGATATAATTTTCCTTATATTTATATATTACTTTGGCAGACATTAAATTATCAAAATTCAAAAATAATCCGTCAAAAAAAATTTTTTTCAATATGTCATCAAAAATTTTTATCTCATTATTAATTCAAAAAGCTGCTTATAATCTCGATCAGCTACATTTAATAAATTTTTAGGTTTAAATTTAAAATCTGGTACCCTTGATTTTTTGGGTGATTCTTTTTGACGCCAAGATAGGCGCCAAGATGTGTCTAACAAGATGGCCTCTACACATAAGGTAAATTAAATTTTATCACCAAATTTTTCGCTAAACCAAGAAATGCCCAAATCTACACTGAACCCGGTTTTAAAATATGTTCAAAGATTCCAAAACAAATAACTGTTAGATATTTCATGTGATAAATTATTCCCCTTCTGTATTTCAATCATGTTCAAAATTGTCTTCAGATGTGTGTGTGATTTCTTAGAAACTAAACAATGAACAATAAAAACAACATTTTGTAACTTTAGCTATACGTTTATATCATGCATGTGAGTACAATATCTTTATTCATTTTATCTTTGCAATTTTTATTTTAATATTAGCTTTTAGTTTATAATGAATAATTACTATAGATATATGAGAGATAATAAAATATTCATTTTGTATAAAAAGTTAAATTTTAAAGTTCGTAACTATTCTTATAACTGAACACGTACATGTTTTGTTTTAAAAGTTTGTTGAGATTTTGTAAAGAAAAAAAATTAATAAAATTTATGACCTTGAGCTCAATAATTGTAAAAGGAAACATCTTCTTATGACTCATAAGATATAGGAAATATTTTATTATCTTACGAAAGTAAATTTTCTTGGAAGATGAAACCCTATTATCTCCAACTAATGAACCAATCACAAATCGCCAACAACAAAAAAATTTTTTGGCGCACTTCTTCTAAAAGGGGATGAAAATTACAGCCTTTCAACTCAAACTGTCAACATAATTATAACAACCTGTTTATCCTTTCGTATACGATGAGGAAGTATAGATTTCTTTTGGCAGGCATACAGGCCAATCGAAATTTCTATTGTTCGCCAAGATTGTGGTTTTTGTTGTGCAAATGCATCTTTTTCGGCAACCGACCGCTAATTGCAGTTGAAAAAAATTGGAAATGAGTTTCTGTTTGTGGTGATTTTATAAGAGTTTTTATTTTATTATGTTTATATATATATATATATATATATATATATATATATATATATATATATATATATATATATACTTGCTGGCTGTTGTTTGACTTTATTGCAATATCTAATAGTTGTGTAGCCATTTAGAACAATGTAAAGTTCTGATAAAAAGAGAAGTAAAATATGGATATGAAAACTGTTTGTCTTTCAAAATGTACTTTAAAAAATCTTGAACTTTTTTTAAAATAACAGCTCGCATTTAAAATGAGTTTCAAAAGTCTGACGCTTTCAGGAAAAAATCTAAAGCTAATTAAATATCCGTTTTTTTTGTTTTAATGCGATCTGGAACTGTGTGAACTATGCTTTAAAAGAAATTCTGAACCATACAGAAATTATTTCAAAATCTTTTATTATAAAATGGTTCTCGTTTTATTGTGATCTCAGCAGAACCTTTTTTAAAAGTGAGAAAGTGGTTTGAAAAATAAACTTAGTAAACATTTCAACAAAGAAGACAAATTTTCATTTCTTAGAATTAATGTGCAAGTATATGTCGAGTGTTATTTATTATAAATGAACAATGACAATGAAATTCGGATTATTTAAAATTAATATAAAAAATGTTATCAAGTGAAACGCCTAATTTTATTTCGGCAGTCACAAAATTACAACCCTACAAGCCATGCAGAAGACGACTTATGTGTGTGGCGGGGATATAGGTATATGTATATATATAAAATCAACAAATTAACTATTTCCGGCCTGATAAAGACTATATCTGATTAAAGATAGCGATATTTTATAATTGGAATCAGACAATTGTGTTGCTGTATGGGTCTGATTATTCTTTTATTAACGTAAGGTCTAAATGCAGCTCGGTTTCTTCGATATTGCATCCAACGGCTGTATCAAATTGTATTTTAAAATCTGTAAATGAGGTACGAGGGTTACTTTGAAATTTTTGAGATACGCGCAGACGAGAATTTACAGAATAAAAATAACGTTTTAATTTTAAAATACAAAGTATTTTAACACAGAAGACGATTCTTTACTGACTTACTTCAACTTGTTTAGCGTAGAATAAATTTTAAACAGAAGAGAAAATGGTGTTAACGCGAGAACATTTTCGCGCTATGATTTTCTACGATTTTAAAGTAGGATTAAATCAAGAAGAATGCGTTCAACGGTTGCAATTAGCATTTGGTGATGAATCTCCAGCTCGTTCTACTGTATTCAGATGGTTTAGAGAACTTAGAAGAGGTCGTAATTTTCTTCAGGATGAAGAAAACACAGGAAGGCCACCGTCGGCAGTAATCCCGGATAATGTGTCTGCCATACAAAAAATGTTAATGGATGATAATCACTGTACCTATCAAATGATACAGAAGAAACTTAACATTAGATCCGCAGTCATACACAAAATCATTCATGAAGAATTACATATGAAAAAAGGACTTTGCGATTGGGTTCCCCATAATCTGACTGAGCACCAAAAAGAGGAGCGTGTCAGAATCAGTAAAGAAACTCTTAAATTGCAAAATGATGGTCACCACCGTATCATTTCTGAAATTGTAACAGTTGATGAAACGTACATACCGTTTTTTGACGTTCCAACACGTCAAGAAAGCAAAGTATGGGTCTTTGAAGATGATCCCAAGCCGACAATAATGAAAAAACAACGGGCACTGGAAAAAGTGATGTATGCCGTTTTCTTCAGAAGTACGGTATTGGTCAAACAACAATAGCAATGCATCAACCATTGCCTTACAATGGCAATGCATCTTCACATACAGCCGGATTAACAGTTGAGTTTCTTAAGCAAAAACAAATAAAAGTGATCGAACATCCGCCATATTCACCTGATCTAGCTATGTGCGACTTTTGATTATTCTTTAATCTAAAAAAGAATTTACACGGACGTCATTTTCATTCAGAAGAAGAGATTCATGTGTCTATATATGCATTTTTTTCATCTATTCCAAGAAATAAATGCTTGAGGCATTTAATATGTGGAAAATTCGTCTACAAAAGCGCAATGATGCTGGAGGAGACTACTTTGAACACACCTAAAATTTTGGAAGTATAACTTTAAAAACCTAGTTGTATCTCAAAAATTTCAGAGTGACCCTCGTATAAGTATGATTTTATCCCTCCACGAGATTTCTTGCCAAATCTGCCGTCCTTTGTTTTGATTACAGTGTTATTGGCTTTTACTTTGTTGTTGCCAATGTGAATTTTTTTTTTTTTTTTTTTTTTTGCCAGGTTTGGTATTTTCTCGTGTTTTGCGTCATTTTTGTGTAATATATGCATAAGTTTCTTAAATGGCAACAGCGTTAAAATTGTTTGGTGACGAAAAAAAGTAGCAAAGATCGTCAATAGAGGGGAAATATCTAATTAATTCCGTAAATAATATTATAAGTCAAACATTTTTGGAAATAACTATTGTACTGTTTCTAATATTTTGATTTGAAAGGAAAAATAATAAAAAAAATTATTAAATTACCATATCTTTAATAAACATTTTTTATATAAAACTAGAGTGATTATTTTCTTATAATACTCAGTAATATTTTAGTCATATCAGTTGCTTTTATCATTGTTGAGATTTTGATATAGCACAACTATATTGTTATGAATTTATAAACAACATTGTATTCGTCTTAAAATATCTCAGACAGCTCGGAAATACTCAAAAAGAGCGCAATTTCAGGTGATAGTTAGATATTTTTAGAAAAATTCATCACCTAAGCCCTAGAACCAATATTTAACAAGATAGTCTAGAACCCTTCAGAAATTTGGCGAAACTCGTAGATTCACGCCAAGTCTAGTATAAATACCGCCGTTCGTCGCAGAGAAGAACTATAGTAATTTCTGCCTTCACTTGTATAAATGACTTTTACTTGAAAACAAAAAATATACTACCCTGACAGTTTATGTAGTGTTATGTGATCACCAAACTTATATTTAACGTCTTTATTATTTTTATATCATTTAATACTTGAGCGATATATATTTATTACACTTGAAACAATACTGGATAAACTTTGATCCAGAATTAAAATATTCTCTTTTGAGTAATATGTGAGAAGTTCGATTCCATCCTCCTAGGAGATAGATGAGTTCATTCTTTGTATTTCCGAATCCATTTGAGAATGTATTTTAATTTTCAGGGTTTTCTCCTTTGTCACACTGAATCCCAGTCCTATATTTTGGAGAAAAATTCGTTATAAAGAATACTTTGTGAATGCCATAAAGGCCTCAAAGCAAGATAGAACTGGCTGGTTGAATAATCTTAAGAAACACTGTAAGGAAAACTTTATGCTTATTAAACACATATTTAGTTCTGAACTTCCCTCCTTTGCTATGGTGTGGAGAGAATAATGATAGTTCATCAGTCTTCGCCCTTCAGGTACATAAATGTACACTCTAGTCTAAACTTTGAATACAAAACTTTGCAGCCTTGAAATTTAAGTATAATTATTTTGAACATGCCTTACCTAAATTTAAGTTAAAGTGAATCATCTTAGACAACAGTAATAAGTAAAATACATTTTTGCACTTAATTCTTCATAATAATAAAAAAGATTCAATATCAATTCATATAAAAATATGTAGAGAATGAACGAAATACTGAGTTCTAAATTCTGCTAGTTGCACCACACCCTTTGCGACTAAAAAAACAAACAATAAAAACAGATGGTAAAAGAGAAAAAGCAACACAAAAAAATAATAATAATAATTCTCTTTGCTTTATTATTGCTCGTTAGGTTATAATCGCATAATCGGGCGAGAAAGAAGAAAATTAGTGACTGTTTTGTGCACTCATTAAACCATTAAGAGAAGATATATCCGCGTGTCCTCATGAATCCTCGAGTTTCATATAATTCTTAACCACTTAAAAAGCAACGCTCACTGGAGCGTTGGAAAGAAGAAAAAAAAAACGTAAAACGCCCTCACGCTGGACAAGATATTTTATGAAAAGTGGACCACGTTAATTTCTTTACTGACAGATTAAAGATTACTCTTAATTTCCAAGTTATAAATAAATGGATTGAGTAGTGGATTAGAAGCAAATATTTTCGCTACTCAGCCGTTTGAAATGTTACAAATAGTTATTCCATTTCAAAACACAGTGAAAGCAATTTGAACAAAATTAGTGTATGTGTGGTTGTTGTTCTAAACTTAAAATCATAAATATTATTTACAATAATTTATTGCTGAAGGTTTCCGAGAAATTACTTCAGCGCATTAAGGCAATTAAACGTTGCCAAACATATAGCAAATTTGAATCATGATCACGTGACGAGATCGGTAACTGAGTAGACACCTTTCTCAGCACATCCTACTTTTTGGAGGAGTTTCGGATACTTAAAAAATTTGAACATATATAGTACTCCTCAATAAAAGGAATTTTAATTCGGTATCAGCCAGAGCACCAGATTTCGAGAATGACACTTTCCCCCACTATCCCCTAGACTACTGCAATCCTATATTCATATTCATTTCTATCGAAATTACAAACACTAGGTTATTACAGTACATTGCCAGTCGAAAATAGGGTCATTAAAAACAGAACAACTATTCTTAATTCAAGTGATGAGATTGATATCTGAGCTGGCAAACCCTTCCCTATACCGCACTAAACCAGCAGAACGACATTGGATTTCATCTCAACAAGAAATGTATAGAAATCTTTTCAAGTTGACGATCATCGTCTGGTCATCAGATGATACTACAGAAAACAATGGAACTTATTAAAGAACTAGCTATTTTTAGATAGTGTATTTTTATTTATGCTATAATCCCTTTATAAACTGTATCTTATTCAGCTTATCCTGGTATTTTGTCTCATTCCATAGTTAAAAAAAAATCGTATTAACCATAAAGTGGTTGTTTCTTTCGTTATAATTGAGATCCTGAGTGCGTCATATTATTACGATTCTCATTGGTTTAAAATATCCATGATGTCAGATAACATATCTACGTCACACATCGTATTAGGGAAAAAACATTGTAAATCCGCGAATTTGCAGCCTGCTTTCCAATCACATTCTTCGAACGGCAGCAATCAAGGCGAAATTCATCATAGAATGTCTGAGAATACTGTCGAAATTCATTTTGTTAATAAAGCGATTTCTTATAGAAGGAGCTAAGCATCGGTTAGAGAAGCAGATTTCCTTTGATTCAAGCCATTAACACAAGGACAATAAAACAGCAAAATGAAAAAGACATGACAAAACATCCACTTTATGGTTAGTTTATATCAGCAAGAATGATTTAAATCTTTAAAAATTTTATTCATTAATAGAATTCTAAATTAATAATTGCAATATTTATAAACAATCTCTTTTGAATCTTAAAACTATTGCCTTGCTTACACCAACATTAATTTTTTAATTCTGAAGGCAAACTGAGGTTCTTTAACTTCAAATCACCATAATGCCATATCCATGTATATTATTACGATTTTATCTGCTGTACAATTTTTGTACAGTTATTTAGTTATATAATATCGTTTCATACAGTATGGCAACTAATCCCAATTCATCAATTGCTAAATTCATTTTCCAAGCAATTTTATGCTCAACTACCTTAAGAGTTAGGAATAACTTAATACAGGGGAAAAACTTCATTGTCATATTCGGAAAGCAACTTGTTCAATACTTGATTCTATAAAAAAATTAAACGGAAAAGGTCTATTTACTTTATACTTTGATCAGACTATTTTCCCTTATGCTAAGCTGGTTTCTACAGGAAGATAAACACGGGTGTCGTGTTTATTTGAAAATGATCTCAAATCACTTGACACCGAATTTAATAATATTTGAAAAATTATATTTACACTTCAAACTATATAAAACTCCTTTTACGCCAAATTAAAAAAAATTATGTAGAGAAGATTTCAAATAATGAAGTTTTAATATAAAAATCTTTTAAATATAAATTTCAGATTATGAAAATAAGTATTTTTTATCATTTCAATTTCCTAAATTAAATGTGCCTATTTTAGGAGTTTTATTGTATTGTTTACTTTTAAAATATTTCATCAATGTTCTCAAACATTAATCATTTCATTTTTTTTTTCATAATTTAACACAATAACTGTTAACAACGTAAGGCAGTAATTCAAAAATATGCTATAAATTGTAGAAAATCTGTTTTCATATAGAATGAATCAAAGGTAAATGTATTTCATATGAGCACAAAATTAAAAATACTGAAAGCATTTATAGACTAAAATAAAGATTTTGACTGTCAGTGTTATTTTGATGATCATTTCTGTGTATATATTTTATATTTTACCATATTTTATTATTCTTAATTAATAACTAAAATCTCTTTTTAAAATTTTTTATAATAAATGAAACAATTTTCGTTAAAAAAAAAAACATGAAAAAAACCTTCTACATGATTAGAAATTTCTATAAAAATACTATATCTCTAAAAGTTCAACTAAAACTCTTTCCTGCATCGATAATTTCATCGTGATCAATATTATCTGCCATTTTAAATGTGATAGATTAAGAAAATACATCCCTCCTGTTTAGAACAGTGTAAATATGTTAAAAGTTCCACATGGTGCAATATCCTTCAACAGGTGGGGCAATGAGAAAGCCAGCTCAAATGTCGTTCTCTTCACTTGAGCTGTTTTAAAATTACAAAACAATTGACTATGTTTAACGTCATCAGGTAGTAGAAGTGAACAAGAACGCAATCGAATCGCAATATTTTGGTCTAATTTATAGGTAGCAATTAAAGTTATTAATCCTCGAATATCTGATATTGATTTCAAACAATTAAAATGGTTTGATATCGAGATAAAATGATTGATTACATAAAATGATTCGAAAATATTCACCCTTAATTCCAAGCACTAAACAGAAGGTAACGAAAATATATCAACACCTCTTAAACTAAAGGATTTTAATCACAACCGTGGTTCTCACTTATTTTTTTTTTTTTTTTTTTTTCGTACGTTCTTTGCACAACTGCAGCTCATAAAAATGAAACTCTAAACCTGTGAGTTGGGAGTTTGCTCGTGTGCGCTTGGGAAAACTTCACATCTGAAAATGGCAACACGACCAGCTGTTGGAACGTGTCACTTCTGCGCTTGTTATTTTCACCTCAGTGTTTGAATGCGGTTTTTATATCTTTTCATGAAGAAGAGAACATTTCATTGCCCTAGTTTTTCCCTGGAGTATCAGTTTCACAGTCGGGGACAGTTTTTTTAGTCATTTTTTTTCCACGGTAGTCCCTTGGGATACGCGTTATCTTCTCTGATTTATGCGTAACATGTTGATTCTGGGAATGTTAATGGAGGTGGGGAATGTTTCATTCATTCACACCGAAGAATGTTTTCATCGCTGGATGATCATTAAAGTCACATATGGTAGCGTAAAATTCCGAGAAACATAATGGAAACTGCAACCACAGACTCCTTTATTGTCGAGGGGTACTCCTTTGAAAAAGATATCAGTCTCTCTCTCTTTTCGTAAATCTACGAATAATATTAATTTACCAAACACTGGATTTACCTTTAAGATCAAAAGCCTCAACTCTAACATAAAGACTGATTTATTTCGTTATCATTCGACTAAAATTAAATTTAATATTTAGAACCACTATTTCCTGATCACTTGAGATATAAGCTTGGCTATGAAGTTCTAAGCTAGAGAAACGATAACTAAAGCGGACAAGAAACACTCATATTCGGAGGACTATAGATTCGATACCAGGATTAGCTGTCATGCTATCAGGGTTTCTACATATAATATTTGTAACATCTAATGTCATCAGCAATGTGGAAGCTTAACTAACAAGATACAATTTCAGATGCCGACTTTGACACTTGATTTCACCATGATTTCAAATTGCGAGATAATTTGTAGTGGTTTTGGGTGGCAGAAATAAGCTACAAAAACGTGTAATATAATATAATACTTAATTTAAATGTAAATCCAATATTTTGCCCATTTATTTTATATATTTCAGAAATGATTTTTTTATTTTTCCTTTTTTTTTTTTTTTTTTTTTTTTAAAGTTTTGAAAAATATTTTAAATTTGTACATTGGGATTTTAAGTATATTTTTAAATCTTTCCGGATAAGGAAATATTTCGTATTAAAATTTTAAAGAAAATAGTATTATAAGAATCAAACACACACACACATTTTTAAATATTAAAAATATGTTTTGGACAAACAAAAATATTAAAACAATGGAAACTGAAATATTTTCAATTTTAAGCTCTAGTACTTTTTTTCTCAATTCGGATTCTTCGTATCATCTTTTAAATCAGCTTTTATTTTTAATAAAAAAAATATTTCTTCTAATGAATAAAATAATAAATTTTCCATTCATAATATATTTTTTAGAAAATTTAGAGAATAACATTGCAAACTGTTTTCTGAAATTATACTTCCATTTATATTAAATACTCTGTAAGAGTTCAATATTATTTAATCAGTAATAAATCTTTATTCATATTATTGTCGAATACACTAAAGCTTAGATTTTATTTTCGGTGAGGGTAGCTTGGTTTAAAAAAAAGAAATCTGGAGATCACACACACATGAAAACAGAATCGTTGTAAACATTACTCGAACGTAGCTGATTTATTTTATTTTACCCATCTTATTTTAATCACACGAGAGTTATTTTTAATTTACATATCCACTCACGGGCAATGGTTAGAAAACGTGATCACGATTTAAAAAAAAAAATTATTTTGTTTTCCAACTATATTTATTATTTATCTTTGCCCAAAAAATTATTTCGAACCACGAAATGAGATGTCACATGTAATAAATCAGCAAAGAACAAATCGAATGAGTTGAGAAACGTTTCAAAATTTCTTTTAATTACATAGTTTGGGACTCCTTTCATCCATATCCTAATACATTTCCGATTGGCAGCGTACTGAAAAAATCGAAAGAAGTTCGCTGCCATAAAAAAGACTGTATTTTTCAAAAATCAAAAAAATAAATATTTTTTTATTAATTATATTTTATTTTAAATAAAATATTTTTTATAAAAATATATCAACATCGTTACAAATATTTTTTTTTAATTTATACTGTTGGAATGTAGGAAGAAAGAAGAATTTGATGTCGTGCGTATTTATTCTTTAATCACAATGATTAGCCATGAGTGAAAATTTATAAAAGGATGAAGCAACTACGTCTCCGTTCTTGAAACGAGCAGAATTCCGCAACCATGAGCATTACGGTACAAGCATCTTTATAGTGAGTTCATATTAGCGCGTTATATATATATAATTGCAACTTTTTTAAATGAGTTATAACGCTGTATTCTGCATTTCGAAATGAAGTGTAGCCTGTATTTTAAGTTATCGAGATATATATTTATGTTTCTAGTTATGACCCCTGTTATATTTCAGAAAACCTATGTTTATAGTTAGAGACCGACATTTTGATTTATAATTAATGCGCGTGAAATGTTTCATTCCATTCTGCGCAATTGTCCCCCTCAGGGGGTTTACCTTCTTTAGGTAAACACGGGTGTCACAATCCCGAGGTACCCTAGTGATCTTTCCTCTTCTATATTTTCTTCTTTCCTCTAATCTTCTGCTTTTTCTTCCTTTTCTCCCTCATTGTGGTTGCCTCGTAAGAGGTTGAGGGCTCCCCTTGAGTAGCTTTCGCCGCTCTGTTGCTATTAGCTACTCTTGAGGACTAAATCACCCACGTGTTTGCCGTGCGTGGAGACCCGTGTCCCTGGAAAGGAGGATCCTGGTAATTGAGGCCTCCTGAGACCAACACATTGCTTTGGCCTCTGCTTCAGGTAAACGGGAGGTGTGTTGTGGTCCTCAGCACATCAATCGGCTTTATGGATCAAGCGATCGGTACATCTACTGGGTGACTCGTTAAGGGTGGAGGCCACTTCAGGGATGTACTGTGAGCGTATAGGACCTGGCTAGCACTGGTGCAGCTGGTCTGCATCCCCTTGTTGGACTCGGTGGTGGGTGGTGCCGTCAGGTCCCGAATCTTCCATGTTTAATATGGAATCATGCATTTTCTTCTCTCCCACGGGAGCACATATTGAACATAACAAATGCCAGATTTTACATTGTCAAACGGAAAGAGGGTACATTTGATAATGTATTCTCTTTTCCTAATCCAAAAAGGTATCAGTGGCAATATTGGTGAAGTAAGGAGCATTCGTAAACTTCGTTCTGGTGATTTAATGGTAGAAGTTGCTTCAGATGCACAAGCAACTCTCATAAGCAACTTGAAAATGCTTGCTAACCTTGAGGTGTCAGTCGAACCTCATATGAACCTTAACTTTTCGCGTGGTGTGGTATCCGCCAAGGATTTGCTAAATACGCCTACGGACGAGATATTAGAAAATCTCAGAGATCAAAAGGTCTGTGCCGTAAAACGCATTACAGTCAGACGTGATGGGCAAGTTATAAATACTAAACATCTCGTACTGACTTTTGCGACGCCAGATCTACCGCAGCATATTAAAGCTGCGTATATGCATCTATCCGTCAGGCCGTTTATTCCAAATCCTTTGCGTTGTTTCCAGTGCCAGAGATTTGGTCACTCCAAAGCGACTTGCAGGGCAAACTGACTTGCGCTCGCTGCGCAGCAGTTGGCCACGACAGTTCGTCTTGTTCTGCAAAGGAGAGGTGTGTCAATTGTAAGGCTGACCACCCCTCCTACGCTAGAAGTTGTCCTATCTGGATACTGGAAAAGGAGATCACAACCACCAAAATTAAGAATAATTGTTCATATCCCGAAGCGAGACGTGTTGTTATTGCTCGTACACCGCAAGCGGGAGTTAGCTATGCAACTGTTGCCGCCAAGGTCACTAGAGCGGTTAGTACGCAAACGGATGCTCTTTCATTTCCAATAGTTAAATTACCCCCAAATTCAGAAAAAGCCGAAAACAACATCCACAACTACTCTCCGTAGAAAAGCTTCAACGGCTAGATCTAAAGCCCTAAAGGCTTTAAAACTAAAATCTGCCAAGGAGGGCAATCCCAGACCCTCCATATCCACCCGTAAAGCCTTGTCCCTGGAAGCTGACGCTGTATATCTACATCCTCTGACGAAGATCTCTCTTTGGAGGAGATGTCAGATGGCATGCCTTCCGGCTCCGGGAAAGGAGCTTTTCTAATTCAACAATAACTTCCTTAGTTTCTTGGAACTGCCATGGTTTGCGTTCTCATAACGATGACATCAAGTCTATAATTTCAGCATACAACCCCGCATGTGTTGCCCTTCAGGAGACATTCCTGAAGTCAAGCAATAACTTTTCCATGCGAGGGTTTACATGCTTTAGAAAAGATTGTGGTGATGATGGTGCAGTGTCTGGAGGTGTTTGTATATTAACATCTAATGCTTACCCCAGCGCTGCCCATGCATTGAATACTACTCTACAGGCAGTTGCTGTAAGAATTCATACTACATGCTTATTAACTGTCTGTAGTTTATATCTACCACCACATGATGTCATCTGCCAAGAGGAACTCGATGCATTAATAGATCAGCTGCCAACACCATTTCTACTGTTGGGTGACTTTAACGGCCATAGTTCTTTGTGGGGAAATGATGATACTAATTCTCGCGGTCGGCAGATAGAACGGTTTATTTCAGATAACAGTATCTGTCTGCTTAATACCGACGAGAAAACATATTTCCATGTACCCACAAGAACATTTCATTCTCTCGATCTTGCCATTTGTTCTCCATCTCTTCTGCCATTGTTAAATTTAAATGTAGGAAATGATCTGCATAATAGCGATCATTTTCCTCTCGTCATCTCCCAGACTGGAGGTAGTAGTGTAGAACAACGTCTACCTACTTACGTGTACAGTCGGGCAGATTGGACATTATTTACGCAATTGGCACTTGTTGATGATGAAATGGTTTTGATCGAAGATATTGATATTGCTGTTTGTAAAGTCACCGAAAGAATTAAGAACGCAGCTGATGCATCAATACCTAAAAGTTCCTCCATACCACATAGGCATTGCAAACCTTGGTGGAACAAAGAATGCCAAGAGACATATAAAAACAGAGGAAGTTATGGGGCTATTCAGAAGATACCCCACAACGGAGAATCTGATCGCCTTTAAGAGAGCAAAAGCATTGGCTCGCAGAGCTCGTCGTCGAAGTCAGAGGGAATCTTGGTCTCGCTATGTATCATCAATAACTTCTTCCACATCCAGTAAACAGTTGTGGAGAAGAGTAAAAGCAGCCAATGGAATCTATAGGGATATTTCTATTCCTATATTAAAGTCCGGAGCTGCTGTGTGTTCTTCTCCTAAGGACATCGCTAACGTTCTTGGTGAAACTTTTGCTAGTGTCTCAAGCAACGACTCTTACAGTCCTTTGTTTTTAAGGACTAAGAGTCGCGCTGAGCGAACACCAATTCGTTTCAACCATGATCAAGCTTTTCCGTACAACTGTAAATTTCGGATGTTGGAATTGAAAAGAGCTTTACAGCAGGCCAATGATACTTGCCCAGGACCTGATGGAATCAGTTATCAAATGCTTCGCCATTTAAGTCCAGACTCCATGTTGAACATGCTGTTTTTGTTCAACCGGATCTGGACTGAAAATAAATTCCCATTACTTTGGTGCGAAGCAATAGTGATTCCGATCCTTAAGGCTGGTAAGGATCCTTCTGTTCCTTCACATTATCGACCAATAGCTCTGACGAGTTGCTTGTGTAAGACTCTCGAGCGTATGGTCAACGCCCGTCTCGTATATGTCTTAGAAAAAAATAAATACATTCATATTAATCAGAGTGGCTTTCGTAAAGGAAGATCCACTCTTGATAATATTACTCATTTGGAAACGCAGATCCGCAATACTTTTGTGCGGAGGAATCATCTCGTTTCCATTTTCTTTGACATAGAGAAGGCTTACGACTGTACGTGGCGTTATGGAATTCTCCGTAGGATGTATGATTTTGGCTTTAGGGGTAATTTGCCGATATTTATACAAAACTTTTTACGCTCCCGTGGTTTTAAAATTCGTATTGGTACGTTTTTGTCCAATACTTTTAACCAACCTGAAGGTGTTCCTCAGGGAAGTATTTTAAGTGTCACCCTTTTTAATCTTCATATAAATAGCATTCTTCATCAACTTTCACCTTCTGTTCATGGTAATTTGTACGTTGATGACCTGCAAATATCGTGTGAAGGGTCTAACATGAATTTAATT
The DNA here is from genome assembly GCA_030067965.1 of Latrodectus elegans. Classification (NCBI taxonomy): domain Eukaryota; kingdom Metazoa; phylum Arthropoda; class Arachnida; order Araneae; family Theridiidae; genus Latrodectus; species Latrodectus elegans. The sequence continues at coordinate 85,398,451 of CM057811.1, forward strand.
GAGAGACAATTACAAACATCTGTTAATAAAATTGCTGCATGGTGTGCTGAGAATGGCCATACATTATCTCCTAGCAAGAGCAAATGTGTCCATTTCTGCAGGAAGACTAGTCTCCACAATGATCCCGTAATTCGTATAAACAACACACCTATACCTGTGGTCAGTGAGGTAAAATTCCTCGAGTGATATTTGACCGTAAATTAACCTTTCTTCCGCATGTTCTACATTTGCGGAAGAAGTGTGAGCGATCACTCAATATCCTCAAGGTGCTTTCAAATACATCTTGGGGTGCTGATCGCACGTCACTCCTCCGAGTTTACCAATCATTAATTTTATCCCGCATAGACTATGGTTGTGTTGTTTACGGATCCGCTAGGTCTTCTGTTTTGCGCCGACTGGACACTGTCCATCATTCTGCTCTGAGATTATGTTCAGGCGCATTCCGCACATCACCCGTTCAGAGTCTGTATGCAATATGCCAACAATTGCCATTAGACCTGAGACGAATGCAGCAGTCTCTCAATTATTATGCTAAAATCAAGTCGACACCTAATCATCCGATATGTTCCATGGTTCCAAATACCTCTCTCATGAGATTATACGATGCTCGTCCAATGAGCATCCCACCGTTTCTAACACGAGCCAAATCACATCTGTGGCTCACAGACCTATGTGATGTTCGGATAGAGTCTGTTGATCCATTTACTCATCCGCCTTGGTATGACCCAACAAACACTTTCATCAATGCCTTTGCTCTCTACAGAAAATCGGACACAACACCTATTGTTTTTCATCAGCTATACTATTCTCATCGCTGTCAGTACAAATCCTATAAACCTGTATTCACAGATGGTTCTAAAACAGCAGGACATGTGGGCTGTGGAATTTTTATTAACAATACAGCTTTTAGTTACAGCCTACATCCATCCTGCTCCATCTTTACTGCTGAAGCAACAGCAATTTACTACGCGCTTCAGCATGTGAATACAGATGATTATAAAAATATTGTATATACACTGACAGCATGAGTATTATTGAAGCTTTGAAGAACAATAGTGTTACATGTCATCCAGTTGTGTCGAGAATTTTCAGAGCATTGGATTCCCTTGCTGGCAAGGGATACAAAATAATATTTTGTTGGATACCAAGTCACGTAGGTCTTGATGGAAACGAGAGAGCGGATGCAGCTGCAAAGGCTGCTGAAGATCCAGTTTTACCATTTATTCCGCTCTCAGATGTGAGAAAGGGTATTAAAAGGTTTATTTATTCCCTTTGGGATGAATCATGGAACTTGCAGGTCGGAAACAAACTCCGTACCATTTTCTCATCACTCACCTCATTATCTGCTTTACCGTTACGAAGTGCAGATGTTAGATTGACTCGACTTCGTATCGGACACACACGTTTCACACACAGACATTTGTTTCTAAGTGAACTAAAACCATGGTGTGAAACGTGTGATGAACCACTCACTGTACATCATATTTTAATTGCATGTCCATATTTTAACCAATATCGTTTACTCTTTTTAAATGTGATATTTTAAATTTGTGTGATTTGCTTGGGAACCACCCACAGTAACCTATTTGCCTTTTGAGGGAATAGGTTTTTTACATCATATTTAATTGATATATACTTTTGAATTTTTCCTTTTATATTTTTAATTGGATTTTAATGTAAACGTATACATTTATTTTTGTGTTTTAAAGTTTTAATGTTGCTTGGGTTTTAAAAATAATGGTGAAAAATGATACATAAATAAATAAAATAAAATATCCTTTTCAAAACCCTCTTCTTGGCGCAGCATGTCCATTTTTGGATTTTGCGCCATAAAACCCAACCAACCAACCAACCAACCAACCTGCGCAATTGTCTCATTTCGAAAATACAGCAGACTCATAGAACAAGGACTTTTTACACAGTTGTGATCGAGGGACTGTATAAAAATTAAAATTTGTAATTTTCACAGGAATGCAGTTATTGATTTGAATGATTATGAAATAAAATGACCCTTGCTTTCAAATGCTATTAAATTCGGGACTATATGCGAAAACTATTTTGGTATTCAGTAAAAAAGAAAATGTTAAAACCTTAAAGTGCGTAAAACTTTTGTATAAGATTGATAACCTGAAAAAACAATTTAAGGACCCCCATCTAGTATGTGAGATAAATAGACAATAATTGAATAAACACACGCACACTAAGTAAGCAACGTAGTTTCTAAAAAAAAATATCGCTTCGATAAATCTAAATGGTCAGTACTGACGGCAGTGGTCTCAGCCTGCATCAGATTACAGTACCATAAAGGATTCGTCTCATTGAATATGAAATCAGAGCTTTAATTTAAAATCACTTTTGATGAATGTAATTGTTGTATCAGCATGCTTGCCTGTACCTAGACCTATTTGGCCTACACCAGTTAAATTAATGAATGTAGTGGTAGAGTAAAACATCAATTATTTTTATTTTACTGAACAATTTGTTCAGTAAAATAAAAATAATTGATGTTTTGATAAATATACTTGATAAATGTATAATAATGATAAATGTATAAAAATAATTGATGATTGATGCACAAATTGTGACCCCAAATGCTTTACAAGATTCATGATATTCAAAGATTTGGAAATACGTGACATTTTTGGTTTATTGCAGAGGGTTAATGGTGGTTACAACTACATTGCAGAGGGCTAATGGTGGTTATAACTACATTCCTTAGAATGATTGGAATGACTGGCAATCATTAAAGTACGAAAAGTGGATTTTGGATACTTCCATCAGTTACCAGAACTAACTGTCGAATGATTAGCGCTCTGGTTTTCAATTCGATAGTTCGTGGATTCGGTTCTCGTCACTGGTTTATATGCCCATAATAGCTTGGAGTCTGTCTTAAACGAGAATTCTCCATCAAATCAGCCTTTTGGCCAGAAAGTGACCTTTGTGCGGGAAGTAAACCAAACCCTAAGTGTTTGATATTTTCCAATTTTTTTTCTTTTTTCTTTTTTTTTTTTTTTTATAAATACGGCTTACTTATTCATGAAACTTAATTGATTAAATGATTTTTTAATTCAAATACAAAAGCAAGAAACTGAATAAAACATTAAGATTTAAATTTTAAATTTCTCGAACATTATAAAGAATTCATAGGAGTCAAAGATTTAAAAATTCTAAGAACTGTGAACGTACCATCTAAAATTTTTCTCACAAATTATAACCATGCTAAAGATTCATTGTTTCATAAGATGAATTAAAATGTGGCGAAGACTATTCGAATTCATGAGCAAAATTTCGATCCCATTGCAAGATATTCCATTGCTGCATATACCGACAAAAGATAAAATAATTGTATCCGTCAACAAAGTTCTTTTCCTCAGGGAAAAAATATTATTTGTGTCTTACTTTTATTTTAATTTAATCCCCCAGTAACAAAGAGACGAAAACATTCCCATTCGAATAACTCAATATCATTGCAAACGATCGTTAGATAAAAAAATAAATAAATAAAAAATAATAATAAAAAATTATTAATGCACTTAATCTCAGATGTGAGCCGAGTTGCAAACGATACGAAAGCGTTGTTCGGAACTGCAGCGGAATTAATTCCAATCTTTTCGAATGAAGAACAACGAGTCGCTGATGCAAAAGGGCCCCGCTTGTTTCGACTTCTCAGCAGGTTCCTTTACTTCCAAGCGGTGCTCTTCTAGATTGTGGGTGTAACCGTGTAGTTTGCGTTCTTTGCAGAGAGTTCGACCCCGGGAATTTTTAATGGAAGGTTGATGAACCCTTTAAGAAATAGTATTTCTTCTCCTCTTTCCGAGGTTAAATGTTTCTTTAGGAGTGCCGGACGGCGTGCAGGCATCAAGACGCAGACGATTTTCGGGCTTTTAACTATTGCCGGGTACATGTCAGTTAAGGTTCAAGCTAAATTAGTATTCCGTTCTGAGGAAAAGATTTAATTATGTTGCATATCTGCAAACCATGCAAAAAGAAATCGGTTTCTTTACGTTTGCTTTTAAATTTGAAATTATGGAAAATTTTATTTATAACTATGTTTTAAAGATTGACTTGAAATTTTTTGTTGCATATTTATATTTGTCTTATTATTTATATTCTTTCAATATTTTTAAAGTATACAAGAAAGAAACCTTCAAATATATATATATATATATATATATATATATATATATATATATATATATATATATATATATATATATATATATATATATATATATATATATATATATATATATATATATATATATATATATATATATATATATATATAATAACTGTATAAGTTTTCGAGAAAATGTTTGAAAATATCAAGTTTATTTATTTCGTTCTGGAAAACCTAAGCATTAAATTATAAAAAGGATGTATAATTTCTTAGAAAGTGTATGAAAAAAAAAATAATGCATACATATAATCTTGCATATTAAGTGTCCTTTTCATTTTTTTGTTTACGGGGCGTATAAGAACAAGTCCAATGTCGATTGCTTTTTTTTTTTCTCTTTTTTAAGGATTTTCCGGAAGTGATTAATAGCATTTTTGTTGTAAAGATCCCCAATCTATCTGGTATTAGCTTGATTTGGGTGCTATTCTGAGACCATTGCTCTGGCATCCTCCCCAAACGAAATCAGTTTCAGTTTTTAATAAGATCAAAACCGAAACGAATAATATAATTTGGCTAGTATATATTCTAATTTTTTTTTCTAATATAGAACAAGCAACATAATTCAAGACAGATCAAAAACGATCTTTCGACCGTTTGGTTTGGTGATTCTGTACATTATACTCCGAAAAACGAGAAGTGTTCGTTAGAACTCGTTCTAGTTCGTTATTCGAATATGTGTTCGTTGTGCGAACACAAAAATCTTCCGTGAAAATGTTCATTATCCGATTTGTTATCACCTGAACTGTTCTTAATCGATCACCCACTGTATTTCAAACAATCGCAATTATTAAACAAACATCCACACATATACCTTTAAAATTCTTGAAAGATGATAAAAGTTCAGAGGGGTTTTAAAATTCAAAAAAACTTTGTCGTGAGTAGGGACTTTCAACAAATAATGTAAGTAATCACGTCTCCAAAAGTAAAAAAAATGAAAACAAAACCTAATCGGTGTGCTCATGAGAAACAGAACTGAAATTTGTCATTTATTTAGGTTCACAATGGCTTAATGATATGAATATATTCTTAGGAATACAAGATTCGAAATTCGATTGCGATGTACAGTTAGAGATGAGTTTTAGATTTTTCCCCCCTCCTTGCATATCTGTTGGATGTGATTCTTGGGAGTTTTCCAGATTTACGCTTTGGCGACAAATGAATACATTCAATATCCATGAAAGAACTCTTCTCAGAAGTCAAAATGTTGTAGATGATAATAACAGCTTTCAGGAACTAGTTGGGTATCCCCCTCTATTGGCGATCATTGCGACTTTATTGGTCACCAAGTGACGACAAAAAAGTAGCAACCCAGAATGGGTACCAATCGGTCTAAGAAACCGGGGCTTTCCCCGATTTCGAATTACTAGGCCTAACACTACATAACAAAATAATAATAACAACCACGTAAAAAAGTGGGGTGCTCCCCTTCCCCCGATTTCAAATTGCTCAACCTAACAGTATATAAGAAAACAGTTATCGTAATAAGAATTGATTAAAGATTCTATTTAAAATTATTTCAGAGTTAAAATCAAAGGAAATAAGATAACAAAAATATAATTACATTTAATAACATCTAGTTAAAAATAAATAAATATGTAATGAATTTCAGTGATTTAAGATAGAATGTTATACAAATCATTACTACATAAAAGTAGATAAATCAAGAATAATTCCAAAAAATAGAAAGATTCTATAATTTCGTTTATTATTGGAAATTTAAATACTTAACATACAATTCTAGGAATTCTATGTCGACAGAAAATAATTAAAATAAAATTCTTTCTTTCATTTTTCGTACGGCACTTCATATGCACAACAAAATACAAAATGAATATAAAAGTCAGAGTCTAATATCGGTTGCGATATCCACAGTGAAATACAAAACGAATATAAAAGACAGTATTGAAATTCCGGCATTATATCCACAGCGAAATAAAAAATCTGAATATAAAAGACCATATTTATATTCCGCGCTACATTCGAAGTGAAATTAAAAATAGAAAAAACAGGATTTAAATTGCCGCGCTTCACATCCAACAAAAAAGAAAAAAAAAAAAAACCGAACAACTAAGACACCAACATGCAAATTGAAAAAGGCAAAAAATTCGAGCTATGCTTAAAAGTAAAACTAAACTTGAAGTGAAACTAAAAATGCTGTTGCCACTGAAAAGAAACATATATATGACGTAAAAATGATGTAAAACTCGAGAAAAACAAAATCTGGCAACCAAAAAATCTGGAAAGTAGCAAAAACTGAATTTGGCAACACTATAATAAAACCAAAACCTCAAATTGGCAACACTAGAATCAAAACAAAGGGCGCTAGATTTGGCGATAAATCACTTAGAGGGGGATATCATATTTACACCAGCTTTCATTTGTAAGAGAATCAGTTATGCGCTGGCATAGCCATCTTCCTGAGTTCATTTGTAGCCACCACAAAGCTATTGTGTGTGAGACCTTACGAAAATTTTACATTTTTTCAACATGAGAATTTAGAATTTACATAATTTTTTCAAAAGATTAGTTCGATTTTTCATCCACCAGATGTCCCTATAATGAAACTCAATTGTAAAAATTATATATATATATATATACTTACTAATTATTATTTGAGGAACGTTGTTTTACAGTTTATTTCTCATTGACTCCCTATACCTGTGGGCTGAAGGTATTAAATATAACGCAATTTCCAAGTAAATTTTCAGCAGTTAAATGATGAAATAAATCCTTGAATTTTCACCTTCTCCATATCTTATTAGAGGAACTTTAAGCGATCGTAGAACATATTTAAGGATAATGGATTTCAGTTAAATCAAGCACTGAACCCACCGTCTCTTGCGCATAAGAGCAATCCTTTGCTTTAACAAGCTATATAATGGAGAGATTTTCAATTGCTTATAAAAATGAGTAAAACGCAGATAATTTTTAAGTTGAATTACAATTTGAGAATGTTTGATGGTCATTAAGTAATAATTTCATTTTGTACATACTAGCTATATAGAATAGCTGTTTATTTGAGATTTCAATATTTATAGATCAAAAAATCTTTCTCATTGATAATTCTTACAATTATAGAGAACTAAATTCGCACACACACAAATGAAGTCCCTACCAGTATTTTATGCTTAGAGTGCTTTAAAGCTGCAAGCGCAAGATAATGTATATTTTCTTTTTTTTTTATTTGTAATTCAGTTTAATAATTTAGAGTGAAAAAATTTCCTGAAATAAAGATTGTATCAACAACATTGACAAAACAGCCGAGATTTCGGGTTTAAAGAGCAGAAACATATATGGCTTACAATAAGTGTGTGATTCACATTAATTTCACTAAATTTTTAAATTCTAAATTTTTATTTTACACCTCTTAAAAATTTAGAATATAATTAATTTGTAAAATAAGGAATTTTAGAATGTTTGGAAGAAATATAGAATATTCACAAAATTTTTATTTTACAGATGAAAATTCGTAAAATTGATTAAAAAATTTGACGTATATATATAAACATTTTTTTTTTTTTCATTTTTAAAAGTGTAAATCACATGCATCGGCCGGGAATCGAACCCGGGCCGCCCGCGTGGCAGGCGAGCATTCTACCACTGAACCACCGATGCCCGCACAGGGAAAGCAAAAGTATTTAAAGTATAAAAATTACTTATATAATGAAACTTATTTTTATTAACCTAATGATTGATACAGTTATTAACCATAACGTGACTTTTTTTTTCCGTTCTAGATGAGATCTGATTAGGCCACTGTTATAAATCTCATTGGTTTAAAATATTGTTTAAAATATTGGTTTAAAATATGTATGACGTCAAATAACGTTTCATCTATGTCACATCATATTGAGACGGCGTCGTAGATCGAACATGTCAATGAATTCGCTGCCTGCCTTCAAATCATATTCTTTGAGCGGCAGCAAACAAATCGAAATTCACCACCAAATATCTGAATGTCTTCGGCAATCAGAAAAAAGCACATTCAAGATTTTCACCAGTAGTAACGAAGGACTTTTTTAATTATAATGTTTTCACTTTGTAAAAGTTTTCAAAATCATGAAAATTACCTATTGTTCTAAATAATCAATTTTCAAATCCTTAGCAATATTGCTTTAAAATTGAATGCGTTGAAAATAGAACAGAAGAAAAAGTAATATGATAAAAACACGGCAAAATATCCCTCTTTACGGTTAATTTAAATCAGCAAGGACAGTTTATATTTTTTTTTAAACTTACAATATTTGTTTTGTTTTATTTAAAAAAAAAAAATTCGATAGGGATAATATCTTAAAAAATTAGCAGAGAGTTTTGAAGTCAATATTTGGTTAAATCACAATTAAAATTAATAAATTAAAGAATCCAATATCAAATATATAAAGATTATAATTTTTCCAAAACTAAAACATTTAAAATATAAGTTAATGCAATGAAAACAAGATAAATTATAAATCAATAATAATAAATAGTAATTAAATTGAGAAAATTGCAAAGTAATTTTGCAATGTGAGAACCTGCTAAATGGATTATTAGAATTGACTAGGAAAGGAATTTCTCAGAAAACATTGAAATTATCTGGAAAAGTGCAATATCGATCAATTTTACGATTTCTTTCTTAAGAGAGAAAGATCCTGAGTTCGATCCCAGATCAACAATTGACTAAGAATATAGTAATTCTTCACGCACATTTGCTATAGTATGTGCTAAAAAAATTTCTATATTTCTTTCTTTGCGACAAGTGAGTTTGACTCATCAGCTATGAAAAGTCCTTTTAGGAATGCATGTTCAAATGCCTTTGATCTAAGTGCAACGCAAGTTAACATCTCTAACACTAACAGGCATATGATATCAAATACAATGGATTAGGAAGCACACAAAAAATGATTGATTATAATGTATAATTAGTCAATTAAAATTAAAAAAAACATTTTAATTAATAATTTTTATGTTATGCTTTTAAGCAATGGTATTTTTCAACCTTTGACTAATAAGGGAATATATTTAAAGAGCATTATATTAGTGAGAGCAATATAGAGAGATAAGATCATTTTGATATACTTATTATATATACGTAATTTTTTTACCATATATATAATACTAGATGCTCCAGCATTACCTAACTAAAGTTAAATTGTTTTAGTACATATATATATATATATATATATATATATATATATATATATATATATATATATATATATATATATATATATATATATATATATATATATATATATATATATATATATATATATATATATATATATATATATATATATATATATATGTATATATATATATATATATATATATATATATATATATATATATATAGATAGATAGATAGATAGATAGAGAGATAGATATATGTATATAACATTTTGAAGATCAAATTCTTATTTTATGAACGAAAAATCATTAAAATCAAACTTTGGAACCTATTTCAATCAGAATATTTATAAATCCAATCTTTATTTAGCAATGCGCCTACAACACCGCCATCTAGCGGATTTTATTTTAAAACACCTGCTTAAACATTTTTTACACTAACATCTGAGTTAACTTTCTTTTTTTCTTTAGTCAATATGATTCACTCAAATATCTACAAAATATAATTTGCTTTTGTTTCATAATGCTGATAAAAAAAAAGATAAAATTATTATAAATAAATTAATAAATGATATATATATATACATATATACATAAGAGATTCATAAATATTTTCAAGATCACAATTTTACAAAAATTATTACCGGTATATTTAAATATTTTAATTTTCAATTAATACTGCCTTACTTTAGCTCTCAGTTTTTCCATATGAGCTTACCATTGTTTGAATTGTTCCGTTTCATATATCTCGAAGTTTATTCGAAATTCATATTCTTCAGATAGACCTGAAAAGTTTCTAGAAAGTCGAAAAAATATATAATTGAAGTTAAAATGTAGGAAGTATATTAAGAGATAACATTTTTCATTTTTCTGTTTCGGTTAAATCGTCTGCTTTTTCAAACATGCAAAGGTATTGCGAGCACGCTCGCGCACTTTTATTGATTTCCCTTTTTTTTTTTTTTTTTTCCAGTATATTTTGCAAAAGTTTCGTTTTGTTCACGTAATTTGGTTAAGACATCAGACGTGAACTCAGACATGAATTTTCTAAGAATAAATATATATCATTTTATTTTGACGAGACTTTTGGATTGCTAGACTATGTTGAAGTTGTAACTGTCTACAATTTGCTATTGGGAAAAAAAAAAAAAAAAAAAAAAAACCATATTCTGCTTTTAAATTCCAGATAAAGAAAAAAGTATCAGAAATTTATGTTTTGATAAAATAATTTTAATTATTTAAGCTATCAAAATGGGATTCTATTCTCAATATTCTTTAAAAATAAATTGATATCGCTCCAAATACTTAAAAAAAAAGTTTTCTTGTTAAAAATATGTTTTCGTCCCTCTTTATTTTATCTTTTATATAAAATTGTCATATATGAAAAATGATAAAAAGATTTTATAAATTTGAATTTTCTGAAATTTTTAATTATTTATATTGAAGAAAAATTACTTTGCTATTAACTACCAATGTATTCGAACGTAGATTCCATATTCTTTTAAGTTACTTATTTTAATGTTCTTAGACGTTTATTACAATGCTGTAGGTTCAAATTTCTATCATGTGAGTTAAATCGAAGAAAAATACTATTGGATAAGACTTCGGGAAAAGCTCTTCCAACGGTAATATAAATGAACTATCTATTCATATTAAAATTTTTGATTTGTTTGTCCCTCAACACGGTAATTTTTTTTTCATAAGGATATATATATAATAAAGTACGAACAATTCCCACTCACGTCAAACATCTTCAGTTGATACTGGAATTGAACACACAAACTATTGAATTAAACCTCATCTCATATAAAAACAGACAAATCAAATCTTCGAAAACATTTCGTGGTTAGCATTTCGTCACTACATTCCTCTGCCAAAACCTTCTATAACTGATCGTATTTTGCAATTTCACTATGCAATTGAGGGTTGGTCCTTATACCTCAGTCAAGAATCGAACAGATAGTCAAGAATCGATAATCAAGAATCGAACAGACAGTCAAGATCTTTCATAGATTGCTCATATTTATTGTTGTTTCAAAGTACGAACAATTACCCGTGATCACCCACATTCATACATACATAGTGGTGCAGGTAAGCCCCAGTACGAATATAACGGCTCAGCGCCGTTTCTATTAAAACATTAAAATCAAGAATTAATTGCTTCCAATAAAATAAAATTGGATTATTATTCGCTTTCTTAATTTGATCTTGCGCAAAGGATAACTTAATTATTTAAAGTTGTTGTCAAGGGTTTTGTCATCCACAGCGTTTGGCCTCATGGGAGAAATTTTCAATCTGTATTTTTGTGTCACAAAGGAGGAAACCAGGAAAACTCTGATGCGTCTATTTAGGCAGGTGTTCATATTGCAAATATGAATGCAAGCTCCTGCACTTGTTGTTGAATAAAGATAAGGACCCAACCCGTGATCACCCACATTCATACATACATAGTGGTGCAGGTAAGCCCCGGACTGGGTTTTGGAATACTCGCCCTTAACCAAAAGTCTCCTAATTTTGAGTCACAGTCAGATGACGAGATCAAATTTGAGTTATATTCCGAAAATTAGTTACTCTCCGCATCGACGGAAAAACTGTGGACGTCATAAATTAATAGGAACACGTCCCTAAACAACAACCTTTAGGGGGTGTTGACCCAACCCACAGAGCTCCGGGAGCCCAATGAGGGAGATACGTCGTCACCTTCCCAATCACTGCCCGCGGCAAATGATGCTTCACTTTGCTGATCTTTACGGGAAACTACTGAGCCACTGCAATTCTTGTGATCATCCATGATATAACCAATTAGTCCAAGGTGACAGCTCAGCTACTCATTTATTGCAGAGGGCGCTGTCGTTCTCATTATCGGAAGTCTCAGAGTTCGAATCCCGGCTTAATCGAAAATTCATCGTGTTTGCTGAAGGCGGCTAGGCCATGTTAAAATTGGACGTGGCCGCAATGTCCTCCAAGTTAAATTATACCTTTGCGAAAGGCAGGCTAACTATTGCGATTCTTCTGCTTGGTCACTGCTTCAAAATCCTAAAGATTCCACCCAACTTTTCTGTGTAACTGGTAAAGCCAAAGTAAGGGCTAGTTGCTAGTACACAACAATAAATCATTTATTGTATTACTTATATCTTTGACACCGCATTGTAGAGAATAAGCCTTAGGCTAACATCTTGTTGTATGCATTTTAAAGTCCACCGAGTAATTGCCTACTGGGAAGACCTTTGCATAGGTAGAGGTCCGTATTCAATTTTCGCAAGGAAGTCAACGGGGAAAACTCTTAAGCACTCACCCTGATAGACGTACATACAGATGCATAGCATCCATCTCCCGTTGTTCAACAGCGGTGTAGATCTAACCCATGTCCTTCCTCTCAAAAGGAAATTATCCTACTATTAAGAAGCTGAACTTATTTTTTCAACTTAGAGACTTCATTTGTTTGTCACTCGAAGGTCATTTTTTGCTCACGAGGGCTCATTAGACAGAAACCTATGATTTAAAGTGGATTCTGAACCACTACAAAAAACCCGTCCAAGTTGGGATTCGAACCCACGAACTGTTGACTCGAAAGCAAGAGCTCTAATCATTCGGGTAATTATAAGAAGTAATGCTTTGCACGTCAAATGTGAGCTATTGACACTTTAATGGTTTTGGAAAATGTGGAAAGAAGGGTCAGCGCAGGTGAATTCAACGTCACTTAATAGTGGATCAAAATTAAGAAGCGGTAGCGTTGATGAGACACACGCAAAACGATCAAAACCCTCTAGAATTCCATCTTATTTCAAAATCTTGTTGACAATGGTTAGACAATACAAGTCTTGTCACTTCATAAAAAAATGTAAGTTTGTTAAGTGCAGACCACATTTTTTTATTTCATTAATAATTAAGATCCATAACCTTGTGTCAGGGACGATTAATATTCTTACAGCTATTCTGAAAATGAATGCGAATTTTAAAAAAAATCTTTCGAGTGGATTAAGTGTCCATCTCTCATTGTCGTACTATATTCTCTCCCTTAACAAAAACTTCACTCGAATTCGTTGCCATTCACAAAAAAATAAATAAAATAAAAAAGCGGAGCTATAACAAAGGCCTTCATTGATGAGTAGAAAATAAATCGAAGAGTTCGTTCTTTTCTTCGGGTAAATTTATACACCGTAAGTTGGCGATTCTTTTCTCTTTTCATGTGGATGTTTGTTCAACTTTTAAGATCTTTTTTTCTTCCCCCGACAATGGCGGCGATTGTGGAGTTGCAGCTTGAGAGAAGTCCTCCAACTGCACAAAGTGAAGCTTTGAGGGAAATGCAGGCTGTTGACACGGATATGTCATTCTAACCCTCTGCGAAACAATTCAGGTCTCTCGACAATTAATCCGCTGACAAAGAGAACATTCAGGTTGTAATCAAAACTGTATTGTTTCACGGATGGCTTTCATAAAATCGCATTTTAAGGGTTTCGGCTTAATAAAATTATAGGAAATGAATTCGTACGTGTGTCCACTTGATGTCGGAGATATTTGCCAGTGAAAAATTAAGATATGATATATATTAATAATAAATATTATTTTTCATTTAATGAAATAAAATACGTATGTCTAATTCGATTAAATACGCAAAATATATACCGAAAAAGTGTGACATATTAATTTCTTTACACATAATTAGTTTCCCTCCCCCCAAAAATCTGTGTGTGTGTTACAAAATTATCAGGCCAGTTTAGTTTTTGAGATTTGTATTATAAACAATAAAGTTTCTTTTAAAATTAAATTAGAATTTGATGTAAATAAATTATACATAAATTCTATGTATATTATATGTAAAAATTACTTAAATATATTAAATATATTTTGTGAAAAATTTCAAATTTTTTTTCTATTCAAAATATTTTTTACAAAATTAAGACCACTAACAACGACCATTTTTTTTTTTTTTTTAATTAGAAAATTAAAAAGAGATGAAGAATCAATTTTTTATGACAATTTTATATACTCTGCTTTTTATTACATAAATAAAGAAGCTTTCAAGAAAAGATGTGCAATTTTTAGACTTATTTATACATAATACTTATATTTTCAATTCACTCACAAAATCATATTGGCAGTTATTTGTCTATATTTAATGGCCAAATAACCCACCCCTCCCCACAAGTTTTCGATAAAATTCAAGTCTCAGCTGCGGATGGACCAGTTGAAGACCACTATTTTTTCTGAAATTAATATTAAGTTGGATTTTAACAGATGACAAGACGCACTATCTTGCTGAAATTTCCCGTTTGATAGTGATAAAAGTGAAAAACAAGTATTAGATGTTGGTCAAGCAGTTGTTAATAGCAACCCTCTAGTAACTATTTCCTTAGGACCTCGTGGAGGCTCGATTTTTCTATCATATGCAAAAGCTCCCCATCCCACCATGTCTATATATATATATATGTATATATATAAAGAATTAATTCAGGTTTCATAAATATTGCCGGTACTTATAGTAATCAATATAACCGCTTGAGCCATCCAGATTATAAATTGTTTCTTCAATATTACCTATATATTATCTTCGACATATTAAAGGTTATGCTTGGTGATGTTATATGGGAAAATATTTAACATCCCCAATCATAACCTCTTATCACTTCCATCCCCTCTTCTTTGTGATGTTTTAAGTCAGTTTTTTTTTTTTTTTTTTTTTTTTTTTTTTTTTTTAAGTTTCGAAGGAGAACTAAATTTCTTTTTTTCAGGTAAGGTAGATTGATGCATGCGAAATAATCTTAATTATCTCTTGTGGTATTTTGCGAATAAACAAGTTCTACATCTACTCGCAATTCGCAAGTTTGTGAATTCATTATTGCGTAGCTGATATTTTATTCTTCCTGAAAAATCTCCAATTTCTTTTACTCTAAGCATTTTGAAAATTAGTCTTAGGAGGGAATGTTAAGGATTTTCATGTTGGGAGGAATGTTAAGGAAACCTATTTCACAAAATACTCAATATGTAATTTGAAAAATAACGCATTCAGCTTATAATGGCGCAGCTTATGCATTTTAGTATATATATATATATATATATATATATATATATATATATATATATATATATATATATATCATCATTTTATTTTTGTTTATCAGATGACGAATAAGTAGCTTAGGTGGGGATGGAAGTTCTTAAATTTACTAATATTTAAAGATTGATTTACAATTAGGATTATTTACAGACATCTTTTATCTAGATCCTTCACACATTCTCTCTGCTCAATTACATATACAGATATCTTAATATGACACATTAACTACTGCCATCTAGTGGCCACTTATTATTTTCTAAATAAATTACAGCTTAATGTTGACAATATATATAGCGAAATCAAAATACACCGACTTTTCTAAAAAGATATATCCGCCCGACATTGAAAATACATCACAAAGAAGGAGTTACTAGTAAGTGACGAAAAACTCTGCTAACTAAGACAGCAACGAGCAAATGCATATCATTTCGAAATACAGACCATTTCTGTATTTCGAAATGATATGCATAATACAGAGGGAGAACAGAGTCAGGTTAGTAAGTTATAAGATCACCGTGGATGGCGATACATGGAAGCAACACGTCTAACCACAGAGTCAACGAGACTATGGATGTTGTCCTGAGGAATGGTTTTCCATTCCCTATCAACCACTTCTGAAATGCGTCTTCTGAAGGATAGTGGCAGAATCTGCAAATGGAGTCCAATCATATCCCAAACGAGTTCGATTGGTAAGAGATCTGGCGAGCAGGGAAGCAGCTGGATAGTTCGCAGGGCATGTTGGCTGATGCCAGCAATGTGCGGCAGGGCGTTATGTTGCTGATAAAAGTCATTGGGCATCTCCTGAATGTAGGGGAGTGTCATCGGCCGCAGTATATTATCCAAGAAAAGTTGGACTGTCATAAAGCCGTGAATACGAACTAGAGGTGACCTGCAATAGTACGTAATGGCGCCCCGAACCATGATGCCGCGTTGACAAGCGGTGGGGCGTTCCACTATTGTTGAAGGATTGAATCTCTGTCCACATCGACGCCATACTCGTACGTGGAGACTATCACTGAAGAAACAGAAGCGTGACTCATCTAAGAAGACGATCCTGTGCCTCTCGATCGTCCACATCACTCTAATCCGGCACCATTCCAGACGTTGACGTCTATGCGGTGGGGTCAATGGCAGTCTTCTTAATGGATGCCATGAGCACAGGTCACTAGCAAATGGTTTTGCTTGATATGGGACCGTCCAGGCTACCCTGCACATGTTGCAGAATTTTGGTAGACATACTTTGCGGGGCTCCTGTCGAACACATTGATCCACGCGTGCTGACATCACTCTGGCTGTGCGGGCACCCCGCAAACGCTCCACAGTTACTTGTTCCAACCATCCTCGCCACAGCCGGTGCACTGTGGAATCTTCAGGTGTATGTCATCTGCGATTTGCTTTGAAGGACCAACCCGCCCTTCTTAGTTGGATCACCATGCTGCTTCTAAACTCAATTGTCTGCTGAAACTGAATCCGTCAACGATGGCCTGGAATTCTCAGCAATTATAGGCGTCCTTTACGTCAAGAACAAACTTTCAATGATTATTTTCCAAGCAGCAATAACGGAGCGAATATTACCCACTCTGACTGTTCCTTACCTTATATCTTACGTGAGATAGAGAGCTGAGCATTTCATGTCATTTGCATAAATCGGTGAGATGCATCTACCCTGAAATTTGCATTGTTTTCTGGCCACGCCTTAATGTTGCATTTTGAATGTCGGATAATGTTTTTTTTTTTTTTTTTTTTTTTTAAGGATGTTTTTATTAATAAGAAAAGACATCTGAAAGTTGATTAAACTTTTGTAGAAATCAACAAAAAAGTAATCATCATTGATCATGACAATTTTAATGTTTTTTTAATCATTACTGTTTTGAGAAGCAGAAAGATGAAAAAATTCATAATTCATTTAAAAAAAAGGAAATAAATAATTTAAATTAAAATCAAGTTGACTTCAACAACATCCGCTTAATCGATGAGCCAAAATTTCTCATCGAATTAGACATTTGAACTAAAAAGTTTTTTTGTTCAACACGATTCTTTTATTATGCTAAAAATATTTATTCTAACTTTCTTTTGTAAAGATTTAAAGAAATATTTATTCTAAAATTCTTTACAAAATCGAAATGTTTTGCACAAGCGTTTTTAACGAATTAAGACAGTAATCTGATCCGGCGAGAGAGAGAGAGAGAGAGAAAGATTTACTTTAATATTCCTTAAAAAAACTGAAATTCAATAGTTAAAGAAATTAGAGCGAATTTAATTTTTTACAATGGACATCTAATTGGCAATAGTGTCCATTAGTTCATAGTATAAATTTTTAAAATGTTGGTCTATAGTTAAGTTTTGTGAATTTACACGACGTTTTTTTTTTTTTTTTTTTTTTTTTTTAAATTAATTTGGGAGACTTACTACAGAAAGAGTCTATTCATAAGCATCATCAAATGAAACACAAGTTCGCATATTTTGAATTGCATCTTTTACTTCCCCTATTTTTAGACTAAAATATGCTATATCTAAGCTTTTTTTTTTTTTTTTTTTTTTTTTTTAAAATATCAACTAAAACATCAATATCACTAAACACTTCGGCAAAAATATTTAGGAGAAAATTACCATTAAATTCTGCAAAAAAACGTGTGATAACTCTTTGCAATATTAATTGTATTGTTATCCCAGCCTTTTGGATTCTCAATACTTTTAAATAAATCAGATAGACCTTGCCTTTCGTATTTTATGTTATTTACCAATTGAGATGAATAATTCCAATGTGTTGTAGCTAATTTTGGAAATTTTATTTTAATAATTTAATTTAAAACATGATTTTTTTGTAGATACCGAAAAAAATGAGGCTACGCCAAGAATTATTGCAAAAAATAATTTACAATCATTGATAAACTATCCAAATTGCGTTAGAACTAATAAGTACATGTGGGCGTAACAATGCACAAACATAGCTTCTGGGAAAATGTCTTCAATTTTTTCTGCTTCCCATGCAACGCTTCTGCCATGACTACCGCTCCTATCGTACGTTTGAGTATAATCAATTTGTTCTCACACTCCCAACTCAAAATCCTTTCTTGCACATTACACAAAGCTTCAGCTGAACGATCACCACTAACATCTTTAAAAAAACAAAAATCTTTATTAATTAAAGTTAGTAATTCTATATAATTTCCTGGATTAAGGGAATTTATAGTCTGATTGTGATGTATGGTGTCATATCGGCGGCGAAAAACCAACGCTTCGGGCTTCCACGAAAAACTTGTATTTTTCACCGCTGTGGTGACGACAAACCGAACGTCTATTCCATGTGCAGAGGATTTCATTGCACCCTGGCACAAAAGAATAATCTGTTTCTTGTTCGGTCAGTGGATTAAATTATATTTACTAAATTAATAAATATAATTTAATCCACTGATTAATCCACATCCACAATTAATAATATTAACTGTTTTTAACATTTGGAAATCATATATTCTGCGAAAAACATCGTGACAATTTTTAAGAACAAATTCAGGGATATGGTGTTACAGATATAACTGTATGTAACACATAATGAATGGTAAAATTCGGACTGTTCTGTTAAAATTCGTTTCTTTTCTGTCGAATAAAACAAAATTGTTTCTCAGCGAATTATTTCTATACAATACATCACCGAAATTACTTAACCGCACTAAAACATTTCCCTTTATATTGCGATGAAATACTTCTTTTACATTTCCATGAAAACAAATCTTACAATATATAAATTTAAACATTAACCATCTGCAATATCGTATGGCCAGTTAATCAGTTAAAAAACCAAAAGCGCTTCAGCACGTAAGTCCGCGCTCTAATTCAACGCTTAATAAACGGTACCTTCGGATGATTCTGAATGCCAAGTGCAGGCAAAATGGCAGCACGTGCTTCTCCCCATACATATAAAGCGTAATTTTCTATTAAATGCGCAGTGCATAAACATCAAAACTTCCTATGTTCGTTTGCTTTTGAACGCACTACGTCCGGTACTAGGTGCTGCACCACCTAGTACCGGACGCACTGTGGGAATAGAAGCAAGCAAATCAACATATTTTTGAATATATTATAAATATTTATTTTATACCATATAAAGATAGGTAGACATAGGTGCAGAAAATTCTCTCTCATAATTTTGATAGGGTGTGCATTGGACATCATGCACACATGGACTGCACGCGACTGATATATGTATATGTTCAAAACGATTATTTTACTGTACTAAATATATTTTTTCTAAAATAATTTCTTCAAATACACATGTGGATATATATATATATATATATATATATATATATATATATATATATATATATATATATATATATATATGTATATATATATATATGTATAGATATATATATATATACATGTACACACAGAGAGAAATTATTTTACGTTGTATCATTTTGGTATTTTGGTGACTCATTGACTAATGTTAATGAGTCACCAAAATCAAATATTTTGTAATTTTGAGCAATATCAATATCTGAGTTTTCACCCTCTTCTCCAGTCAAGAAAAAAACGTTTCGTATTTTAAATACTTAATATGCACAAACATCAATCTCTGATTAGGTTAAGCAAAAAAACCAATTCCTCTAATATTGAAGCTTCCAAATATTATAAGCAACGGAATGAATTGGTGAACTTCCTGTCAAATGTTGTTCGAAATAAGTGATATTCCTTTGATAATCGAATGGGTAACATTAACGAGCCACTGTATGTCACTAATGATTTTTTAAGCCCATATATTTGTACCACTATTCCAAAATTTTTCATTATTATTAGTATTTAAGTAGCAAATCTATGTTTAAAAGATAATATATTTGAATATAAAAATCAGATAAAAAGCAGCTTGAAGTGTTGTGTACTTTTTTTAATTTTTTATCTGCAGTTTTTATTTCTTAAAAGAATTGTTAGCTTGCCTTGTAAGCATTTTCAGTAATCTCAATATGCTATAAAGGTAAATCAAGTTGCATATCAATTTAATTTTTAGAAATTATTTTTTAAAAGAAAAGCTACAAAATTTGGTAGATTTTAAAAAATTAAAGAATATCAAAGATTATAATTTAAAATCTCATCAACTATCAGACGTACTTTTCAATGATGCAGCAATCCAAGCAATATATTTAAATTGATCACACTGGTCAAACTATAGTAAATATTTGTTTTAAAATAAGAATTATCAAGTCCTTCAAATTTTGCAAAACTATCAACAGGAGGGATTTTTTTATAAAAAATATTATTTAATTGAAAAAATATTAAAATTTTATTTTCATATTTCTCAGTTAGGTTTAAATTGATGGAACTTAACACAGTTCTCAATGTAATAAACCTAAGATTGTTTATTACATTGAACTTGATATGGTTGTAGCATGTTTTGATATTTTAAACTCATTTTTAATTATTAAATGGAAAAATCATTTAATAAATTAAATAATGTGAATAATTATGCAAAATTTTCTGCTATGAAATATTTTTCAGACAATATTTATGCAAAATAAACTGAAATCTTATTTACTTAATTTTGTACTGATTACAAAAGCACATTAAAATTACTTGTTAAGTTTGTTTTAAAATCGATATTAATGAATTCAAAATAATCCTGTTTGCTAATAAAAGCAGAAGTTTCTGAAGTGATTAAATTCCAAAACACTTTTTTGTAAAATGTATGATATATTTAAAATAGACATAATTGTAAACATTTAACAATACTGATCGATACAATAAATACATATAAAACATAAAATCGTTTTTAAAAATTATGTTTAATAAAATGAGTGAAATGTAAGATTTTAATTCAGTTATATCAAACATGTGTACCTATACCTTGATAACTATTAAGAATAATGTTCAAGTTAAATACAATCCAACTGCTGCAATTTAAAAGCTACAAATGGGATACTTTTGGTGTAAGAGAAATATAGACATTTCATCATAGAAAATGAATTTTGAGTTTTATTCAAATTAGAGATGGTATGTTAAAAACTTAAATACTATATAATACATTTTTCTAACTAAAACAAAAATTATTCAATATAAAAGCAAATCCAAAATGTTGTTAAGTAAGCTATTAAAACATAATAGTATTATCCTTTACTTATTAAAAAAATTATATTAGACAAGAAGCTTTATTTAACAACATTAGACAAACATATTGATAAATAAGAGTATAATACTTATTTGGATTAAGTCAGAAGCACACTTTTATATAAAATTAACCTAGAACAATTCAACAATCTTGGATATTCGCCACTCCAATATTTATTTTCATGATCAATATTTTTATTCCATAATTAACAGTGCCCTTCCCTTCATTCTTAAAGTAACTATTTACTCAAAAGTTCAAATTTGATAGACAACAATTTAAAGTGGATTGAAAAAATCTTTATCGATGATTTTTTATAGTGGAAAGTAATTTTAAAATAATTACCAAAAATCAATCCTTAAATTATTTGTTTTCACAATATTAAATGACTAGTAAAACTTCAAGAAATTTAAAATTATCACAATGATTTTTAAATACTAAATCAGCTTCAGAAATACTTATAATATTGGAGAAAAACTAAAATTGTTTAAATTTATAAGGTTACTTAAAATGATAATTTTCAGAAGGATAAAAAAAATGTCTGTTACAAGCAAATAAGCAAACTGATGTTAAATATATGAGAAATAATAAGTTAATTTAATTAAAAGTGCAAGGTTTTTTTTTTTTTAAAAAAAAAATATATAAACTCTTAAATTTGTTTTTTATAAACATATATAATATTAACTTTCAACAATATCATTACAACCTAAAATTCTAACCTTACTTTTTGAATTGAAGATTTTTTAAAGAACTATTACGCATATATATAATAAATTCCAAACCAAAAATGTTTATTTTTATCTTCTTTTTATTTCCCAACAAATTAAGTATTATATAATTTTTTTGTGGCAATAATGGTTTGGAAGCAGCTGACAAAATGACGAGTCTAGAAAAAATCAGCATTGTGTTTCTGGAGAGTTAGATTTGTATTGTCACTCAATAGTCATTTTTTTGTAGACAAAGGTTAATTAAATTAGATCAGGATCTACATTTCTCTGTACATTCTGAACAACTAACAATTGTAAGATTCAAAACAATTTTTGAACTGAAGGTCAGAATGGTAACCATTAGGACTTCTGGTGATAGGATTAGGCAAAAACACTATGGCAGAAACTTCACAAAAAAAAGTAGTAAACTTATTTTGTTGCAAAAACACCTATATGTTATAATTAGGATATTTATTTTAATTGATGAGGGTAGAAAATAAGAATGTGCCAACTGTAGAAGAAAGCTTTACAAAATAAGAACACATTTAATATTTACATAATATTTTATTTTACAATAAGAAGGGGGTAAAATTTATCAAGTATGAAAATTTAAAAGACATTTTAAAATGATAAATGGTATAGCATAACTTAATATAAAAGCAAATATACATATATCAAAAGTAAATGTGATAAGCAGACAATTTATTTTAATATTAAATCTATTCTTTATATACCAAATGAAATTTTCTTCATAATAAATAAATAAAAAAACATTTTTAAATGCTACCTCAATTTATAGTTAACACAACAAGGGTTATCAATTTCTTCTCTTAATAAAATTGTTAAGTGTGCAAGAGACAGCTAATATAAAAGAAAGACTTTCCATAACATTAATCTTATGTTTCCATGCATTTTTGACAACAAAATTTGCTAATTAAATTGCTCATGAATTCTGTTTTGCATTCTCTCTAGAAGCTTTAACAATTTTAAAGTCAATCACCGGGATAATTTTGTTGATCATCATACAAGAGAACATAAAGTATTAAAAAGACATTGCTAGTCAACAAAACATATGGGGGGGGGGGAAGAAACACTGAGCCAGCATTCTGATTCATATTTAAGTGGCAGCACACAAAAGAAGCTTTACTTATTTCAATTTTAAATGATAAACAATTTTGATGTGCCAAATAATGTAACACTTTTTATAGACTAAAATCATAATTAATAATAAACAAGTCATTCTTTGACTGCGATTTTAGTCATTGCTTTAAAATATTTCATCGCTTCCTTATTGATGACTAAATCATTTGATTAGCTATCTCAAACACAGTGATTATTTTCAATTTTAAAAGAAACGTTAATGGATTCATATATATATATTTATAATCCTAAACCAATTTTCTCACCTGATAAAAAATAGAGCACAGCACAAATTAAAATACTATGAGAACATATTTATTATAAGGACCATGTTTTGACTATTGTTTCTGAAAGTTTCCAACAGGAATTTGGATTATGCTATCCTACAAGATAAATTCACTAAAGTGATAAAAATTGTAAGGGTAGGTTACAGTGAATGTAATAGATAAAATTCAATAGATAAATTGTGATAAATCTAATAAAAGAAGCATGACATTTTAATGAACAGTTATTAATAAAGTGTTAATATTTAAAAACAGTGATATCTATTTATAACATTAAATAAAGAAGCCATAATTAAGTTACATCCAAATATCTTAGAAATTTAGATTCCATGGTCCCTATTGCTATCAAGTATCAAATCATGCAATGGTGTTATCTTCTAGCAAAGTTCTATTAGCATACAAATGAAAAATGAACTAAAATTCAATCTAATTCATTTATATGAAAATTTTTTAAGAAGCTTGGAAAGAAAGACATAAAAAATACAAATTTGGCAATAATAAACCTTTAAAAAAAATGCAAGACATTTACATTTTAAAGGTAAAACAATATCAAAAAAACATGTATATAATAGTAAAGTTGAACAATTTTAAGAGAAAAAATATAATGTAGAAATATTAAGAACATATTTTCAGTACAGTTTTCGTAATGAATAATTTTATTGCCTTTATAAATTTAAATAAGAAAGAATGTGCATTATATTGTTAAAACTAAAATTTGCACATTAAATTACAAATAGAATAATAATATTTATATGCAGTAGTTACGATTACATATTAGACAGAATATTACATATATAAACAAATGCAACAAAAAATTCCTATCTATCAATCCCTAATATATATAGCACATATTATATTTGAGAATATTTACACACATATTAACAATTGTTAAATAAAAATTTTCAATTATTAAATCAAATACATAAATATTTAACAACAAACTCAAAATGTAAATTGGTCAATGTAATCAAAAATATTAATTAAAACTAGTTAATGTACAAAAAAAATTGAATTTAAAAAAAAGTAGTATAAAATAGTGGCTTTTATGAAAGTGACTTATTTTATTTACTTTATCGTGCATTATTTTTATGAACTAAACTAATGAGCAAATAATTTGGCACAGAAATAGCTTGACAATTTTATAAAGATAATATTTTAGATAGTTATTACAATTTCATGTTAACCTTAATCTTATAAAAGTCAAGTTAATTTAAATACTATCTCATTAAAAATTAATGAACTAAGCAATCAGCACTGATAAATTATGCTGTTGCATTCTTTATTTACGTTAGTGGGTAACACAGTACAGAATGCAATTCTAATATATGTATATATAAATGCACATACTTTGTTATGGAATATTAATACATTGTTTATAAATATATAAGCTCACTACAATACTTTACATAATAGTTCTTTGGTCCACAATAATGACATACATTTAGCAGATAGTTTTGACCATTAAAGCCTTAATTTTAATATTTAATAACAAAAAACTGCATATGAAAAATAGGATTATAGAAAAGCAGGGTGAGAGATTAATATTTTAAAGAACAAGTAAAGCATAATGAAGTCATCATTTACAGAGTAATCTGCCATAACAACAGTTAGAAAGTTGAAGATACAACAATAGTAAACTTTTGACAACATGCCAGTGTTATAATTGATTTGTTGATGATTCTAAAGAAGGAATCATTTAAATGTATCATTTGAGAAGATAAAACAGAATTTCCAAGAGTTTAGACAGTAGCATTGCTCCTTCAGGTGTCCATAAAGTTCAGATGTAGACTATAAGCAGATATCAGATATGAGAGTTAAAAACTATCGAAACAGCACCCTTTAGTTACCAGAAAAAATTTTATTCTTATTTAGATAAGCAATTTTTGCACAATTAATTATGAATATAAATTACAATTTCACACATAATAATATCAATTTTCTTAAGGAAAAGCAAAAGAAATTATATTACATTAATGAAAGAAAAGAACACAATATTAAAATAAAAGTACCTTTAGATATGCTTAAAAATCCCTAATGCCATATCAACGATTTAGAGTAGACATTTTAAAGTGATTATCACTGCATACATAGAAAAGGAACTCATAAAATGCTCTGAACATCTGGCGCCGCCCAATTTAAAATAAACTTCTTCCAATCAAGACCACCATATCCAGGACTATACAGGCTCAAAAAGGAATTCAAGACAAATTCTCCTTCTCGCTTACTTCTTTATCGACTAATGTTGTTTGGTCAATATCACTGTTGGAAACCGTTTCACTTTCGAAAGCAGTAGCGAAATTGGATTTCATTTTCTTGAAATCTTTAGCAAGCCAATCGGTTTTTCGAATCCTTGGACTGAAATCCAAACTGCTGAATTGATTCTGCTCTTTCAAAGCGTTTGTTCGCTGAGATGAGAGAGGATCATTCTCTCGAATAAATTTCTCACTTACTTCAATCGGCGTTCTACTGATTTCTTCCGTTGGTGATCTGGGATCCTCGATTCTTTTTAAACTGCAAGGCCGAGCAGGAGGGGTGCTCATGTGCTCCCTCATTCTACTATTAAAAGAACCCATTTTCCAATTTCCTTTCTTATGCAGAAAAAACTATAAGATCAAAAAGAAACGAAGCTACAACCGACTAAGAGAACACTAGATGAAATTTTTAAAATTTTCATAAACACGTTAAACAGCGATGTTGCCATTCCAGAAAAAATTTATATTAGAATCATGGATATCTCATGAAGGCCATCAGCATAGCTTTACGATTTTCAATGGGACAGAAATAGATTGAAAACAAACAATAATTTAATGAGAGAGTGTGGCAACAGAATTATAATTTTATATAAAAGATTAAAACTTTAAATTTTGTATTAATAACTTATAGTTGTTATGATTTTTTCCACATATTTCTTTGCAATAAAAATATGCATGCCGAAAGCTAAAATATATGTTTGTAGGTTTTAGCTGCTCAATCTGAAAATGGTATTTAATAAATTTCTATTAGGATAAGTACTCAAATGTATTTATTATAAAATCAACAAATACTTAAAATAATTTATTTTTCATCATTTTCCCTTAAATATTTATAGTAGAAAAATATTTTTTCAAGTAACAGGAATTGTTTGTTTCACGTTACATTTTCAGATTTTTTTTTTTTTTTTTAAATTCTTAATACAATGCAGAGCTGCTCAGAGATATTTGAAAATATGGAACAAATACACATTCCTTTAGAACACTTGGAATCCTTGTTCATTCTTTTTACAACTATTTTTGTTTATTATGCTTTTGAAGACCTTTGACGTCTATAACTTGAAGTATATTTCCTTTCTAGTACTCAAGATACGATGTCACTATTGCAGTGTTCATATGCTTTAATTTTCTAGCTAGTATTTTCAGATATATTTTCAAAGGGATGTTTTTATAAGGCCTTATTGACAAACATTAAAATTACTTCGCAACATTATTCAATCGAACAACAAAATGTAGATTTTTCAATTGAGCAGAAAAGCAAATTTCATGCTAAAAAAATTCAATTGAACTGAAAGTAATTTATTAAATCTTTTCTATATCATAGAATGAGGATTAGAAAATTTTTATAACTTTTTGTTTGATTCCTCTAAACGCCTTAAGCCTTTATTTATTAAGGCTGTTTCATAGTCACATTTTCCATTCATTTTCGTCCTTGAATAAGAAGTTTTGTGATTGTTGTTAACAGATACATTTTCCAAACACCAAAAGGCACCACAAAACTATTTCATATTTTTTTGTACTATTTTTATCTTGCTTAATCATCAAATTTACCACCAATGGGATTTTCACTTGAGTTTCTAGGCCTAGGATTTCGCGCTCTTCTTGTCTGCTTATAAGCTTTTTTATACTAACGATAAATAATAGATATTTTAAGCACTCAAAATAGCATAAATCTGAGAGATATTAGGAAAGGAGACAAAAGTTATGTGAAAAATTTAAGTAAAAAGAATAAGAGACAAATGGTATTAAAATTTAGCATTGGGATTTTTAAATCGTTCAACCGAAATTGCTTTAAATCCATGCGTTGCAGAAAGATATGATTAAAAAATCTCAAAAATGTGAATTCTCTTTTAATAAGTTTCTTTAAATGAAATTTCAATAATATTCAGTAATTTTTCAAGTGTTTGTGTTAATATAATGATATTTATTTTGTTATTATATGCTTTATCTTAAACATGACATTAAAATTTCTCAAGTTATAAAATACTTTCATTTTATTTCATTAATTTTTTTTCAAAGTTCTTAACACAGTGATATAACAAAAATCCCTTTATCAATACCATCATGTAAAAAATGTATGATTAGGAAGTATACTGTGTCAGGAATCTTATTTATAATTTATTAATTCCTGTAATACTTTTTCTGATTTAATTAAGGCCACATGGTGCAACTTAATAGATATTGAAAGTAAAATGCTAGCTGAAGTTACTGTATATCACGTTCATAAAAAAGAAAATGAATAAATAAACTATAAGAATTTAATATTCCTAAAATCACATTGTTAATAGACTGAGGAAAATGAACTTTCAGGTAATAAATCTCGTAATAAATAAAGCATTGCCTACTGCCAATAATATTACTGTGATTTGCGATGTTTATGTAAGGCAATATGTGTTAAAAGATACCTAACACTGTCAAATGTTAAATACAATCTGTTCCGACCCTGTATACTCAATGTATAAATTTAATTTCTCTGCGCACCAGATGGCGCTAACTCAATAATCGTTTTTGTCAGTCAAGCAATAAAATTTCAAAAGAACGGACGTGTCGTTTCTGTGTGCCAATATTATGGTCCGTCGAGCCGGAGCACGAAACTAGCAAAAAATTATTTGGTGATGCATAGAAGCCCAACGACTGTTGAATCAAAAACAACAACAAAACCAGTGATTGAGTAGAAAGGTCACAAAACCAAAATGGATACTCCTTCTTAAAACCAAAAGGATAATAGGGAGTAAGTTTAACTCGTTTAATTTTGCAAGTCAATAGCTTACAAAATCAACCAAATTCTCTTTCTATTATTGAAGTGATGAAAATAAAGCGGCCAACGATTCTTTAGACAATGAAATAAACAACTAAATAATGATATTCTTTATGCATGTTCTGATTCAGAATTGATACATTTGAAAGGTCACATGAACTGTTTTCTAAAATAAGTAATTTAAAAATCCCTTCTTAAAGACGAATCAAGAAAACTTCAAAAAGGATAATAAAGGGTAACTAATGTCAACAATGTTAAACTTCCTAGAATAGAATTACCAGTTTTCACTTCTAATTACATAGATTGATTTCTCGTGATTTATTATTGAAGTGTATGAAAATAATGATATATTTATTAGACAAAAATTGCAAATATGAGGAAGATGTGATATGGAAGAACATATCTACATGACTGCCTTTACTAAAGACTCCTTTAAGGCAACAATATTTATACTACGCTTATGAACATATTTATTGAACTTTGTATGATTGAGGAAAATGAACTTTCAGGTAATAAATCTCGTAATAAATAAAGCATTGCCTACTGCCAATAATATTACTGTGATTTGCGATGTTTATGTAAGGCAATATGTGTTAAAAGATACCTAACACTGTCAAATGTTAAAGACAATCAGTGTGGGATTTATTATAGAAGTGTCCGTGAGAAATGTGCAATGGAATATGAGGAAGATGTGATATGGAAGAACATATCTACATGACTGCCTTTACTAAAGACTCCTTTAAGGCAACAATATTTATACTACGCTTATGAACATATTTATTGAACTTTGTATGATTGAGGAAACGTTGCTTCATGAAAAAAATCACGATTCCAATCCGTAAAAATTGATGGTAGGAGTTGAATGAGACATAGAATTCAACTGTTGATAAGAAAGTGCACAAGATAGAGTTGGCATCATATAGGTTCCTAAATGGGATTGATTGTGACATCTATCCAAACTGTACAAATTATTAATTAAAATAGTTTTGTTATATTTTGCGTTCAATTGCAATTATTAATGCAATTCATATACTCAAACATAACGAATACTTCTAGGAAAAAAATCGTCAAGTTGGTTGGTTTGTGCCGTGTCCTTAGAAAGAACTAAATATGACCATGAGTTTGCAGAACACAGCTGGCTATCTTCTTGATGTTTTCGGAGAATAAACTCTTTTCCATTTTGAGTAAGGAGAATTCTCCGAGATGAGCCAAAGATATTAAAATGGAAGTGCTATCAAATATGTGTCCTGGTGTTAGTGGAATATTATCGCAATTAATGGAGAGACCATAGGTTCTGTTGCAATATCTCTGGATCTTTATATTTCTATAGTGATCGGTTCTAAGGCGAGTGATAATTTCCAACCTCCTCGGAAGCAATGGCAACCATTTTTACATGGGAGAACTTTTTAGAAAATGTCTAGTCTTAAGGGTAAAATCACACGTGATTCGTTTGAGAAATACGCAGGATATTTTCAAAGAATAATTTGATCATTTTGATTGCCAGATAAATTCCCCTCAAAAAATAATGGAAGTTTTGAGGAGACTAAAATTTGACTGCGACACAGATGCCACGAGAAATTGTGGTTACATTGCTCCTTAACCTGTCTGAAGTTGTTCTCGGAAAGCTGGGTGTGTTATTACAGGGAATTGTTGTTGCACCAGCATACTTCCTAGCTCTGAGTTACGCTCTACCAGTTAGATAGAAGCAGCCGGGTGGAGTTATCGTGATTTTGAAGCAGGGACTAACAATACTTGGCCTACTACGTTCCTGGAAGACTGTCCCGGTCGAAATTAAGGATACTTAAAATAAATTAATTACCTATAAAATGAAACTATTTTTCCTAAATTTATCTTTGTGTTGCGAATAAATCTCATGATGTTCGATGGCAAGAAAAATGTTGTTTCAAAATATTTAAACTAGATAAAAAAAAATCGCTTTATTGTTTGTTAAAGTAATTCTACCATGAATGAGGAATGCGGCATTTTTTTTTTTTCAAATTCAGGGTACGAAAATCGAAGAATATAAAATTATTAAATAAAATGGGGCCATGGTAGCCTAGTGGTTAGGGCATCAGCTTTAGGTTCCGGAAGGGCGGGGCTCGATTTCCAATACCTACAAAGACTCACAGAGTACATGCGATACACATGCACGTTAAATCTGTGGAATCGAAATTCCTGTGGTCAGCCGTTGAGCAGTTATCATGGGTGTAATGGTCTGGAGAAAAGTTCCTCCCCCTTCAGATCAATGTCAAAATCGTGAGAGTGGATCCTCTCCTGGTGCCATTTATCGGAGGAGTTTAGAGCAAAGTCATACTTTCACCTTCGTGGTGCTCTAGTTAAACGAAAGAAGCACCTTACTGATTTCAATTCGCATAATCAAAGGCATAACTTGGACAAGGCAAGCTCGCTATGCCTTGTTCAAGCGTATCATAAGTAATAACAACAGGAAATAAAATTGAAATCCAAGTGAGTAAAAAAAAAAATCGCATTAAGTGAACATTTCTTTTTCAAAGTTTTGAATTTTTGGGACACCATGTACTGATGTGTCAAATTTATCGTATATGTTAAAACAAATTATAGACAGCATTTCATTAGAAAACTGTAAGATTTACCGTAAATATGCAATTAATCTAAAACGAAAATGAAGTTTTACAGATTGCATTTCAAAAGAATTACGCGTGATTTATTATTTCTTTTCTTCTCTGATTATGTTGTGAAATTGTCTGAATATTTTCCTTTTTATGAATCTATCCAATTCGAGGAAACGAGCATACTATTATTATTACATTGTATTCAAATCATATGCAAATTTATACTTGGTAATATTTTTGTATTCTATTTTATTAGTCTCAATGAATTTATTTTCTTTTTTGTATGAAAAATTTAGATTTGAAACTTCTTTACCGGAGCTTTAGTATTGCTTATGTAATCAAAGTATATTTCATTTACATGTATGTTTTCTCATGCATACGTTTCTTTAAACCGTAGGTCCCGGTCTAATTAGCCCTCGTGTGCAAAAAATGACCGTTGAGCGACAAAACAAACAAACCAAACAAACCATGCATACGTTTCATTTCATACTCATACTTTACTTCACTTTCATTTCATATTTTAACAAAAAATTTTCATATTTATCTAAAAAATGACAAATTATTGGTTTTTATGTATATAAACAAATGATTTTTTTTATTGTGAGTTTCAAGGTAGATGTCGACTTTACAGAAATTAATTTTTGATATTTTCTGCAATTAGCTTATGATGATTAACAGATATAACTTTTAGCAATTAAAAACGAGTTTATTAAATATAAGACACTCGTAGATATCTTAAATGAGTTTTCTAAAGCTTGAAAATATAAGAATGATTTTTTCTTTATTATATCATCAAATTCGTCAATACTTTTAAATTAAATAGATAGTGATTTTTTCCTCTGTTTAAATGAATTTTTATTCCGATTGAATACTTGAATTTAAAAATTTTATTTATTCATAGCAATAATATAGTTTTTTTAATTTCTGGAACTTTTGCAAAATTAATATTTAATTGACCTTTGTACTTATTCTCACTATTTCTTTCATCACAAAAAGCTCATATTTAACAGATCACAAGAGCAAACATCGCTATTATTTCATTTCGTTGAATTGACATTTTTTGGCGACAACATAAAAAATTAAAAAAAAAAAAAAAAAAAAAAAAAAAAACCTTGTAATTATTATTTGTAACAAATTTGTTTAAAAATAATGCAAGACTGACAGCTGGTTTACTAAAAACATGATGGTATAATATTTCAATAGGTACTAATTTCGATGGTGTCTGTATTTCCATTTGGCGACTTAAATTGCATGCGGAAGTAAAGTGAAATAAATGTATCAAACTTTTATATGAAAAATCTTTTCAATGGTTAACTATAAATACGATTGATATCAAACAGGGGTTAAACTGCTTAAGCGCAAACATTTTATACAAATAATATTTTCGTTGATTTCTAAAATCATACGACTAACATTTCTGCTTGAAACGATTGTTAACAATTCATTACTTATACATGGCTTTTTGCGAAAAAAGTTTCTTTTTTGCGATTACAATATGATATTCTAACATATTCTCTGTCATAATTCATTCTGATGACATAGAAGATCAGAATTACTGTACGGTCACCCTTGACGTGTTTTTTGTCGCCAAATTTGGCGAACTTTTTCATCGGAAACCCGGCAAACTAGTATTGTGGTACCCCTATTTTTCATTAATCTCACATGAATATTTATTGATTTAAATTCTTTAATATAAAATTTAATCAAAAAATTTTATGGATAATTTAACATATCAACTTTATTATTTTACCATTGATGTTTACAATCTATAAATCTGCGTTTTTTGTTAATTTTGTAAAATTAGTTGAGCATATTGTTAGATACCAACAATGTATGAAATATTTGTCACTATTTCAGACTTTTTTACTCCCGCCGTTTTTCCGAACGGAAATTCCTCATTCCGTCACCCTTGGCGATATTTTTAAAATCTCACCAACGGTGACAGTACGGTAAAATTTTACCGATAACGCTGAAATATATAACACGTAGAACGAGTTTACAATAGTTCGGTTTGTTTCTTGCTATACGGTCCCTTTTTGCTCATGTTGAATTTTTTTATCCAGGATTTATATACACTACTGGCCATTAAAATTGCTACACCAGGAAGAAATGCAGATAACAAAATGATATTTATTGGAAAAATATATTATACTAGAAATAACAAGTGATTAAATTTTCAAAAGATTTGGCTGGATATATAGATCCTGAGAAATCAGTACCCAAAACAACCACCTCTGCCAATAGTAACAGCAGTTATACGCTTGGGCATTGAGTCAAACAATGATTGGATTGCATGTATAGGTACAGATGTCCATGCAGCTTCAACACGATGCCACTGTTCATCAACCGTAGTGACTTGCGTTTGGTGACGAGCCAGTCGCTCGGCAACCATTGACCAGACGTTTTCTATTGGTGAAAGTCTGGAGAACGTGCTGGCCAGGGCAACAGCCGAACATGTTCCGTATCAAGGAAGGTCCGTACAATACCGGCAACATGCAGTCGGGCATTATCCTGCTGAAACGTAGGGTTTCGCAGGGCTCGAATAAAGGGTAGAGCCACGGGTCGTAACACACCAGAAATGTAACGTGCTTTGTTCAAAGCACCGTCAATGCGAACAAGAGGTGACCGAGACGTGTATCCAATGGCACCCCATACCATCACGCCAGATGATGGGCCAGTATGACGATGACGTATGCACGCTGCCAGTGAGCGTTCACCACGATGCCGCCAAACACGGATGTGACCATCATGATGCTGTACACAGAATCTGGATTCATCTGAAAAGATGACTTCTCTCCATTCGTACGCCCAGCTTCGTCGTTGATCACACCTCTGAAGGCGCTCTTGTCTATGACGCAGCGTCAAGGGAAGCCGCAGCCATGGTCTCCGAGCTGAGAGTTCATGCTGCTGCAAACGTCGTCGAACTGTTCGTGCAGACACTTGTTGTCTTCCAAACGACCCCGTTTCTTGACTCACGGCTCCTGACGTGGTTGCACGATACATTACGGCCATGCGGATAATATGCCTGTCTTCTCGGCTGCTAGTGATAGGTGGCCGTTGAGATCCAGCATGGCGTTCCGTATTACCGTCCTGAACCCATCGATTCCATATTCTGCTAACAGTCATTGGATCTCGACCGACGCGAACAGCAATACTGCGATAAGATAAACCGCAATCCCGGTACGCTACAATTCGACCTTTATCAAAGTCAGAAACGTGTTGGTACGCATTTCTCCTTCTTACCCGAGGCATCACAACAACTTTTCACCAGGCAACAACGTTCAAATGCAATTTGTGTATGAGTAACCGACTGAACAATTTCCTCATTAAAACACAATGTAGGTATCGCTACTGGCGCCTGCTTTGTCTGAATGCGCTGAAAAGCTAATCATTTGCATATCACAGCACCTTCTTCCTTTCGTATAAATTTAACGTCTGTAGCATGTCGCCTTCTTGGTGTAGCGATTTTAATGGCCAGTAGTGTATTTAAAGGCGATTCTAGATCATTATAAATATCACTGCTTGAGGCTAAAGTCGAACCCAAGTACTCTTGAGTTGAATGTCAGAGCGTTAAACATTCTGCTGTAAGCTCAGCAATTTACTTTTAACCATAAAGTGGTTGTTTCTTTCGTTACATTTGAGACCATGACTACATCACTTTATTACAATTCTTATCAGTAGCGTAGTGAGCATAATTGGCGCGCGGGTACGATACCTTTTTTGGCGCCCCTTTGAAATGTAAATAATACTACAATATAAATATGTGCATAAAATGTATTAAGTAATAAAAGAAATATTATAATATAACGATATATGATACATTATAATGAATAGAGTATAATTGTAATAAGAATACACAATATAAATAATAACAGAATGTTGTACCTACTATAAAATAATCGAAAATATATTAATTTGAAGTATCAAGCTCAGCTTTAAATTTAAAAAGAATTCAATTCTAATTTTAAAAAAAATACTTATATTGAATTCGGAAAAGTGTCATTAGAGAGAATAACCGGACTTATGAAATTTAGAGAATTAATTATAAAAAAACATAATTGATTTTATAAACTAATACATTTATTTTAAAAAACATAAATTTTTTTAAAGAGAAATAACTCGATACGTATGATAGATATAAGCAGATATAATTATTCACAATCTAATATACTACAC
The DNA here is from genome assembly GCA_030067965.1 of Latrodectus elegans. Taxonomy (NCBI): domain Eukaryota; kingdom Metazoa; phylum Arthropoda; class Arachnida; order Araneae; family Theridiidae; genus Latrodectus; species Latrodectus elegans. Next base: position 85,433,797 of record CM057811.1, read on the forward strand.
TATTAACATTTTTCTTACCTTTGCTGAAGCGAATTGACCAATTACTTTATGAAAGTTGATCATTTCAAATTTTTCTTTTTTTATACATAAAATTGTTAAATCAATTAGACGGTTTTGACTCATGATGAATCATAAATAAGTAAAAATTAATTTTATTTTGCTAAATGAACGTTTACAGAGCTTGCAATTGATGCAGAAATAGTAAAAAGTATTTGAATGGCAACCTCTTCTTCTCTCTATCTTCACCGTTTGAGGTAAGACATGCTGGAAGTCCTAATAGAGTTTTTGGTTTAATTTCTTTTCTACTGCCGAGTAACATCTTTCAGTCCCACATTTCTCTATAGACTTCTGTTCCATGGAAACCTGTATGACAAAATTCACCCAAACTTTTACATTTATTAAGCATGGTGACTTAGTGCTCCCAAGATACAGATCCAAGGTTTGATTCTCATGCTAGGTCAACTCAACTTTCATCCTTTCAGTCAATCGATTAACTGAGTACCAATCATGCTTGGGAACTAAACACCGGGGATTTAGCTTTAGGCCGATTACCTAACCGGGACATATGCTTCGCACCCCAGGGAGCTCTGTTAGAAAAACATATGGGCACTGTAGGCCTTGTGATCCGGATATTACAGTTTTGAAGTTGGGATAGTTATTTATTTATCAATTAATTCTTAACTTTTAAGAAAATTCATTTTAATAATTTAACATTTCCGTAACAATGTCTTACAAAATTTTTAATGTTTTTTTTTCCCTAGTTTGTGTTAACCAATTGAAACAAACATTTTTACTCCCTATTAATTGAGCATTAGCTTTTTTATGAAAGATTCTATAAATTGTTGATCATTTGTTGCTGAACGTATGCTATAATTTATCTTAACATATTTTCAAAAATTCTATAATATTACTAACATAACAAACTTTAACTATTTATTGCAAAATAATAATTTGAGTAAGACTTTACACTCCTAATTTAGGATCAACTTACCTGATTTTTTCACAATTATATCTTTTTAAACATTTCATTTACCACAGATTAAACAGAAAATTTTATTTCATTTTTTTCTTTCAGAAAAATTCCTGTGAAAAACAATTTTAACTTTATGGGAAATTAAAATAGCTTTTTAAATTATATCATTAAGGCGATTAAGGTAAACCAAAATTATTTTTATTGTAAAAAATTTAAATCACAAAACGTAATGTTGATAGTTTATATTTCATTTTTATACAATAAAACCAATTTTTCTGATTCCAAATTTAGAATACCTTTGTTAATAAGTCTTCGTCTAATTTCAGTTTAGATAACTAAATTATGTGCCATAGCGTTAAACAATGCAAATATCTGATGAGCAATGGAACGTTAATACAGACAACAAAATTATTTTGCGAATTTCTTAAATTAAAAATCAAAACACGCATAAATTCAAGTAAAATTATGTATATCTAATATAATCAGAAATTTTCAGTCAAACAATATACAATGTATATTATATTATTAAAAATAAATTTTTTCTCCAAACTGATGCACTGTATATTGTTCTTTCACGTTTTTCATTGATTCAAAATATTATCAAGAATAAAAAGTGCTGAGCAAAAAATATATTTTAATTGTTAAATTGCATAATTTTATTTACAGGAATTTTCTCAATTAGTTATCATAGTATTGAAAATGTTCTTCGTATTATAAAGTCATTTTTTAAAACTGTTTTTTAAAGATATTAAAATATATTTTATTATTAAAATAAGGACTAATTTTTATTAAAATTATAAAATTTATATTATTAAGAATCATTTTGGAAGTGGTGCTCATGCAATGGCATGAAGTTTTTTTCTTTCAATAAATTTAAATCGTTTAAAGACGATCTTATTTTTAAAATTTCACAATGTTGAATAAGAAATATGTACTATATCTTTATAAATTTCTTGAACGAATTTTTCAAATTAAAAGATTTGTTTTTTTATATAAATTGAACTAATTAATTAAGAAATATTTTTTGTATGTTTAAGGAGTGTTGTAGAGACAGCTAAAACCTGCAATAGGTTGTTACACTATTAAAGAAGATTCTGTGTGTTTAAACATATAGAAAAAAAAAAAACATTTAAAGAGGAAAAAAACATTTATAGATTTTTAATTTCTACCATTTGAGAAAAAGAATTTTTCAATATAAGGTGCTAATGTAAAGCCAACAAAATTACGAGTCAAATAAAAATTATTTCCCCAAACAAAAGCATTTAAAGATTATAAATTATTTTTAAATGGATAGTTTTAACAAATAAGTAATTTAATACTTAATTTTCAAAACTCTGCAAAAATATTTTAGTACCAGTTTTATACCAGCAAAAATATGAAATAAATATTCATATTGCAAGAATACATAGTACACAGAAAATATAACTTACGGCAATAATATTTTAAACATAAAAACTTCAGGTTTTCAAAAGTTTATATTTTTGTTTCCGATGAAGAGATATTTTGGAAGAAACGAAATACTAACCGTGTGAACAATAAAAAGGAAGGAAAGTTAATGTGTTTTCCTAGAATATTTAGGTAATTAGCTCTCGATCCCTTCCATTTCTATTCCAGGAAGGCAATTCCCTAGGGGGCATACTGTAGTGCTATTTTATGAAAAATTCCTCCCTTTCTTTGAAGGTCAGTCGGGTGCGGGACACAATATTTTTGACAAAGGGAACCGCTAATATGAAACACGTTTCAGCAGGAATTTCCTCGCGAGTGTAACGCGACACTAGACTGAATGGCTACAGCAGTAAAAGCCTGAGATAAAAAATATACAAGGGTTTTATTTTCATTTTGGGACACAATGAATAGTACTATTTCACTAAGTCTCAATAACTATTAAAACGGATCTTTCTATATCGCTTTTTGATAACTTAAGTAAAATCTGACTTTTCTGTTACTATAAGTACATTTAAATTCTTACACAAATTTCCATTAATAATATTTTAGTTATATGAAATTTTCTTTTTTTGCGCATAATTATTTATTAAGTTATTATAATCAAAATGAGATTAAATTTTCACATTATTATCATAAAAAGATATCAAAAATATTAGTGAAATACTGCTTGTTAAATAAAATGATTTAATCTGTTATGAGAAATTAAAAATAGCACGTCACAAATAATATTTCAAAACACTAAAATTTCGACAAAAAACTTTTAAGTTTTGAATTTTTGAATAATTATAACATCCAGAAGGGTCCAAAATAATAATATTCGTTGAACGTTTTTTTCATTTCGAATTTTTTTATATTGAGTAAAACAAACTTATTTGTTTTGTTAATATTATTGTTATGACTTTTTTTAGTATATAACTTGACTTTGATAACCTGTATAACAATTGAGTCATAAAGGGCACTGTGAATCTTGGCGTATTCACAAAATTAAATAGGTGTCTTTCATGAGCTTACTCTTCTGTAATCTCCCTAAGTTAATAGATCCAAAAATTACCATATAACATTAACACAAATAATTTGGTAAATATTTTTATACTAAAATGAAAACCTTTCATATGCATTAAAATAGAACTGACCAATCTAATATTCCAAAAATTTTATATGAAAAAAAATCAAGATATTTTCGTTATTTACACATTTACAAGATTTTTAGTACAAAACAATAGTATCACAAACCTTGAGCAAAGTATGAAACTTAAAAAGAAAAGGATTAAAAGAATGAAAATCGATAATTTAACTAGTTAAGAAATGAAAATCGAAGCATGGTTAAAAGAATACAGTTTTTAAAAGGAACTAAACAATGCAAAATTATTATTAATAAAGAAATATAAGAGTTTCATTTATGGCAAGCTCCTGCAGCTCTCCCTCAATTTTCATCAACAACCTCTTCTCTTTTCCAAATCTGATTCCTCCTTGGAGCTTTTTTTTTTTTTATTTTTCCCTGGACATGACACAATAATTATAAATTGCAAAGTTCATTTCTGCGAATAAAATTGATATTATAATAAAACTAAGATTGTGAAATTTTCTGAAATTTTTTTTTAGCTTTGAAATGATTTAGCGCCAATCTGTAACCTGCGCCCGGGCCATGATAGCCCCCCTTGCCCCCCCGGTCACTACGCCACTGATTCTTATTGGCTTAAAATATCCATGACGTCAGATAACGTTTCATCCACGTTACAGCGTATTGAGAAGGCATCATGAATCCGACTTGTCGACGAATTTGCTGCCTGCCTTCCAATCGCATTCTTCGAGTGGCCGCCAACAAAGCGAAATTCATTATTGAATGTCTGAGAATATTGTCGAAGTTCATTTTGTTAATAAAACGAATTCTTATATAAAGACCAAATCATCCCCTTGAGAAACCTTTTTTATTGATTCAAGCCATTAATATGTTGACAATAGAAAAGAAGAAAAAGTAAAATGAAAGAGACATGACAAAGCCTCCACTTTTTGGTTAGCTTAAAAAGGATAAGACGAATTTAAATTTTTAAAAATTTCATTAATTACTAGAATTTTAAATCAATAATTGTAATATTTGTAAACAATCTCTTTTAAATCTTAAGACTAATGCCCTACTTAAGCCGAAATTATAATTTTTTTTAAATTGTATATTTAGGAATTACTATAATTAGTTTCTTATAATGAGTTCGCAGTTTTTAGGCTAAATCTCATGAACAAAAAAGTATAAATATTGGAGAATGAAGAAGCCTTGAAGCACATTTCTGGCCAACAACGGTTTTTCTCACACATTTTCTCCATACTCAGCCGTATGTTGTCCAACCATTCAAGAGTATCAATTATATAATCAACATCTCTTTGGATTGTGTGATCCCTGTAGGATATAATCGTGCTGGAAGGTGTCTCCCCAAAGATCCCCCGCATGTTCTATGGGCTAAAAATCTCAAAAAAATTCGATATCTTCTCTCTAATAACTTCTGAACAGCAGAAGTCCAGTGTGGTTGTTCATTATCACTAATAAAAAAACGAAATCTGCTCAGTTGGCGCCTCTAAATAAACACACACATGTAGAAGAATCATCTCCTTATAATAACAATCTCTAATTACAGACCTTCTGTCAAAAAAAAAAAAAAAAAAAAATCATGAATCTCAATCTTACTTTGGTTTTATCCAGCATATTTATATTATCCTTTTAAGTTATCCTCAGTTATCCTTACAAGACAATTCCAGAACCACAATAGTTGCCTCTTTCCTCAATATTACTGGAATGAAACGTGTTCTGGTTTCTCTCCAAATCAACTGACCACAAACGATACTCAATATCATTTTTGGCACTTTAACAACTCTAATCCATAAAGAGGACACGACTCCTTTTATGAGATGTCCAGTTTTTGTGTTCCTTGCACCATTCAAGACAGCGCCGATGCCAACTTTTATAGGGATGCAGTTCTCAGGACAGAAGATGAATAGGTCATGTGACACTTACAGTTTATATGTCGTTTGCTTTCAATGTCACCTAATGGCGGTGTTTTTTTAAATTTATTTTTATTTATTTTTTTTTATTCAAAGTTTTCTCATATAGTTGTGACAACGCAAAGTTGGTTTTCAACAGTTTTTTCGATTTTTTGGCAGTTAGGCGTCGGTTTCAACATTGTAATATTAAAATTTGCTTGCCCAGGTTCTTTTATTAAAAAACCGAATTTTCGGCGATGTCTTTGCCTCGGTAATTTTTCCTGCATTTTATTCTTTTCTTTCCTTTCAGAGATTTTTTAATAGTTTTTCGTGAGCAATATGTGTCATAAAATTAAATCTTTATCAATGTATGCTCTCTAGAACTTGAGAGATGTGATCCTGTAATTGTCTTCACATGAATCTGAATAGAAATTTTAAAAATGAAATTTTTCCCAAAGCCTCTTCTTTGCATTTCAGCGAGTTAATATTTGCCTTTTCACGGGGTTCTGATAAAGCCAAAGCGATCTTTCATATGTTAAACTTTCTTTGTACGCCATTGTTAGATCACGACTTAGGCCTTGCGCCATTTTAAGCAAACTAGAGTTTTTTTTAGTTTCCCCACTAACAGCAATTTTTGTGAAGGCGTCTGGATACAGTGAATTGGTGATAAAAATAAACCGTCTGGATACTGTAAACAAATGATAAAAAATAGGTACCAGCGAAAAATGAGTTCGCAAAAAAGAGTTTTCAAAATTTTAGTTCGTAAATGGGATTTAAAATTCCGATGTTACCTTATTAGGCACTAGCTACGAGTTCGTAAAATCAAGGGAGTTCATAAATTAGTTCGCCTGCGGTATAATGCAGATATATGCGCACGGAAAATTTTGCAATAGTTTTCTCGTTTGTTTATTATCTTATACTTGCAATATTAAATAAAAACTGATACGCACGTAAAATCCTCTCGACCAAGAAATTTGATGCAAATATTGCCAAGCTGGCAGTCTCCTTAAGGCATATTTAATGATAATCTTATTGTTACGTGGAGAAACTAAAAAAATCTAGAGTTTGCTTGAAAATGGCGCAAGGCGTAAGTCGTCATCTAACAATGGCGTACCCAGAACTTTTATATATGAAAGATAGCTTTGGCTATATCAGAATCCTGTGAAAAGGAAAATAAATATTAACGCCCCCATACTCAAAAAAGACGTTTTAGAAGAAGCTTCATTTTTTAAAAATTTTATTCAGATTTATGTGAGGACAGTTACAGGATCACAAATCTGAAGTTCTAAAGAGAATTTTATGATACATATTGCTGAAGAAAAACTATTCAGATATCTCTGAAAGAAAAAAAAAAAAAAAAAAAAAAAAACAAGAGAAAGAATAAAAAGTAAGAACATTTACCGAGGCGAAAACATCACCAAAAATTCAGTTTTTTAATAAAAGAGATAGGCAAGCAGATTTTAACATTGCAATATTGAATCGAACGCCACACTCTGTCAAATAAAAAAAAAATTAAATAATATTAAAAAAAACCCGTTGAAAACCAGCTTTGCGTTGCCGTAACTATAGGAGAAAAGATTTTGAATAAAGGAAATAAAAAGAGAAACGCCTTTGGGAGGCGACGTTGAAAGTAAGCGATATATAAACAATAAGTGTCACATGACACTTATATTTGCTTATATTATTATCTTATATATGCAAAATGTTAAATTTCGGTACGCGCGTAAAATCCTCACGACCAAGAAAATTGATGCAAATATTGCCAAATTGTCAATTCATAGAGTTATTCAAAACAGTTATAATGATAATGAAAGCAGAAAATAAAAAAATAAAAATAAAACGATTAAAACAATTCTAGCAGTTTTTATTTTCAAAAATAAACACAAAGCCATTTTGACTTCCTAATTTTAACAACAAAAGTTGTTTAAATGGAAAATCTAAGCTGAATAACAATCTACAAAGAATAACATTATTCCGCATTCGATTGTTGTTAACTTTTTACATATCTATTGTAAATAAATCTGAGTGCAGTCAAAACAGCAATATTAAAACTTTCCAATTAACTTTCTTTTTCCTAATATTTGTTTGTTGTAATTTTTAATGTTGCAACGCCATTGTGTGTCTGACTTCAAGAGTAGTTTCATACCGAGTTCGTTAGCTGCATTTTTTTTGCACGACCGACACCGGATTATATATCATTGAAAATATTCAATCGCATCCTGTTCTGTATAGATTTCAACTTTTAATCATTTTGTGGTGGGAAAGCAGAGAAATAATTATTAGAATTGAACACTCGGTTTAAAATATAATAAATGGTTTATCAAAGTATAATAACCCTGCATTTGGTATGTTTTTTCTATAGTTGGTGAAAAATCATGTTTCGGCAAAAAATTTTTTTTCCTTGATCAATGGGATTTTGCATATATTCTAAAACAAATACGGCTCTAAACAAGGGAAACATTAAAGGGGGGAGGGAACAAATATGTATCTTGAAAACGAAAATATCTTGTATATTTCCAAAAGACGTTTGAAAATATTGGTGATAAGTAATTAATTCTATGATAAATTATAAATATTAAATGAGGCCGAAATTTGACTTATATGAATCATTAGATCTATTTTTTTTATTTTTTTAAAGAAGGAAGCTTTCAAATAGCAATTTACTCAGGAAATTTATTACAAGTCGGGGACTGATAGAAAACGCTTTAAGCCAACACCAAAGCAGTATGCTGTAGTCATAAACACAAATTAAAAACCACTAAATGTATTTGTAAACATTCGTACGAACCGAAGACTTCGGAATTTCTGCCGAGATAAGGACAGATAACGGTCTTGACGAACATATCAAACACCGTTGAAAATCACATTCCAGATGGCAAAGCGCTGTAAAGGCTGTTTCTGTAAGGGGAAAAAAAATCCGATTTCAATTAGAACAAATCAACGAACGCATAAATTTAATTCAGCGTTCGAAGTTCGAGGGGAGTGTATCATGGATCTTTTTGGAATGCAATTAATCGTGACACATTTATGAGTCAGGGAGAAAATAAACAATGAGCCGCCAATCACGTTTTCCGGAATACGAATGCTGTTCGACGAGAAAATATTTATGTTGTGTTGAAATTATGGAAGTTCTACTGTATCTCTCTCCGACTACTTAATAAATATTTCCTAAGAATTTTATCAAAATAAATATTGCAAAACGAACGATAAGTTGTTAAGATTTCTAAATAAAATTTTCTGTTATAAAATATATTTCTTTAATTTATGATTTAATTTAAGCACAACCTCTTAACTTTAACTGATAGTTGTTTCCAAACTCGAAATCGCATTTAGTTCAATAAAAAAGAACGAAATTGATGACCAATTTTTATATGTAATACAAAACACTAAATTATTCTTCGGTTATTTGACTGCCGAGTTGGTAGACAAATGGTTAGCGCTCTTGCCTTTAGTTCAATAGTTCTTGTGTTCGAATCCCACCTTGTAATCCACTTTAAATCTTTAGTCCAGGTGTAATAAGCTCTCGTGTGCAAAAAACGACCGTTGAGCGACAAACTAAGCCGGGTTATTTGACTAGTAAGAATTTCTTATGACTAATATTACACAACGGAAGAAGCCGATTCCGCTTGTTTTTAAAGATTTTATCGTAGTCTTTCTTCAGCTTTTAAGAGTCATTTATTTCATTTTTGAACCGTTTTATATTAAAAATTTAAATATAAATTCAATCACTGGTAATATATTTCAGAAATGTATTCAGCTTTGTAGACGTTTTCAGGTACAAATTCATACTTTTTGGAACTCCCGTGAAACTTTAATGATCTTTATAAATTGTTTGATAAGAATTATACAGTGAGTGATCGGTTAACGAACATAATCTGTTACAAGACTATATTCGCTATCCGAATTGTTCGTTAACAGATAATCATACTATAAGTTTCTTTTTGTGAAATCAATTAATTCGTTCTGGAGACATTAAAAATTAAAGTAAATAAAAAGGATGTATAATTTCTTAGTTTATACATCCTTTTTATTTAATTAATATCAATAATACCTACATATAGTCTGGCCTATTAATCAGTCTTTTTCATTTTTTGTTTATGGAGCATTAAAGAACATGTCCATTGTCTTTCTCTCGATTGCTTTTCTCTTTTTCAGGGTTTTCAAACCGAGCTGACAGTCTACATAGGCTATAAATATTCTGTTGGAAATTTTTTTCCTATATTAAACTTTGAAGTTTAATAGGCAAGCAACATAATTCAAGATAGCTGAAAAACGATTCTTGGTCTGTTGGATTTGGCAACCCTGCATTTCCTACTCTGAGAGCCGAAAAGTGTTCGTTAAAATTTGTTTTAATTCCTTTCCGAATATGTGTTCGTTGTTCGAACACAAGTCTTTCGTGAAAGTGTTAACGATCACCCACTGTATAAGAAATTGATCATGTTTCTTTTAATCAATTAAAAAAAAGAATATTAAATATGTAATTATGTATTTTTTTTAATATTTCAGACATATTTGAAATTCTGTTGTGGAAATAAAATGTTACATGAGGCAGTTAAATTAGAAATGCAAGGAATAATTATTTGGAAGATTACCATATATATATTTACTGTCAAATAATAGTTTCTACTCGAATTAACGCGATTACAAATAAAATTGTTAATATTAATAAGGGTATAAGTTTTCTAAATCCAAATAAATCATGATTTTTTTAATTTTATTTAGCAAAACAAAAAAATATGAACCTTCTAAATTGATAAAAAATTAAAAGTATTAACTCAAAAGCTTTCTTGTGGAAAATAACTCTTCTTAAAAAGCTATGTTTATATACAGAGCCAAATATATTAATTCAGAAACACGCAATACTTGGAAATATTTAATTAGTTTTTAATAGTTAACAAGAGGGCTAATTAGATCGGGATCTAAGATTCAAAATAGATTCCGAACCACAAAAACATCCCTGTCCACAATGGGATTCGATCCTACGTTAAGCAGAGCGTTAAAAATTCAGCTATTAGCTTGGCTTTAGATTATAAAATGTTTTCAAAATTTATCATCCAGTTTTATATTGTTGTTGTCGTGTGCCAAGTAGGCTGGCATTATGGGGTGCGCTAGTCCACTTTTCCAATTGAACTATATTTTGGTGTGGAATCTGACTTCCTCAGTAATCACATGCCATAGGTACCCGAAGGCAACCATTCATACAAGGAAATGACAAAGACAGGTACATAGAAAAAGTACATTCATGCCCGAGCCGGAATTCGAAGGCAGGACCTCCCTATCCGCAGTCAGGCGCCGAGCTGGCAGCCGAATTGTTAGCGCTCTTGCCTTCGGTTCAACAGTTCGTGGGTTCGAATCCCACCTAGGGCATGGATGTTTGTAGTGGTTCGGAATCCACTTTAAACCATAAGTCCCGGTCTAATTAGCCCTCGTGTGCAAAAAATGACCGTTGAGCGACAAGCAAACCGCAGTCAGGCACTCTGATCACTAGACAAGCTGAGCGGCTATGCAGTTTTATATTTGAATGAATAGATATGAACTCTTAATTAGTATGGCAGCATAATTTTATACATTAAACATTCGAAAACTGTCGAATCTTTTGGTAATTTCATTCGAAGCGTTAATTTCGAACACACACAAAATATTTACATTCATAATCAAATGGTAAATAAATGTAATATTCTTCGTTAAACAATATTTGTCACTTATTGTTTGTTAAAGATTTTCTTTCCATTATCTGCATTACATCTCATTTTCTAACTCCCATAAAAAGTTTTTTTAATTATAAATCAACAGAATAAATAAATGCATGCGATTGAAATAGAATTCGAATAACTTCGTAAATCAACATGAAGTTTAACTTGGTCAATGCTTCAAGAATCATTTCCAAACTAGTGAATGCATAATTTTAATAACTTCCTCTTACAATTGAATTCCTTGAGGACAAAAAGGAAAATTCGCTGCAGAGCAATATTTTCACTCAATGTCTCACCTAAAAAATTATTCTATCATAAAGACGTAATTCTATTCAAGTTCTATTATAATTGCAGAATCTCTTGTAATGAAAGAAGGCGGAGGTCAGAATAGCGCATGCGCCCTAACTAAACCGCTCTCTTCTTCCCTTTCCGATTGTTTATTACCCCTCTCCCTATTTTTTACATTTTGACAAAATGAATATTTTGAGAGATTCAGCACACTAGATGAATGTGGCGGTTTCCGGCGATGGTGCTCTTATATATTTTATCTGAAAGTTGTAATTAATGCATATATTGAAATTTTATTCTTATCAATAAACTGAATTTTTAAATTTACATTGTCATCACTTGCCCACATCCACGCGACGCTCCACTCTCAAAAAATTCAGAGAAGCGTCATTCTTTATTAACCCTAACGACAAATACAGTATCATACATCAGTTCCCATAGTTACTGAAGTTGAAACACTGTGTTTAATGAGCTAAAGTTAATTCTAATTATGTTCTGCATTAAATAAACTAAAATATGTACATGTAGGTGATGTGAAAAATTTTGATACACATCTTTTACAAAAAGAGTAGAAAACTTGTCACAATTATATCTTTATTTTTCTTTTCAACAGAAAATCATAATACACAAACGCGTTCACATAAAATTTTATTTTACAAAGCATGACTAAGGCTGAAACTTTTAGAGTCAAAGTCATAAGAAATCAACAGAATAATCTACAACAAGGAAATCGTAACATAATTCAAGATTAAATTTACATTAAAAAATTAATTGGGTAACACATGGAAATTTTAAGAGTCCAAAAAAATAGTTAAACGAAAAATGAAAATTATATAAATATATTCACAAATAAATTTGTTGAAACTGAAGATTTACATCTTTTTACAAAAAATTTAATAACACAATAAAGAAACATTTTATAGTTTAAAATATTTTCTTTTAGCATTGCAAACATCTTCTGGTACAAATACTGATATATTACAATATATATATATATATATATATATATATATATATATATATATATATATATATATATATATATATATACACACAACAGATTCTTTACGTATATTACATTACATTTTTGAAGTTTTAATAATTTATTTAATCATAGTTTAACATTTCAATTTAAATCTACTAGGATAAAATATTGTACCAAATGAAATCTAAAATTTATTTTATTATAATAAAATTGAAACTATCTGATAATATAATTTCAAATATTTACAATTGCATATAATAAAGAAATTTACATCAAACAATTTTCGCCGTTACAATTTAACAGATAAAACTATAGAAATGACTCTAAATGTTCAATTATAAACAAATTCACATAATACAATTGAAATGTGGCACTTAAGTGGCAACAAAAGAGAATAATCCACACAAATATACAACAATTTATGTACATATATATACATGTGCATATATCACTATCAATATCGATTTTGATTGCTTCATCCTTATAAGTCAAGGAAGTAAAATCACAAAAGTACATTTTTATCACAGCACAATTTTGCAGAAATTGGTCATCAGAAACAATTTTCAGTTTTTAATTTTGGCATAAAATGGCAGCTAATAGTTTCAAATAACCTTCCTACAAACTGGAATTTTTCCAACAATCATCGCAATATCTTTTCATTAGATATATTGTAAAATAACCATTCGGTTATTTACAGTCACAGCCAATGGCTAGTCAAATTCAAACTTAGAAAAGTAAGCAGTTGCCAACAGGTGACATCTCTTTTAAAAGTATCCAGATTTTATTAGTGGTTGGCATTAAAATTAACGAAACAGATGGAAGATTAAACGTAAACCCCGCTAATGTTTATAATTTGGGCAATATCTAAGCAGCATTATTTAAATAAACCGCGTTTTCTTGGATGATTGATACTCCTTCGTAGTTTAGTAGGGAACACAGTTCAAATTATCAATTAATAAACATCCCATCTTGTTTGCAAAGTTGGAAGTAACGAGAAATAAACAGTTTAAAGCAATTATTGAAGTCAAAGAGCACTTTTAAACATTTCTTTATAGTTTTTGATTGGTGATTTTCCTATGATCAATTGGGAAAAAGTGTAAAATTAATTTTAATATCGTTTGATTTTTGTAAAATATGATATTTGTTTCTATGCGTTTAATGGCAAGAATTAAAATCGCTGCCATGTACACAGTTTTAGTACATGATAATGGCAACAGCAAATGTTATTGTCATGTTACCAACTGTTGAACACATTTTTTAGTCCAAACCATGGCGGGCTATATCAAACACTCTGCATCTGTTCAAAATTCGAAAAGCAAGTTTCTTGGAACACAATATGTAGTAATAATTTGTATCTGTACGCATTTTATCGACGCTTTTAATCAAGTAGGCACTGATTTGTGCCCATGGCAATCGCCTTCCGTCGTATTTCCTTCCAATGGGACAGCCTTGGAGCACAACGTATGTATGGATGGCCCAGTCGCCATCGTCCAAGGAACAGGAATTCTCCCATTCCAGCTTTGGTGCCACATTTTAAGGGCCGATGGAGAGTCACATATTTTGCTTTGGCCCATGACTTGTTGAAAGTATGTCTCCTGACATCAGTAGCTCGCACTGTTAAGACAGATGTTTGCGTTGAAGCATTGTGATTGAGAGAATATACAGTGCCCTGGACAACTGCAACGAAACAAAGCAAACATAAGTAATACATAAAAAAAGTTTTATCAAGATACTTTAGCAACAACAACAATGTCAAATGTTTATTTTAAAATATATTAAGCCAAAGAAATTGTAAGAAAAGCAAAAATCTTTATTTAAAAATATGGTTGGATCCTAGCAGAGCCCACCCCCTTGGCGAAAATGATTTTGATTGGCGATAATTGCGGTTTGCGACAATCTTGGTACCCCTATTTCGATACACTAGATATGGTAAACCAAACTATTTCTGGAATTTCATTCTGGCGTGGCACTTTTTTTTTTTTAGTTTGTCGCCAAGGGCTCTCTTAGGCGCTTTTACCAAAAATAAATTTCTTCATTTAAAAAATATTATTTTTGTGTTATTATGGTTATATGAAGACAGATATTGTGATTGACATAAATAATAATTAAACCAATTATTTCAAAAATACCCTCTTTCAGTTTTGGATTCTTAGCAAAGGCACGCATGTATAAGCTAAAACTAATCCCACGATTTTATGTAGATTCTCGCTTACTCTTAAGGACATTTTGCACGAGTATTAATTTAACTAAAACAAGCCATTTTAAATACATTTCGAATGATATATACATTTAATATACTATAGTCATATCTCTAATAGAATTGCATTCGCGTAAAATGATATTTTTGCATCAATTTACACTAAAAAACTTTCTGCTTCGAATACATTAAATCATAAAACTTTACAATTTTCCAATAGTCATTTCAAATAAGCGTTTGAAATTAATTTAATACACAAAATTTTCGCTTACCAAATTCACTAGTACAATAAGCTTTTAATACTTCTTCGTCACTGCATGGTCGGCATTCTGCAAGAAAAAAAAAGCAAATATTAGTAAAGAAATAACAAATACAAACATGTTACAGGTTCAGTTTCTGAAGAAAACGTTAAATCTTTTTACAAATGATAAAAATTTAGATCCTTTTCGAGAATGAAACGCTATTTGCTTTTACAGAAACTCGTCATAGCAAGAAATCATTTAACACAACGTACAAGTAGCGAGTGAGTTTGGACACTATCTCCAGCTGTAAAATTATGGATTTTGGTTTCAGCCTAGTATTAGTTCGTTGGTTGGGTTTTATGGTACAAGGTCCACAAAAATGGACATGCTACGCCATCAGCCTAGAATTAACTTATGTGTGTAAAAAAAATAAAAAATATATATATTATGACTACCTTAATGATCAGCATTTGGGAGAGAATTCTTATCACTAAATATTCTAAAGATAAAATATAAAAAATTCTCCTTTCAAAAAGCCGCCAAGAAGCCTTTATCTATAAAAGATGCCAAGCATATTTGTAGAATATTACGATGAAAGCTAAGGAGAATATATTTTTTTCTAAAATGTTCCTTTTTTCCCCTCAAGAATTCCTTCTCGAATTTCTAAGAAACCTGCTTGGTACCACCAAACTAGACACGGTTTTATTTCTGAAAGCCACTGACATCTTTGGTACAGCTGCATGCCACATGGGTTAGCCACCCTCCTCGCAAAGAGCCACCTAAGAAATCAGAGACATGGATGGCACCTTTGACACCAAACAGCCCTCTTCTAAACTTTCAACACCCTCATGAAATTCTCTTTTCTAGCTCTTTTTTAAACAAAATATTGCTGACACCCAAGTGTTTTGCAATAGAACAGGAAAATACTTAAAAATGTTACATAAAGAATATTTGAAATTAGGATTTTTGTTGGAAATACAATAAAAGTACAGAAAAAATTAATCGTAAATATATAAACGTGTGTACGAATGTTAAATTACTCGAATTTGAATCCTTAAGATTTACGATTCTCTAAAATGATTTGAATCGATATAAAATAAACTATTTTTTAAGCAATCCTGTAAAGTAAAAACGTATTTAAAAAAGAGTAAGCTTCGATTATAATATTTTCATATTAATTTGAATAACTATAAGATAACTATATATATAAAATGATATGAATAACTAAGATAAATATAAAATTCTCATTTAATAAATCTTATTTTAAAACAAAAATGAAGTACATTTAATGGATATGACTTATATTTTACCTAAAAAGAACTATCGGATTAGGAAAGTTATTTAATGAATTCTTGGGAATAATTATTTTTAATTACGATTTACAAAAATATTCCTTGAATTTATTGCCAGATACTATTCTGAAACCTGTTTTTAAAAGCAATTTAAGGAATTAATTCGAAAGATTACATTAAAAAGATACCTTATACCAAGATTAAAATAAAGGAAGGTATTCATTTAAAGATTGTTAAAAATAATATTTCTTTCAAAGAATAATTCGCAAACATTCCAAAACCATATTTACTAAAAAAAGCAATACAATTATTGGCATTTGTTGATTAAAAGCAGTATAACTAGTTATTATTTAAAGATGGCATCCCAGAAAATTTAAATTCTAAAACATAAAAGGAAAATAAGTTTCGATTAAAGAATGAATTAAATACTTCTATATAAATAATGGCATATACACTAACATTTTTAAATGCTGCCACACAATAACAGTCAAAAGTTTCATAATATTACTTTTAAGTTGTTACTCGTTGATCAAATAGACGTTTAACGAACCACAATAAAATAAACTACAAATTAACCACATTTTATTTCCAATAAAATAAACTTCAATCAGGCTATTTATTTCCAATAAAATAAACAGAAAAAAGTAAAAACTCTTCAAATCTTAATCAAAGGAAAACAACTGTTTCTGAACTTTAGAAAGCTTTTGTGAAATATTTAATTTTCCAGTTATTGTCTGCTAAAATAAAAAAATTTAAAACCTAACTTAAACTTTAAAACTGATTCTTTTTTCATCATAAAGTAAAATGAGTCAAACCATGCAAAAAATTATACTCAGAAATTGAAAATTTTTCTGAAAATAATTTAGTATTTTATTTACCAGAATTAAACCAAATAATTAGAATAGCCGAATCTAAAATGATATGCCAAACTATTTTCTAAATAGCGAAGAGAAATTTCAATTTAAACTACCAATAGTTTATTTTTGTAGAGAAATAAATAAAATAAGTAGGAAAGAGTTAAAAAGTTGATTGATTTCTTTTTTCTTTCTATCTGTGTGATGAGTGATTTTTCACAAATGAGTAGCAGAGCGTGAAGTGAAAAAATAAAAAAGGAATAAAATCGTTTTCGTAAAGCGGTGTCTATTTCACAGTTTATGATTTTGGGTTCCATCCCATTTAAAATAGTTTTCAGGATGTTTAGTTTAAGAGAGAATACTTCAAAAAAATCATTGGAAAAGAAGTTAAACTTTATTCCAGAGAAATCCATTTTCTTCAACATAAAGCAATAGCTGACGAAAAGAAAATTTACTGGTTTTCGTTTCGGGACAATTTTAACCAGAATAAGATTCAGCATTAAGTTTTTTTATTCCATATTGTCTTTTATTTTAAAGGTTATATATATTTCATTTTTGCGAAAATTTTTGAGACATAAAATTACTTTGTATATAATTTTTACCCGTGTTTATTTTGTAGCTTAATTGATATACTCCAATAAATTATTATACAGATTTACTTTAGGTAATAACACATGACTATTTTACATACATTTACACCACAATACTTGACAATTACAAAACACAATCTCACGCTTCTTCATTCTCATTTACTATCGTCTAAATAGAGCACCTAAAACTTACAATAACGCGAATCAAAATAACAGAAAAATTCTAATCTTTATTTTTACTCGTTATCATATTAATTTTCTCTCTCAATGCTACACATTAAAAATTAAATTTCATATTAAAATTCCTTGTAACAGTTTACGATGTTTAACTAGGATCTTTTTAATGACGGGGAGGGGGGTGATGAATCGAACTTAATTCGTTAAGATTATCTTTCCTCTTTATCGTAACTACTTCCGTTTCGATGGTTGAAATTTAAATCCCATGAGCGATCATTAATATTATTTAACTACCAATAAATGCACTTGTTTTGAGAATAAAATGCAATGCTAAAAATCATGAACTATTTAAAATGGTCACTTAAATAGTTCTCATCATCAGTTAAATCATCTCAAGTTGTACAACTTTAGTTTAACTTAAACAATAAAATTTGAGGAAAAAATATTTTTCACGATTGTACACAAAAAAATATCTAAAAAATAATGATAAATATCAAGCATCAATATCAAGCTTCTTCCATCTTTTTAGAAAAATAATTTTGTTAAGTATTTCTAAAATTATACAAAATGTCGGGTTGGAAAACAAATCGTTTTCGGTAAGGTAGGGGATCCTATCCACAACCCAGTCGAAGATCCTTTGTGTATATTAATCGTGGCAGGGGTAAGTAAAATAGGGGTTTTTAATACTCTCCAAATTAAATTATATTTACTAGAGGTGAAGCGCCAAACCTGGGGGGGGGGGGGGGTTGAAGACTCAGTTTTTTTTAGCAAAATCAGTTTTCTACTTTAAGAGTTTTCTATATCGTATGAAGAAAAGATGTACAACGTTTTACCCTTTGGCCATAAAGAATGACTTATGGAACTGGAGTAATACAAAGATTAATTAGTGGAAAAGTCACAATATTAAAAGCAATCAAAATCACGCACGACGATTTCAAATATATCTAATTTAGATACTTGAAAGAGGGGAGCGGAAAACATTATGCACTAAATCCCCTCACAAGAACTTAATGAAATTTTACATAAAGTATATAGTATATTAAACAGATAGAATCTTTCATGTTTTATTTTGAAATGAAATATTCAAACAAAGAAACGCGAAATATACCATAAAAATTTGAGTTAGATTTTATTTCATACAAGTTCCTATTATATTTAAGCTTTCACCTCACGCACATGCGCAGAACAAATACACAACAGTGATAACAGTAGAGAGAGAATCGCCGTACAATAGATCTAATCTTTAATGTCGCCATGTAAGAAGGGAAATATAAATAACATATTTCAGAGACCCGCCAAAATTATAGACTCAGAATAAAGAGCGCCATCTAGAGAGATTATAAAAAAAAAATCAACAATAAGTCTCGAATTATATACTTGCCTTCGTGGATTCATCATTTTTATTTTCAGAGATTTTCTAAAACGTTAAAATGGCTTAACCACTTTCATGGGCGACAATGAAACAACTAAATTCTCTTATTATTATGTGGGTGTTTAAATCTTTTGAAAAGGCGGGATGAGAAGAAAATAAAAAATGAATAAAAAATAAAAATAAGCGGACTAGCACAAAAAGCGAGGGTGTTGTCAAAATCGTCTGCTTTCAGACGGCTGACAAATGGTATGTATAAAAAATAAAGCTGGAGGGAAATACAGGGGGAACGTCAGCGCACGCGAACTGTTGCCACATGAATTTTTTTTTTCCTTCTTTCTTCTAAATCTTCCAAGAGATGGGACAATGACAGGCGAGTCGCAAAAGATTCTAGGAAAAAAATTATGCGATCTTAAACAAAATTTAAAACCACCCTCGAGTTTGTAAAGACCAGCAAACACTTGTTAAAGAACTAAATAAAATAAATGTTTGAATAATAATTGCCCACATTAGTTTTAAGAATTTACATCCGTCTATTTTTCATATTTATGTACATAACGCTGAATAAACACAGTACTAATGATTCAAATCAAGCACGTTCAGAGTATAAGAAAATTAACGACCTTTTGAATATTTTCTTATGAATACCTGAAAATGATAATATACCTGGAAACGATATTTATTCTATGTTTACATTGCTATTTAAATAATTAGTGAAGAATTGTGAAATAACCACGCCAGGCTAAAAAATAATAATAATACGTACGTAACATAAAGCAACACAGAAAAAAAATGACTCACAATATTCCATTTGAACCGTAAGTCTTGGAAACTAGAGATGAACATGAAAAGATCATTGACAACATATTTTTTTTTCATATAAATGCCAAAATAGTATTTGGAAACAGGGTGTAAACCCGATGACTGCTCACACGACACTGGTATGTACACGCGCCATGTTAACATGGTTCGAGGAACCCAACATTGAAACCAGATTAAACTAACAGATAGCAGTGTGATTATGGATAAGATTTGGGGAAGTGCTGTTCTATTTCTACAGAAGTGTGACTTCTATATCCTGGAGAGTAAAAATGTAGCTTTAATCTCGCAGCAAAAAGGCCTCGAGTATCAAAAATTAATGAAGTTTGACAAACATGCTGTCCACTCACTCTAAGCGTTGTCATACCTGCCAACATCGGAATAACAAAAACCTAGATTCTACTGATTTTGAGGGGAAAAAAAAATAATCAAGAAACACTACTAGCGACATTTTTGCTTTGAACTGAATATTTAAAACTGTAGTACTGCAAAAAGTCAATTATACCCTTTAGATTATACATCCTGAGGATGATTTATGTTGAAATATTTTTTGTGTTATAATCTTAGTTTTTTAATAAAATAGTCATCAACCTTATAAAGGAACTATGAAAGATAAAATATACTACATGTAAAAAAAAAAAAAAAAAAAAAAAAAAAAAAAAAGCGTTTATGTCTGAATATTTATTATAGAGTAACTTTTACTACGCTAGTACAATTTATAAGTATCAAATTTATAAAATTACATAAAACCAATGATTAATTTAATTCAATGACAAATACTGTTTCACGGAAATGTTTTCCTTACTAAATTATTAATAACTTTAGTAAAATATTCCTCCTAACTGAACTGTTAATGTGAGCAGGCACATGGTGTCTGCTCTCTGAATGTTAATGACTGCCAACTCGTAAGAAGTCTTGGCAGCTTAGTCGTCACAGAGTCATCTTCAAACGGTGGACTCAAAATTCAAAGGAACATATTAATATCTATATACATAAATATATGTACGTATATATTAGGGCTCCATCCGTTGACTATTTAAGCTTCTAAAACTCAATAGACTTTTTTCCAGCAAAATTTCGGCTGCTT
The DNA here is from genome assembly GCA_030067965.1 of Latrodectus elegans. Lineage (NCBI taxonomy): Eukaryota > Metazoa > Arthropoda > Arachnida > Araneae > Theridiidae > Latrodectus > Latrodectus elegans. The sequence goes on from CM057811.1 coordinate 85,454,779, forward strand.
TTTTTTTTTTTAATTTTTTACTGAAATAGCCAAAAATTTTTAGATTTTCATATATTATCGAGAAATTGGGAGAAATGACAGAAAATCAGGAGTTTCCCGATAAAATCAGTAGAGTTATGCAACCATGTTTCAGCTCAAACTAAATTCACCATAAAACTAGCAGTATGAGATTAGTTTTTATTGCACATTAAAAGATAGGAATTATGATGGTTGTCGTTAGATGTACGACATAACTATAATAAATCTCTTTTTCATACATTTCTTAGGCAGTCAAATTGTTATTCCAAATGATGCACTTCAGCACTTGCCGATTCCAGTCATAGCATCGACAAACCTGGTTAGTTACTGAGCTTTCCCGAACAAATATTAGGCTTTATTTCGACTTCATTTTCTTTCCATACCAAACTGAATAGCTACAAAACTAGCATCATTGAATTAGTCAAACAGCCGCTAAGCAGCCCTTAATACCACAATCACTTTATCCAATCTCAAAGTTTTGAAGCCTACTTTCTTCGGTCTGCGCATTATCTTGGAAGTCAATGCAGTGCGAAATACATTGGCTTACGAACATAGAAAACCACCACAATGAAATATACTTCAGATTGTTTTTCTTAAGAACTTTCATTTTCTGTTACCAAAAGAAATTGCTTTTGCAACTGAGTGGCAATGTACGCTTGGTCTCGACGAGCATTTAGCAGGACAAATCACTTCGGTGAGGTGATACAACAAGAACGACCTTGTGTGTCCTAGTCCAATATTTTTCTATTTCTTGTAATCCATGGCATAGATAGGAAACGATGCTCTTCGCCAATTCAATAACATTAGCTAGATTTCTTGCAATTGCTTAGATTCAAGTCTCCCGATAAAACACCAAATCAAGGATTTTAGTAAATAGCAAATCATTGACATATTCAAAAACCATCTTTTTTGAAAACAAAGTTTAACAAACTGAGTTCCAAAACAGAGGCGGTAAAAGAATATTTTTGCGGAATAACGACTTTAGTGTTATACTTTTTCTTGTTTTAGACGTCATAAATACTGATTTGTATATAACATCCCCTCCCCATTTTTTTGCTATAAATTATATGTATCGGTATTAAAGTTAATTATTAGCATAAATGTTAAATATTTTTTGAAGGTGCCATTTACGTAAAATATTTTTTAAAAGTGTAATGGCAGCTGGTCCACTATTCAAAAAAAGTACACAATACACAACTTTTTTAAAGTAAAAATAAAAAATAATTAGACAAATAAAAAAAAAAAAGGATTCATATATCAAGCTTAAATACAGTCAAAAGTTACTCATTTCACTGAGGAAAAAATTAAGATTTAAAAATATGCCGCCAAAAAGGCAATTTCCACTTACTCGGTAAATACTATCTAATTAAAAAAATTTTTTTCTAAACTTTAAATAAAATACAAAAATTATGCTTTAGAAATTCCAAGTAGAAACACGTGCTGTTTGATAAATATTTATTTTATATTAATTCAACATGCGCATGCAGTAGAACGAATAATTTTATTAGCATAAAAATAAAGGTACAATAAAATGGCTTCAGAATAACCATCTTCTGTAGGAAAAACTGCAATGCCTACCACATTAACGGACGCCAAAAAGATAATAATAATAAAAAAAATAAATAAATAAAAAACTGTCAATATTGTGAAACGTATCCTTATTTCTACATTTCTTCCCAAATAATCAATAATATTTTGCTGAATTCACATTAAGGACAGAACGTGTTGCTAATCAATTGTATAATGGAAGAAATTAACATAGATTATTTTTTTTTTAAGGTTTGGTATTGGTCTCGCTGGAAGCACTCTGTATACGACGCCTAATTCAACCAGGAGACCTATAGTAAATTCTATCATTTTCCAAAATTTGAACAAAAATCATTTAGCAAGAAATTATTTACAAATGGAAGAAATTTCTATAGTTTCAGAAATACTTTTAAAGCAATATTTGATCTTTTTAAAGCAATAGCACAGTCTGTCACTCAAGGGCTATCCTTTGCACACGAGGGTTAACTAGGCCGGAACCTACCATTTAAAGTGGATTCCTAACCACTACAAACATTTATGCACAAAGTGGGATTCGAAGCCACGAACTATTGAACCGAAGGCAAGATCGCTAACCATTTGGCTGAAACAGTGGTACATTTAAGATATAAAGTTAGAAATGCTATTTTGATTCGAGCATTATCTGGCGAAATAACACATCTTAAAATTTAGTTTTCAGTTTCCTTTAAAATGGTACTGATGTCAAGCTATATCTTAAGACACTGGGAATCGTAAGTGCGACATTATTGAAAAACAAAAACAGAAGTGCGATACTATTTGATATATCTATGTCTTACTTCTAGGTGTCGTGAATCTAAATAATCAAACCAGTTTAAATTTTAATCAGCAATTAATTACAATTTAAAGGGTAAAATAAACTAGAATGAGAAAGCTTTGGCGCCAATATAAGTAGGATATATATTTGCACATTAATTTCGCAATAATGCCGTAAACAATCCACTTTGGTGGAAGACTGGAATGGAATCCCTATAAAAAGCGAGGAAATAATTGTTGGCTTAAAACTTCATAGTGGGTTTCATTACCTATGCTATCACATGGGGTTTGAATCCAGATCTACCACATTAAAATGGTCAGTTCATTAAGTTTAACCGTGAAATAATACATAACGTTCCGTTTACTGTAATGTACATAAAAAAAAACAATTACACACTATTAAATTAATAATCGGAAATAATTTTTCCAGCTACACAATGAGTTATAATAGCAAGAACGGATTGCTTAAAGGAAAGCGATTATAGTCCATTTAGTCTCTCACTTCCCGGTTCCATAGATGCTCCCAAGACACCAAAACAGCATCGAACACATTAATATTCAGCCGGCGTCTCTCCAGATAGGGGTCGAGAAAGGCCACTACCTATCCGCCAGGTTCTTCACTCAAGAGTATACTATCGCTCAAAAAATAGTGGGGAGGGTAGTAATGATTATGAATCTTTTCTGCGTCTCAGAGTGTCGGGAGAGCCAGGGACCCCATAGAGTCCGCTTCTCAACGCCTATCAACTGAAAGAAACAACCTTGCCCTCTTCGTACCCCCACCACTGCAATCGAACTGTTGCGACACAGAAAAAAAAGCAAACGATTTCACCGCGGGAGCACAAAAAGATAAAAACCAGGAAAAACCTTTGCGAAAGTTTATTATTATTATGTTTAATATTTTCTTTTGAGGATAGCGTGCTTTAACATATTATATATGATTTATATAAAAGAACAAAATATCATCTGCATTAGTTACGAGAGAACTCATGTCACATTACAACTAAACGCCAATATTGTGAGAAATATTGCTAATAATTTTTTTTTTTTTTTCGGTTAAGAATAAATATTTTAATTTTGGATTTTTGAAGATAAAAATTCTTACGAAGGAATTTCTTTGTCACTAAATATAGGAGTTCGTTTTTACTATAATAGTTATTTCAAACAAACAATATTGTAAACTGTCTTGACTTCAAATAACCATTTTATTTCAGTATATCTCTACTACAAAGATGCTTAATTTAAAATGACAAATTTAAAATTGAATTGATATACTGATTGATTTGATTTATTACTTTACACTCCGTTTCCGCACACGATGACTAAATCGTAAGACCTAAAATAGTTTCCTAACCACGCAAGTTGACTGTCATAATGGGAATCGAACCCACGAATCCTGACGGTTGAACTATCAGTTCATTAAACGAATTAAAAATCTTAGAAATTAAAATTTCCATTGTATCAGTATTATAATAAATATTAAAAAAAATTATGTAAATTATTTCATTAACTCTAATTCCTGTCACAGTCTACAAATCTAATTTAAGAGAAGTAGCACATAAAATGCATAAAAAAAAAAAAAAAAAAAAAAAAATTAAAAAAAAGAATTTTGATATAATTTTCACATTCTCTATAGCCAAATTTCACACAAAAAAACTTGTTATAAAATATGTAAGGTTAAACAATTAAAATTAACTGAGCGTGTGAAATCAGTTGAAAATTTTAGATTTCATTTTACATAAACAGCATTTTTGCATGCTAGTTTTGTAAATTGTTTATTGAACATAGTCTCAATAACACAATAAGAGAAGTATAGATAAAATATGAATTTTGATTTAAAATACATTTTGAAGAGATGCATTACTTAAATCTTTAATTACATAATTTCGATTACGTATGTCATTGTTTTAGCAAGCTATGTTCTGGTTAAAAAAAAATAGCAAATAAAATAGTTTACAGTAAAAGATGCATGGTAATTTTACATTGATAAAGGCAAATTAAAAGATTAGTCTTCAAAATTGTATCGTTTCTATAAATATGTAACAATCAGTGAAAAATTACAAGAAAAACCATGTCGCTCTTATTAGTAATATGATAAAGTGTTGAAAATCATTATCGATCTGGTCAATGAAATAATGGACGCCAACGTTTAACATACAATGAACATAAACACAATCACGAGAAAGGCCTAAGTCCACATCTTGGTTTCTGATTTAGAATAAGCGTTTTGAATAGCATCTTTCAACAGCAAATTTTCTTGTAGCTGCAAAAGGCAAGATAAGCACAGTATACAGTGCGGTCAAAAGGGGGGAGGAGAAGCTGTACAGAGAAAAAAGACGACGCCCTCTAACTCCAAAGTGCAGACGTAACTCAACTCCTCTGCTGTTATCAGAATTCACAGAAAAAATAAAATGTATGTTCTGAACAACGCTTTCCAACAATGTAATGGCGCGCGCGATGGTCTGAAAAAAAGAAAGAAAGAAAAAAAAAATTACCGGCTTAGCGCGTGCTTTTATTTATTTATGAGACCTTTTAAGTTTTCTTTCTTTATTTTCTTCTAACCTTTCAGATGATCCAACATAAATTTCAATTATCGTCTGCTATTTTTCATATTTTCTCTTCCGAGTTAAAAGTTAGTTTGCTTTCTTTGAATTTTTCTTAGAAACTTAATCTTTACAAACTATTCTCATTGGCCACAAAATTACAAACAAAAATGGTTTTAGCTGACACTATATTTTAGAATCGCAAAAAGCGCTATATATATATATATATATATATATATATATATATATATATATATATAGCGCTTTTAATATATTATATATATACAGTACTTATTCTCAAAGCATCCACTGAAAATGTTCTGCAATTTATTAAGGAAAATAAAACGTGTTTATTTTTTCTAATTTATTTCCGAATATCTTCAAAAATGTTTATTTTATTCTTTAACATTCACCAGTTCAAAAATTTTTAGCGAAAAAATAAACATGATAGTAATGAAATTGTAAATCTTTTAAACTATAAAACAATAAAAAGAAAAATAAACGAAAGAAATATTAAGTTTATTGATATAATTTTTATTTAAATTTATAAATAAAAAAAGAAGAAAATATAAATAAAATCATTGGTGTAAGTGATATAAAATAATGTTCACATTTTAAATTAGGGTTTAATGCTACGTAGCAATACAGAAATTTTAATAATGTCTCTACAAAACGCTGAAACAATTTCGGTCTAGGCATACTCTTGTTTATATTATTAAACATTAAATTGTTACAAAATATTATGGTATATCTTAATAATGAGAATTAGATATTAAACGCTTTTAAAGTCCACTAAATTTGATTTTAATCTCATAATAAAAAAAAATAAAAAATTCGAACTCTTTTTTTATCCCCATGAATAAAATATCCATAATTATTCCATTTCTTTTCCTTTTTTAAACAAATGTTACATTTATTTATTGAAGCTGAAAAAAAAATAATATATCTTTTGTTCCAAACGATTAAAGCAGTTATTCCATCAAAAGCCTCATTCCCGCAAATTTATGCTTGTCTCACAAAATTTCGAATAAAAAGGCCGCATACGAAAAATTATTTTTTGTGAGCTTGGAATTTAAGCGACGCGCCCTTCCTTAGCTTGACGATGTCAGCATTTTTATTTTTAAATAAGTGATTAAGAATAGTTTTCTAGTATGACAACGAGAAATTCTAAGAGAATATTCCAAGTAAAAAGAGAATAAACGTTTACAAGCGTGAGGGGGAAAATAGAAAAATTATCTCTCTCTCTCAAACCCCCACGGTCCTTCTCTTTTCTTATTATTTTTTTGGAAGATACGGGAATATTATAAGGTTGCCAAGAATTGTAAAATCCATTTTCCCGCCAAGATGAGAGGAAAGAATCTTTTCTTCCTCAAACGGGCAACAATTTCTTATTCGTGATTAGAAAGCTATTTAGATTATGACGTCAAATATAGTGTAGTTCAAATCGTAAAAACATTCGACCAAGAATATGATATTTGTGATCACTGATTATTTTAAAGTGTTTCTATTTTATCATTTTTTTTAACCACCCACGCACTGAAATTCACACCGGCAAGAAGCAACATTAAAATTTTAATGAAACAATTCACTTGTTTAATCAAATTATCATAAATGAAATGGACTTTATATTAATGGAATTATTGAAATTAAGATTAAATTATATATTTCTAGATATTATCAGCATTTTCTAGAGAAAGTTTCACACTTTTATTTACAAGTATATCCGTATAATGAAACACTGATTCAGGACTTACTTATATGTTTTTTTTTTTTTAAAAAGCTAATTTTCAAATAATGCCCGATATTTAAAAATAGCTCACAGTTTATATTGTTCCTCCTTAATCCTTAAAAAATTATCCGGCGTAAAAAAGGAAATGTATAAAAATTGTTATAAACAGATAACTCAGAGGTGACCATTTTAAAATTCGAATTCTTATTAATGAATTTATATATTTTGGTATTTATTAAGATTTATGATGTGTGCCTTTTTCATAGCAAATTGCGCTTAAATTTTATCTCTAAAATTTAAGGAATTGTAATTTAGTAAAATTTAAATGTCTTGTATATAATTAAAATTTTTTTTTTTTTTTTTAACTTTCAAGAAATAGTTGCGATTTATAATTCTTCAATTCTCCTCCAAGAAAGAAAAGGAATTTTAAGTTGTTCCAAGCACAAATTTCAACTGCTTGTTTTATCATCAGGCGGTCATACCTTGACACACAAACGACGATGCAATAGATTTCGCGAACCATTAAATTATTCCCAAGATGAGACACGACTCCAAAAACTATGAATTGAAAGTGAAACGCATATTATTCTAAACTATTAAATTTCAGGATTGCTCGCATTACATTATCGATATGTTCATTGATATATACTCGTCCCAAGAAATTTTATTAAAAACATTTATATCTAGCTTTAATAATAATAATGAAAAAAAAAAAACTAGAGGATATATTGCAAATATTGTGGATTAAATTTTAAGGAAATATTTATTTCAAGCGATTTTCTGAGCTTTGGAATATAATATTTAAATATAAAATCCCTTAATTGTAATACTGATAATATAATGCTTATTCTAGGCACTTTCCGGAATTATTAATTCAACTTTCCGTTTCAAATTCAAACAAACTTCATTAATAAATAAAAATTAAGATATTGATTAAGTGTTTAATTTTGATTTTAATAAATGAAACTTAAATGACTAAATTAAAAAAAAAAAAACCTATTAAACTGTTCGGAACAATGTAAATAATAAAACTACTGTGCTGCTACACCGATGTGGTATCGATATTTAATAAATTATATATAAACTAGCACATTGTCGCGTACTAATGTAATTATCTAACTAATATTAATTTAAGTCTCTAATCATATTTCTACTTCCGCAAGCACATTAAGTTTACAAATTAATTATGTCAATTAAATTAAGAATTAATATATAAATAAGTCAGTTTCCCTCAAACTCAAAATAAACAGTGCCAACGGGGTGATGTTAATATTGGCGACAAAGCGCCAAGCGAATAGCCAAAATTTCAGAAAGCCCTCCAGAAGAGCTTTGGAGTGGGCGTACTTTACGGGTTTATGGAGTGACCCATGACCCCAAGCTTCACGAACGTGCGCTCGTGACGTAATCGACCCAGGCATGGGAACCTCACTCGGAGGTCGGCACCTTCCATTTTTTTTTTTCTGCAAAGAAATAAATAAATAAGAGGGAAAGCGAAAACGACAGGTTTTGGGATGAGGGGCTTTTCAAGAAAAAAGACTCTCCACAGCGAGTGTGTTGTTATTATATTTTCTTTTTAGTTTCATAATTTATTTTAGCGCGCCTTTTTCACCCAAGACAGTCGGTAACCCCAGGCCATGAAAGTGTGGAAAATCTAGATAATATGGATAAGATGCGTTTAAAAGATAAGAGCCTTTCTTTTTCTTCCGTCCCGCATTTGCATTTGGGAGTGGAAGTGGGTGTCAGGGCCTTTGTGTGTAGAGCACCCTATTTGAGAGAGATAAAGAGAAAAATAACAGTCATCATATATTACAATATCTGTGGAAAGACCTCCACCAGCTAGCTAACATTTTTCCAGCTTTTCGAGAATCTGATTTTTTAGAGAATCTGCTTTGATCAATAATTACATTGTGATTATTTTCTTACATTTTCTGAAACAGCCTTATTTATTGGCTCTGTGATGAAAGTCCTTTACAAAATGGCAAAAAATATTTTATCAACGAATCCCCAACAAAAATAAAATTTCAAGGTTTTGAGAGTGAAAATCATTTTTTGAGATAGAAATTAATTCCCTAGTAGTTCTTAGATTCATATTTGTGGAAAAATACCGATAACATTTCCCCTCCAATAAATTCTTTTAAAACTTCTGGTAAGTCTGGATAATTTTCTAAATAAATAAATTTAATTATACTTTAGTTAGAGTATTACATTTTGTTCTTTAAATCTAGAATCACAATACTTATCAATATTTACTCAATTTTATATTGAAACCATGTATTGTAAGATCTTTCAATCTCAAATAATAAAATTCACACATGTTCAATTAATGCTAAAAATTCCTCTTAAAATAAAATGAAAATTTTAATAAGAAAAATTCTCATTTGATACACATACCAAATGATAAACCGAAGGAACTGACTTGTATCTTCAACTTACAGTTTTATGAACAGGATGAAAATGATCACTTCTTTAAACTGTTTTATTTCAAAAACGATACTTTTTTTAATGTTGAATTAAATGTTTTCGATACTGATCAATGCAAATAATTATATTTATAAGTATTTAAATCTAATGTTTGTTTACAACAGGAACGACATACCCTAAAAATTTCTCAAATATAAATCAATCTTAAAAAATAAAAAGGCTTTATTTAAAATATATATATGTAAAAGACCATAATTATAAATAATTTCTAATGAAAATACTTAGTCCGGAGCAAACATCAAGAAAAATTTCAGACGAAAAGAGAATGCACATGTTTTGCAGTTAATTGTAGATATATATTTTCACTATTAAATAAAATTCTAGCTAAAGATGGCGAGGTTATGAAAAAGACATTTCATAATTGAAAGAGTCTGCTCTTTTTTTCTATAATACCTACATAAAAATTATAATACGTTTTAATGTTTCACAAAAAAATGTAATAATATTTATGAACATAATAAATTCAGAACAAGCTCTGTTTTAAAGGTCTATTTCATTGAAAAATCAAAGTAAAAGTAACAAAGCAAACATTTACTCCAACACAAATTTTTATGTGTGCCTATTTTTTAAAAAATTAAAATTTGCAAATTAGTATTATCAGTTTGATCATTCAAAAACATAATAATAAATCTTTGAGTGATAACTTTTGTCAAAGTTATAAAGCGTCTGAAGTCAATTTCTAAATCTTCTAAGAAAGAGACAACCTAAAATTTAATACCTTGATTTGAGCATAAAATATCAAAATACTGGGTTGTCCGAAAATTTCGTGTTGTCACTACGATACGAAACACGGAACGAACAGTATGAACATCAGTTCCAAATTCTCCTTTGTTTAACGAACAAGACTAATATTAGTGATGAACAATTTTAGCGTGCATAATTGTTCACATGTTATATGTTGTTGTTATATTAATGCTCATGAAGTTGAGTACCAATGTTTTTGGCACGAAGCACCGTAAACTAGTGCATGCATAATCTGCTTTTTTCCAATTATTTAATTGGTGTTAAATATTTTGATTGGAATCAACATATTTAAATAAAAAAAATCCATGCGGATAGTATTTAGTATACATGTAATCTAGATTTTCTCACAGTTATAGTCAACAGTCTTTTACGAATGATATTGCGCGAAAGTAGAATCAACGAATCCAAAACCATTGACAAGTTATGAAGAACCATAAAAATTTTCTGAGATTTACCAGAAAATTTTAATTTTGCTCGGGCTATTACTCTAAAATTTAAAATAATGCTAAATAAATCGCTAAATAATTAATAAAAATATTAGAATTAATTGCCAAAATATATATATATTCACAATCATTTAACAAAAAATAACTGCAAACAAATTTTGTTTAAAAAAAAAAAAAAAAACATTTATTTTTGTGAGATCACCATTTTTGTAACATTCTTCCAGCTATTTAAAATGTTTTATACACAATGGGAAGACTTCAACAGGTTTCATCTCAGGTTTAGTTTCTCCCAGCGAGTAGATTTCATCGAAAGAGACCTACATTAGGAGAAAAAAGTGGTTCTTCAACTGACTTTTAATTCCTGTCTCATCAAAAAAGGATGTCATGGCGAGTGGATAAGTTTTAATTTAAAGTGTTCCATAACAGGTTCATCACTGGTTTTCGAAGAAAAACCTATCCTAAGCGAATTTATTAATGTATTTATTCCTATAAGAAGTGGGATTTCAACATTTAATAGGAATTTTAAGTATTTCGAATGTTGCAATTCTTATGGATTTCGCATCTTTTAAAATGAGATAAATATATTTGAAACACGGTTTTTACATTAATTTTACTTGTAAGAATATGATATGAAATTTATAAATATATAAATAAATAAAAACGGAACTACAGTTAACAAATGCCGCTTTAACGATTGCTGAAAAAGCTAATTTGATGTAGTTCTTAAGTGTATCATAATATAAAATAAATATGATGTTTCCACCATATTTATTTATTCATATGATACACTTATTAAACTTGAAATAAGATAGTAAGACTTTTGTATTTTTTTCACACACACAACTCAAAATTAGGAAATGATCTAAGCGATTCAATCGTATCAATCCCTTAACAGTTACCAGCTGTCAAGTTAAGGAAAACATTTCTCTCCAGACTTGGGACGGAACAAAAATAACGGGACGTCAGTAGCCATACATTTTCCTCTGCTCCATGCCTCGTCAATCAGTCATTCGTTTTGTTCCTAACACTGACATCTCCAATGAAGACCGATCACTTCCGGGTTGTTAATGAAAAATTAGTTCCAAGGACTTGAACAAGAGGGCTCTGAGGAGTCAAATGCTTCTGTTTTTAGAAGGAAAATAACAAGACCGAAGCTTTTTATGATGAGTAAAGCTTCTAAAATTTAAACTTCGAAAAGAAATTCCAGGCACCTGTGTTATTATGTTCCTTAGGAAATGTCATGAAAGTATATAATAGTATAAGTAAATTGATGCTAGAAAGAATTATGTAAATTTGTTTTATCATTCATACACAAAAAATATAACTATGATAAGAGGTAATTTACATCTAAAATGCTATTAATTACATTTAAAAAAATTACATTCACGAAAAATTAAAAATTTAAGAAAATTATTTTCACATAAATTATGATTATGAACAAATGACAGTAAATTTAATAACCGAGAAGTTTCTTTAAAGATGCTACAAGTCCGAAAATATATAATTTGAAAGAAATTAATGTAACATTTACAGAAATTTAGTGCCTTTTAGTCATAGAAAAGTTAATCTCATCTACTTTTAATTAATTTTTAATACTTATTTAAATTATCGATATAAAATTTGTATTCCTTATTAACAAATTAAACTAAATTCTAACACTAAGAACGCTAGCAGAAATCTATTAAATTATGTGTTAAGAATATAACTCGCAGAACTGACTTTATTCATACCCAAAAAACAAAATAAGTAGACAATAAAATTTTATTTCATTTAGTTTAAAGAATACACTTGAGATTAATTAAACTGTTGTGATAAAAATATTACAGCATATAGTGCGCTTTATAACACAATAAAATATAACTGAATATATCCATATCAAAACATAATTTAGAAATTATCAATTTACCGAAATAAAATCCTGAAATTTGACAAAGATCTTTTTAGATATGATTGGCACAATAATTAAGGAGAGGTTGGAAACTTTTTTACGCCATTTAATGGATAATCTAACGACCGAAATCGTAAAGAACTTTGATATCAACTACGTAAAATGACTTCTGAGAGGATTTTAGAGACAGTATACTTTATTCGCTATTTGCAAGGGAGGAAAATCTAGAAGACTCTCAAGGACCCACCCTTAACGACGCGCATGCAAAAGGCAAGATCCATCTCTCGCTGCAGAATAGTGGTTGAATCGAACCCAGGACTTTTTGTTTTGAAGAGCAAATCTTTTACTTTTAGATATTACGATTAGGAAGCGAATTTTAACCAGAAAGTAAAATATTCAGATGCTAAATTTAAGAGATGAGTTAGCATATCCATAATTTGTCGCCAAAAACGAATATGCTTTAAATTTCGTGACAAGTGTTTTTAGAGAACTCACCTTCCATATCATCTGCTAGATTGTCCTGTGGCATCAAATCGTAGCTGAACTCTATAGTATCCTTCTTAAGGATGTCCACAGGTGGGTCCGCTTCGACATACAGCGCCACCTGGCCTTTTCTAGAAGTGAAACACCTATGTAGATCTTCAGGCTTTCCGTCACCAGCCTTATACAAGGGGTACAACCGCGTCTCACCCTCAAGATACAACCTGGCGCCAGTGGAGTTCGCGGCAATGCGGACACAACCTTGGAACCCGGGCAAAGGCGGCCTGAGGAGCGCCCTCAGCGCCCCTCTGGGGTAATGCCACTTGATACGCCCCTGTGTACAGCGCAGATATAGAGGTTGCACACCTTGGGTGACTTCGTGATAAAGGCCACTGTAAATAGAATGTAAAAATTAGTAACCTAAAAATTGTGGTCGATTGCTTACAAACTTATTTCTTCATTTTGTTCTTAATTAAATAACATAATGAACGTTTTTAAAAAAAAGTTAAGTAACAAATTTTAAGAACCCTTAATTTATGATCATAATACTGAAAATATAGTAATATGAGATTTTGTAACAAACATCGCGAATGACAATATTTTATTTATTCAAGAATTAGTCGAGATAATCTTTTTTAAATTTTATAATTAATAATTATATTTTTTATTAATTATTATAATATTAAAGGGATAAAGCATCTAAGTGAAGTTCGAAACCTAGACAAATACACCATAGATCTTTAAGATGAGCAGAAATAAACTAAATAAAAAAACAATTATACAGTCAGGGGCCTAACTAAAATTTCATTTGTGTGAGTCAAAACAGTTTTTTACACATCTTCAATTTTAATTTTAAAATGTCTTTATTATATAAATATTGAGAAATTTTTTTCATAAACCTTGATTAGACTATTAGTCTCCGAAGTTGGCAGTATAAACCCTTCAATCATGCACTACAACTTTAACTTCAATGTCATTTGTAAGAAACGAACAAATGGAACCTCTTCGCGTGGAACGTTGGAATAAAATTCGTCAAGTTAGCATTTTAAACATAAAGAATAAAAATTGTTGAACCGTTTGAAGGAAATAAAAACACACAATTGGTTGCGTTATTTATTTGTTATCGAGAAAAGTAGACATACGAGGATCTTAAAAACTAATAACAAGCGATAAAAGAACGGAAATCGAATTCTTAAAAAATGCAGTTTTGATTCCAGTTAAAGTCGGTATGCATTCAAGCATTGCATTTTAAAGATAAAAGTACACATACAAAGAAAGGCATAGAGTAGTTTGGAAATTAGAATCATTTCTCAATCAGTAAATTAGTTAAAAAAAAAGCAATAATTATATGAAAGGAAGAAAAAAAATCATTTTAGATTATTTAAAATTATAAAATTGAAATTAGCAAAAATTATTAGAATGCAAGGGAAACATTTTATTCTGCTACAAGCATTCTAGAATTTATACTGAAATTGATTTTTACATTTCAATTTTGGCGTAAGACAGTCACAAAAATCGCAATTCTCGATATTTTATGGAACGAATCACTATGTACAACAAATGGTGTTTAAGAGCATGATAAAATCGTGAGTAAGCAAAACTTCATTTTTAAATCCACAATGCATAACAAGAATACCCATAATTTTCCTCAAATTATTCCGATTCTAAGCAAATGATATACTTATTATATTTTGCTTTGCAAAAGACGTACTACCGTTTGCTAACTATTTCTGCATGATTATACCTATCTATCAACAGGATCATCATTGTATGATTATTTTATTATACAAGATATATTGTACTCAGATATTTAAATTTCAATGTATTTGTTTGCAAAAAATGCAAAACAAGCAACTACCAAGTTATTTAAAAAGTATTAATGAGATCATCACATATGATGTGCTTCTCTTCATATTTCCACATCACACTAATGAAGGGGTATTGAACCTATGGTTCTCTACATCAATGACCACTCGGCCAATGGTCTTTACTGGGGTCAAGTACAGATTTGGTTTGGTTTCATTGAGGACCCATGGTCATTTTTGCAAATAGCGGCTAATTAGACCGAGAATTATTGTTTAAAGTGTATTCCGAGCCACTGCAAATACCCATGCTCAGGGTGGGATTCGAACTCGCCGAACTGTAGAAAACAAGAAAAGAGCGCTAGGGGTCAACTACTGAATCCGTTGTTATGGTTACAGTAAATTTTAGTGTTTGCGTATCCGCGAGGCCTTGTTGGTTAGGGCGTTCGTTCTCTTTATCAGAAAGTAGCGAATTCGAATCCCAACCCACTCGAGGATCCGTCGTAATCACTAATCGTGGTCACGTTAAGTGTGATGGTCGCATTGTCCTCCATGTGAAATAATACCTCTGATGGTAGCAGGCCAAGTCTGGGAGTCTTGCTTGATCGCTGTTTCTGAATTATGAAGACCCATTTACTTTCGGTGCCGCGATGGCAGATCGCCGCTGAAGTGCTGATAAATGTAAAAAATCCTACAACACGAAAGTCGTAAAAAAATTAATAGTTTTGTCCCACACGATCATTTTTTGAGCACAATAGCTAATCAAGTTGAGATTTAATGTTTAAATGCCTCTAAAAATATCCAATAATCTGAGTGAATCGAACCCACGAACTACTAAGGCGAAGTCCAAAATTCGTCAAATTTTAGAGGTTCAAATATACTATCCAGTATCGAAAGTATTTATTATTAACCTGCATTTAATAAAAATCCGAAAGCAGAAATTCTCAAATCACGTGAATATTCTAACGAATCAAATTTCTGATAACTTCTTGATTAATACTGGAAAAACTTTTCATCAAATGAAAAATGCAGATTTATAACATATCATATTGAATAAATACTTGATTGTGAAAGCAGTAATTTTAGTACTTAAACAAAAAAAATAATGAACAAAAGTGTCGTAAATCATTAATATTTGAAAATATTGTCAAATTTTAGTAAATTTAAGTGAAATACAATTATCAATATGTATATAAATGGAAATAAATTAACACAATCAACCACGCTAATTAAAAATGTTTATTCAATTACTTTTAGTGACAAGATACCTCAATAAATTCTGAATAAGCAATTTGACTGATGAATTAAAATATTTTTTTCTAAATATTTATAAAATAATTTTTTAAATATATAGATTAAAAAACTTTTTTTTATTCGTAAGTTTCTAAATACCAAATCTTAAGTTGAAAATTTTTTCTGGTTCAGATATCTGTATAAATGAAATCTGTTCTGCCGGTAGAATTTTAAATTTACTACGTGTAAATTAGAAGATAGCAGAAGGGGAAATAAATGTTAAAGAATTCATGAAATCATGAAGCAATGACATGCGCACTGAATGGAATCAAGTATTAGGATGTTGTGGTCTGCATAATTTAAAGAAAAATGTTTCATTTCGTAAGTTAAATTACGTTAATTCATTTCTTTTAAAATTATCATCTATGGATGAATAATAAAAATAAAGAAAATATTGGGGCATCATTCTTTCTACATTTCTACAGAGCAATTATCAAAGATTATTTATTATTTAATTTATTTTGGTTTTTGAGAAGTTTTTTTCCATAGCAGCGAACGTATTTTCGATTTTCCCATTACGTCACCCGTTGGAAATACTTTAGATAATTATTGAAAAATTGCTGACTTTAATTTCTAATTATTAAAGCAAAAATTTGATGTTATTTATAGAATTGGAAAAATAAGATTAATGTTGTCAAATATTTTTGAATGTGACCAAAAAAAAAAAAAAAAACGTAAATCATCACATCTCAATTTCACATGTAATTAGGCTGCAGAATAAAGCGATACTGATATCAGATTTAAAAGAGAGTGTTGATAGAAACGTGGTAATAAAATTCGAGAGAAATGCAGAAAAAGGGAGTCTCCTAAAATACTGGGATTCCATCTCTTAATATAGTCCCGGATATTACGAAAAAAAATATTTCCCGAAAAATGAGTTGTAAATTCACTTTTATTACGAAAAACAAGGACAAATTTAAACACACGAAGATCATTTTCACGACTTACTTTAAATTTCAGTGAGCCCTCAGCGATCACATTTTGGAAATTAAAAGGGTTTTTTTTAAGAGGTTTTGCTGCATTTAAAAGTTAGCATAAGGCTCAAATTCGACTCATCAAAATCCACAGAAGTTACGTACAGAATACTTAAAAGAAATTTCAATCATACATAAACAAAGATATAACGTTGTCAATTAATACATAAAATGCAACAAGTAAGATTTAAATTCGAAATTGAGATCGATAATTTTAAAACTGTTCGTAAAAATTTTTAGAAATGAGTCAATTATCATTAAAAAAGAACACGAGTAATTAGACTTGTTTTTACAAAAAAATTTAATTTTCTAAAAAATAATTCATATAACATGCGTTGAATTTTTTTATAGACTTTTAATAAATATTTATATTAATTTATTAAACATAAAAATAAGTTCGCAAGCATTCGAACTGTTGAAGCTGATAAATGGAAAAAAGTTGCCAAACATAACGAAAGCAAATATCTAAATGTTATTTTCACTGAGGAATACTTCAAACCCATACTTGCATTCTCTCCCATAATATCAAAATAAAATTATTAATAATGGATTATACAGTTCTTAGTAAATTTCAAGTATTTGTTTCTTCTTTTATTGTGATAGGGATTTCCGGTATTCTGGGAAATGAAGTTAAAAGGTTTAACGCAAAACGCGCGAATTCAATCAGAAAAACATGAATTTAGCGAAAAATAATCAATCGTAGCAGTAAGTGCACTGCCACAATTTCCGAGTCAAATCTTTTCCCAGACGATAATTTTCAACTCATGACCGAGCTTCTCGAAAGTACTCCACTGATCCTCTACAAATTCGAGTTATAAAATCACACACGCACACCCAAAAGCAAACATTTTTAAAAAAAAGGAAAACGCCGATTTTACCGTTCAACATTTGAATGCACTGGATTGCACCCACCTGCGCGAACACTTAAACTATTCCATTGAAAAAAGAATTTAAGTAGTGGGAGAGGCAACATGCAGAAATCCTCTCGAAATAAGGGCTAGTTTCATCTCGCACGAGGCTTTTTAAGAGTTTAAGTATGCGCTATTTCTAAATTATAAAGGCATTTTTTTTTTAAATTTCAAATTTTTTTTACCTCAAGATTTTACTGTTTTATTTGTTACACAGAATAGTTTGGCTTAATCTTAAAATGAGTTGAATTTAAAATAAAATTGAATTGTTTTTCCTTACTGTGCAATTATTCCACCTAGGAAGATTTTTAAATTGAGTAATTGCAAAAAGGAAATCCTATAAATTAATTTTTGTATCCAATTTGCGAGATGGCTTGAAATTTGTTCGATTTTATTTGAATATAAAGTAGATTTGTTTTAATTATTTCTCAAGGCTAAAAGGGGTAAACTATAAAAAAATTCTAATTTTTCAATTTCTTCTTAGAAGACAACTAACTAAGGTCAAATGTACGTACTTCACTGTTATAAATAGGGCCACCCCCCTTTTTTTCAAAACCTTAAAAATGTAAATGCTCGGCTAACATCTGGGATTTTTACTCTTGACTCCACGATCAGATTTGATGGCTATTTGTAAAAGGAACACACAGTAGATGTATCACCGTTACTCCGGAAGTGGTGGTCCCTCGTAATTTAGAAGCTGAGACTAAGCAGAAGGCCCCCCACACTTGGTCTACCACCCACAGAGGCAGTATTTCACTTGAGGGAACATAGCGACTACAAGATTGACCATAATAACACTTATTAGTTAACATTGTAGTCTTCAGCATGTCCAAGAATTGCATCTGCAACCATTTGAGCAGTGGCTTTCAAACTTCAAAAATAATTAAAGTTAACGAAAGTCATTTAAATTAAAGAATAAGTAATACAAAAACAGTTAATTGTCTTCGAATTATGAATTTCTTACCAAAACAAAATCAGTACTCTCTTAAAATATATTATTCACTTTCTTTACTAATTAATACTTTTTAAATAAAAGAAAAATAACAAAAATAAAATGTTATGCGAAGTATTTTATATCGAAATATAATTTAATTGAATTTTTATAAATACTACTTCAATACAGAAGGGGGCCCTTGTTAGGGTTTCAGAAAACAGGAAACCGCTGAGTAAATATCAATCACGCTTCCTTCTTATGACAAACTATATTTTGTGCGACTTCGGTAACATTTGTTATTTTGTTTGAATAGCCAATTCAATCAACTTCAAGTAATTACTTGTTAAGGAAGCAAAGCTTAAAAATATAGAATTTTCACGTATTAAAACAATTAGATTCGAAACTAAATTTTTTTATCAATTGTAATATATTATAAAAAAGAAAACTGAATAGAAGTAAAAATATTGTATAAAGACATAGAAGATTTTTGATAACTTTCTGAACAAATAACTCGTTCTGCAGAAATGTTACTTGCAAATATTCTGTATTCTTTATGTTTTTAAATTTTCTTTTCGATGACTCAGAAATAGCAAAAGCAGACGATTTTTAAGATTCAATTAAATGAAAAGCCAATCACTATGGAAACGATAAACACGAAACTTAATAATTCAATATAATAAAAACGCGCGATTTTAACTCGACAAATTTTTTTCCAAAAGAATCTGAAGAGCGATCTGGAAAGGCGGAAGAGTGACAGATAAGAGATTGGTAAAACAAACAATCACAAGCACGTGGCAGATGTACTGCCTTCGAGTGTCGAATAAAAAGTTGAAGGGTGGCAACACGAAATTGCATTTTGTATGTGTTGCAATTTATTTCCTGATTAAAATGAATTGGAATAGAAGAGCAGTCGAGTCTCATCTTTGCGTGGAGGCCGTGATTCTTTTTAATACAGGACGTCGTGCATTGCAGGAAACGAATCTCAATGGATCGAAAAGAGGATGTGGGGCATCGTTTTTAGTCCTTCATTTTGGCAACAATAGTTCTGGCGATTTTCGCCAATGAATGGGAAAACTGCATTTTATCAGCACTCTGCAACAATTTCAATTTTTAGTTTATTTCTGAGTAAAAAAGACGTTGAAATATAAAAGAATATTTATTCGTAAACAGACGTTTCGTAAAATTTTATTATAATAATAAATATTTAATTTACACGAAAACAAAATTTTCAGGATATTACAAAAAAAAAAAAAAAAAAAAAAAAATGAATATGGAAAAATCATACAAGAATATATCCACAATAGAGGGAGTGAAGAATCCAAAATTTATTCGATGTAAGCATATATTGAGCGTATATAAATTTTTTTTGCTATTGGTTGTTTTTAGTGAGTGACGCAGTTGTATTAAGGCTCAGTAAATACGTTTAACGTGCAAATGCAAAAGTTGGGAAATTGCAGGGACGCCACAGCATATTTATGTATAAGATGCACAATTAAGATTAAGTGTAATAGTGAATTTCTTATTTTTAGGTTGGAAAATTTAATATCTGCCCTAATTATGTAATTACACATAGTGAGTAGATCAAAATTTAAAAAAATTAATCCACTTTAATTTATGTTTGTTTAAAATAAGATTTTTCTGCATAATTTGAATCACAAAATTTTATTGATACTTTTATTTTAAATTTATAAATTCAAAGAAAACATTTGTGTGATCAATTCAAGAAAACTATGATTAAATTTCAAATGTTTGACATTATCTAGGGGACAAACACTAGACGTCACGTTTTCGAGAAGAATTTTTTATATAGTGGTTGTGTGCAAGGGAGAAAATGAATAAAATAATTTTATACCAATAGGGCAGATAATTTACAATGAAAGCTGAGAAGCATTCATCTCCAATTGCTGGGATCGAACCAGGGACTTTTCGCCCCGAAAAATCACTAGACTGAAAAGCACAGCTTATCAGTAGTATATGCTGAACCCTATACTTTAAATATATGGAAGAAGGAAGTAAATATTTTTACTTTTAATAATCAATACTAATTCAAGCGCTTCTTTAAGAAATAATTTAAATTCATAGAAAAAAGATAAA
The DNA here is from genome assembly GCA_030067965.1 of Latrodectus elegans. NCBI lineage: Eukaryota > Metazoa > Arthropoda > Arachnida > Araneae > Theridiidae > Latrodectus > Latrodectus elegans. The sequence goes on from CM057811.1 coordinate 85,475,429, forward strand.
ATATTTCGTAAAAAAGGAAAACAAAAGTATTTGTAATTTGAAGATTATTCTAAAGAAAACGTTTTTTTTTTTTTTAGGCAATTGGTAAAAAATACTTCTTTAAATGTCTTGAGAAAAATTTATACTACAATTTATTTTACATGAAATTGCCTCTCGATTGTAAGATGGAAATACTTTACAAGGATTGATGGATGCAAAGTTCGAAAACAGTTCAATGAAAAACTGCAGTTCACGACATATTTTTTTTTTATTATTTCTACCATCCTTCTCCTTCCTTTGTTTAATGAGAAAGGGAAGTAAAAGCATGGCAGATGAGTAAAGCGCGACCATTCCGATCCCTTAAGAATCGCAATCCATAAATTCCATTGCCATTTCTTCGACCCTTACCTGGCTTCCAAGTTTCCCGTGAGAATGGAAATACGCTGGAAAAGGAGGAAGAATTGGAGCAAGATGGCCAGAGGCAAACGGCCGGTGCGCATGCGCCCAGGTAGAGGGAGTATTAAAGAATTAGAACCGTGACTCCAATGCCTCACAAAAAAAAAAGGAAAAAAATAAATAAATGTTGCCAGTTGCTATAACGATAACAAGGAAACCGGTATCGTCTGCAGACAAAACAACAAAGTTGGCATCAACAGTTTTCGATCGTGATTATTTGTAATTTTTTTTATTGGACAAATAAATAATAAAAAAATTCTGTTGGATTTTTTTTTGGAAATATTGCTTATAATAATTTGAAAACTACTTAATGAGCTCCATTTTCGATTCATGCAAACAAAAAGAGTTTATGTAAACTTTTTCATCATTTTATATTTCGGACAATTTATACTTTAAAAATGATATGGTTTACATTGTGACTCAAGGACCATTTTTTCTTCACAGGAAAGCTAAAATTGTTACCAACAACTGAAAGTGGTTTCAGTACTTTATAAACATCGAACGCACAAAACAATAAGATTCGCATATCGCAAGGAACTTGAAGATAAATCGCAATGCAATCGCGATTTATCTTTAAACGAACATGAGTGGTTTCTTTATTGATGGAATTGTTTGTGACGCTCAATGATTTTTATTTTTTTGCATATGGGAAATAATTTGAACGGAATCGTTACCTACAGTTTCAAGTAGTTATACATTAACTATAAAAATCTGTGACGAAGTTGGAATTGAGCCCATAAGCTGTAGGAAAATAATATCAGAAGCATGGTTTGTTAACAATAAGAATAAAAATGTACATTTTCATGTAAAACTCAAAACGCGTTATTACACTAAATTGACTGATTTCAGTCATGCAAATTATAGCAAATACATATTTAGAATCAAAGTAAATATATTCCATGACGAGAAATTCAACATTAAAAAATAAAACACTGAAAACCACGAAAATGTGAAAAAGCAATTCAAATGTAATTTTTTTTTATGAATCAACGTCGAACATTTTCATATGTTCGCAATGACTTTCTTTAACGATTCGGATATATCTACATCAAAAGTGGGTCGATATATATATATAGTAAAATTATTATTTAAGTTCAACGACAAGTACAGTTTTCTCCCTTTTAAAATATATAGAAGCACATTTGAATTTTTGGATATTTTACTACCTGCATTTTAATTTTTTTTAGAAGGCTCACAAAACATTTAAAGTGACTGCTAACAGTATGAAGGGAGGGGGGGGAGAGAACTCGATCTTATAATATTTCCAGAATCACTCGATGACCAGCATTCTGGAAATTCGTAGCCACATTTTTATTCTTCCACAAGATTTTCAGCTTTATAAAATTTTTCAAGTTAATGATGCAGTAATAAGCAGTAATTAATATTACCTATGGGTTTTCTTAATCGAATTTCACACCAAATATTCTTCAAATAGTCTTACTTCTATATACATTATATAAGCAAAACTATCTCGGTGAAATGAATGCACAATGCTTGTCAGTAATACTTCGGTATTGATCCATTTTCTCTGTTGATTCTCGTGGGAACTGCTCATCTTTTAATCCTATTTCCAGATGGGAGATTTAGTTCATCAAGCGAGAAAATGTGATTGTGATCTAAGAGAAAGGATATACTCACATTTGCCCCATTAATCAGCGAAAGTCTTTTTATGGTAATGTTATCATTTTTTGAAAAAAAAATGCTATGATATCTCACTTTTAAAACCAATTTATTACAGAAATTATTGGAATAACAGTAACCGTATTTCTACTAATAATATTGGGATATTAGTGCTAACATGTCACCAAAAATTATTAAATTTCAGTAAAAAATGCATTAAATTATTTTTATATTTATGGCAGAAACTATTGATATAGATGCTTCAGAGAAATTCATTTTTATACAACGTCCGGCCAGTTTGGTGCATTTTCGAAAAATGTGCATGTTTTTAATATAAATATATTATTTTTTTACTAAATTAAAAGCCGTATTATAAAATTATAGAACATCCAAGTTTAGAAATCAATTATATTTTTGTCAATTTATTTGGATTCTGATATTTTCGAGAATAAAAACGAATTATTTCGGGATGTGTTTAGTTTCTTCTAATATAATTCATACGATAAGAAAAAAAATGTATTTCCTGTTTTTACGAGTTTAAATTTAGTAAATAGTATTTTTACAAGCACGTAAAAGATTTTATTTCCATCAGAAAATATAAATTAATGTTTAGAAGCTTGAGTACAAATTTTGATATTCAAAATCTAATTAGACAAGAATTTTTTCCCGTTTAACTAGATTTCGCATTTTTAAGTATTGTTCTTTAGCGATAACTAGATCACATTGATCTTGATCAGTTACTTGGATTGATTCTTTGTTTATTTGAATAAAACTATTGCACTTTTAATATCATCAAAGAGATTGAAATAAAAACAAAGTCACATCACTGTTTCAGGTTTAAATATCTGAAACAAATGTTCAGTTTCTTCCTAGTTATAACCGAAAAACACTTCAAATTTTATATAAATTTCCTTTTAAATTTTTCTGATTCTAAAAAATATCATTTATCGATTCTTGAACATTTTATAATCTTAATATCTATGCACTATAATCTGCTCCTTGTTTAATAAAGGAATAAATACTTACCTGACACAACAAACAAAATAGCACTTAGAATACATTCTTAGAAAGGCGCGGATTTCTTTAACATACAATAGTTTAGAATAGGAATAATGGATTCTAAGAAATTTGGAGCTGTATAAAACTTATTTGTGTAGAAAAAACCATTTGCAGCTATTAAAAATGAAGTTCAGCAAATCCAAAAACAAAATTACCTATTTTGTGGTAATTTGAAAATTATTAAGACAGAAAAATTCTTCCAATCGAAACTACAGAAGATTTATTCAATTTAGAACACAAATATAAAGATGTTATTTAAGGCTTGTTAATTTTTTCAAGCAATAGTGTGTATTTAGAAAAGAACGCTTTGACCATTGAATACTCCAAGTTCTAAAAACGGAATATATTTCGATGTTTGGTAGAATTAATTAAAATCCGTAAATTGTTTTGTAGCAAATTTGCTCGGTATCTTTACAGTTCCATGTTAAGAAAGTTTAGAATTTCAGTAAAACTTAATACTCGAAGTTTTATATGGTTAATATTTTATTTTTAATAAAAAAAGTAATAAACAATGGTAAAATAAGTTTTAACGAACCATTTATTATCTAACCATTTACAAAAAAATGGTTAAATAATAAATGGTTCGTTAAAACTGCTCACTTTTTTTTATTTATATATTAATCTTTGATTTACATTTAAATTGTTTTTTTTGTTTGTTTTATTAATATGACAAAAAATAAAAGTTCAAAAATAAAAATTCTTAAAAAAATAAAAGAAATTGAAAAATGTTGCAATAAAAGCAATATTGCCACAATAGAGAGAGAGATCCAATAAATAAAATTTATAATTATCACACATTTTGCTTGAAAAAAATTAACTTCAGAAAATAATTTTTATAAGCAGTTTGAACTTAATCGAAAAAAAAGTACACGAAAAGAAAAATATTTTAATTGTTGAGAAAAACTGAATGAAAGATAAAATACTTGCGTGTTAAACAGACTGGGAAAATACCTTTTTTTGAAACAAGTATTCTAAACGATCGATTATTCTTTTTTAGAAACCATTGCGGCATACGATATAATATCCAAAATGCAGGTTATCACGCGGAAGAGCTGTTTTGATGCCACGCTTGCGGCTCCATTTTTTTTTTCTCTTCTCGAGCCATCATCCCATAGTATGGGGTCATTATGCATTCGCTGTAGCCGCAAGAAAAATGTCTTCCTTCCTCATTACATACTCTAAAACCCGAACTATTAAAGCATCACGACATTTCTAAAACGAGAATGTTAAAGAATAAAACATTTTGTACAAATGACAAAAGTGGATAATTACTTCCAATTTTGCTAGAAACAGGATTTTATTTCACTACTACGTCAACATAAATTCTGGTCGTAACGTTTGATTAGTTGATAGCGAACAATTTCCCAAGTATAATCAAAAAATGTATATTTATAGTTTTGAACAGTTTCGATGAGAAAAACTATCTCGCTTTCTCATTAAAAGGTGTCCAGATATCACTTGGAACATTCATTAACTGACGAATTTCTGTTAGAGAGCAAGCAAACAAACGGTAAAAAAAACTTTCGATAATTCATATAATTAAATACCTAGTCGAGACTCTTATTCGTTTATTATAACTTAACAACAGCTGTAATTTGTCATTGTTATGCATTATTGCCAAGTGTCTTTGTATTTTTCCCGAGCAAGTGATCATATTGCAGTAAAGAAAATTAAGACAGAAATTTGCCCTGTGTCAATTAATGGTTTATATACATATTCATAAGGAAAAACTTATTTTATGATGAGAAAAATATCGTAAGATTTTAAATGTTTCACTTTTTCAAAAGTTGCATGAAAACCAGTCTTGTTATATTAGACATAAATAACAAATCAATTTCGCCATTTATTGCTATTTCAAGCTACATACTAAAATTTCAATTTTTCAGATAAAACATTAAAGCAATGCATTATCAATATTACAATCATTCAAAATGCTATAGCAGAAATTATTTATATTAATTATATAAAGCAATATTTAAGACTTTTTTTTACTAAAATAGTAAAGACACAGATTAAAGAGAGTTTTAATTGGTGGTTGAAAAAGAACATTAAAAAATACATTTTTAAACAAATATTTTCAAGTAATTGTAAATTTCTCAAAAATTGAAAGTTGCGCTGTTTTAAAATGATGAATTTACAAAGAAATAATAGCAATATTTTTTTTTACTTTAAATAATTTTGTAAACGAAAATTTGCATTTTCCCTTAACACAAAATTAATAGAATGAGAAATTTTAAATAATTTTCTGAAGTAATTTTATGACTTGCTAAATTGAAATCCTTGAAAATCAATTTGAATAGTCTCTTACAATTTGATATAAGCAGTTTTTATACATTTAATTTTTCGACAAAGAGTAATTAGATATTTTTAGTAGTACATTCTTTACAGAAAATCAATAGTAGTCAATTTTTTCCCAATGCTTAGAAAGTATAACCAACGCATCAATGTAAACAATATTTAAAAAAGTAGGATTAATAAATTTAAAAAAAAGAACTACTTATATTTAATTTATATTTTAAAAGTAATTTTAATGTTTGTTACTTTTTAAAATAATTTCACAGAAAATTTTATTAATTATTTTTTTATTCATAAACCTTAATTTTTAAATAATAGTCTGATTATAAATTAAGCTATGATGAGTTGATAAAGAAAGTATTAGCGAGGATATAATGAGGTTCGGAAATGAATTTTTAGAGCTCTTAACATTTGATTGTAATATTTTTGAAAATTTTATTTGAAATAATCTGCAAAAAAATAATAATTGAAAGAACAGTTTTAACAGTACAATACGAAGAATTCCTCTAAATCAACGTAATATGACTTTTTTTATGCGTTTAATTTAGAACTTTCGACGCATGACTCAAAAATGACGCATAGTAAGAAATAAGTGCATTTGTAAAATTGAATAAACATGATAAAAATTACAAGGCAATTCAGAGTAAATGCGTGTATCTTCCTGTAAATTAACTCTTCCACTAACTTAACAAGTGACGCAGAAGTCTCTTATCCAATAAAATAAATCATTTCAGATGACGTCACATAGTTACAGACGATATTCCAACAGTTGCCCTCGGCTTCCTTTTCAATTGCCAAAACGAATGAAAACTCAAAAAATACTCACCAACGTGAAAAAATAAAACATTTTTTTCACTTTAAACTCGGACTAAAACCGGTAATTTATGCAAAGCTTTAATGCAAGAGTGACATTCTTTGCAGAGCATAAATAAATACAAGTGAAAAAATTGGTAATCTTTAGATTTACGATGGCAAATTCGATAACGCTACCTATAAGCATTCTAAGTCTAATCTCAAAGTTGACGCTGTCACTGTATAAAGGATTAAGACATTTGGCTTCGTAATTTTTAAGCTTTCCAAGATTCAAATGGAGGGGGAAGAAAAGGCGATTATGGAGTAACTAAACCAGAATAATCTATCTTTGAAAAATATCCTTTGATAAAGTCGACAAATTTAATCATTTTTCTCTCCTGTCTATGATTATTTTTTTAATAAGAGGTCTAATTCTACTGGATCTATAATTTTACAATTTGGGGTTGATGAGAATTCAAATATCTGTAGCTTTTTTACGAGTCTTTGGTATATCTTCTAGATTAAATGGAAAAAAAATGCGGTGTTCAGAAGTATTATATTATATTATATTCAACAATATAATTGTCACTTAATGCATTTAAACCTGTGACAATACTTACATTTTTTTCATAGCGAAATTTATTTTTATTTAATTTAAAATATAATAAATGCTGATTTAAACTTCTTGTAAATTTTCTTATGCCATGATGTGATTAATTTAAACAATATACCGTTCTGTTAGAAATGTAGGGGTTTGGTTGTGGTTAAGGCTTTCGTTCTCGTAATTGGAAGGTAGTGAGTTCGAATCCCAACCCAATCAAAGAGCAGTCATTTGCGCAAATAACGGCAGGGGCAGGTTGTCGCAATCTCCTCAATTTGAAATTATACCTTACATTCCTCCCGCCACTAGTAAAGCAGCATAAATTTAAAAAAAAAAAAAAAGAATTTATTGAAAAGAGAATCTCGATTTAAAAACTTCACAATTAAAAGGGAATATTGAAGCGTAAAATATCACATCGGATTTGCTTACAATTGGTACATGGACCTTATTGCGTTTTGTGTTGTAGAACAGTTTTGAAAAATGCTAAAAACAGCAAATATTTTTCCACTTTTTCCAAAAGTTACGATAATCTCAGGCGAGATAAAATACTAATTTTCAAAGAATCTCCATCAATAATCATTCCAGCGACAGTTAATTTAACTCTTAGGAATCTATCGAACCTAATAATTATATAATATGTGGTTATTTCGTTCGAAATAAAGTGTTCTTGTTCGAATATGGCATTAAAATATATAGGTTTCAATTACGATTTTTAAAATTAAAAATAAAATTTTACTATTAAATTTAATAGATATTATTTCCCAGTTAATAAAATTTTACACGATTTTAAATTTTCACCATATTAAAGGTATATATTTGAAAACAAGACAGCTTTATTATAAGAGTATGAGAATCAGAATTTTAATACATCGAAAATTTCCACTTAAAAATATAAATTTTAAAACACTTCAAAAGAAAACATTTGTTCGTGTGCCTTTTTTAATGTACAGTAACTAATCAAACAAAAAGCTTTGGTATTTAGTGGATTTCAAAATGCAGTAGAATTCTAATTACCCGAATCGCTGTTAGAATATCAGAAAAAAAAATTAGTATGAAGAATAAACGGAAAATGAGAGAAAAGGTAAGAGAATGATAAGATGAGGGAGAGAGAGTCACTTAAGGAATTCAAAAACATTCTTTTTAAAATTACAGGATGCTAAGAAGATGTAAGAAAATGGATTATGACTCTATATTTCAAATTCCAAATGGTCAACTTATTTGAAATGTCGAAGATGAAGATGACCGTAATGTCCAAGTTTAGGCAAATACGGAAGCATCAATTAATGAAGCCTTTTTGGCTTTGAAACTGCTTCGAAAAGGATAGAGCTTCAGCCTGTGTAGGACTACATGCAAATAATTCTCACTGCCGAGCGGATGCGCAACTTGACTTGCCCGAAAACGGATGAAAGCAGTGAAGCAGTTCACTTTGACCGAGACATTAAGCAAACAATGACTTTCATTAGAAGCGCTGCGAATCTATACTGTATTAATGAACAGTACACCACTTACGCAAGTATTAATGTAAGTACCTTAAAACAAATGTTGCTTTTTCATTTAATTGATTAGAAAGGTACTTACCCTTTAAAAATATGTAGTTTTTCTTTCCACTTTCAACGTACAGTAATAAATAAAAATAGAGATTCTTTTTCGAAAAAATTCAACTATCCGAATGGGGTCCGATTCCAATTGATTCGGATAGTTGAAGTTCTATTGACTGTAGTAAAAAGAGACAGTATACAATAAATTAATATGTATGATGTACATGAAAATATAAATCAGCCATGTACAAAAAAGCAGTATAGTACCGATTTTTTATCATTATAAAGAAGGAAAACCATTTGTTTTAAAAATATTTTTTATTTTTAACTTTTCCTCTTTTCCCAGAGTATTTATGAATACTGCATTCAAGAAGTGGAGATAGAAATTAATGGCAGATTAAAAAAAATAACCTCAAGTTTAACACAAAATCAACATCAGTCAATGTTCGAATGCCCAATCAATGAATCAATGTTCTGTTCCTGTTCTTAAGATTTAGAACAATTTACAAAGTACTAAAAATTTGAGAATATTTACAGCTGTTTCTATCCGAGTTGATTCGAAAATTCCGAGAAATCACCAATTACTTTTCAAGTTCAGCATTTAAATACATTAAATAATGAGTGGTGCATGACATATTATTCAATTGTATAAAAATTAACTACATAAAAATGTTTGTGCTTTGTTTGTAATCGATATGTAACAATATATGAACTTAATAATTCTTTAGTCTAATTTATCAACGATTGTCTTGAAGTATATGAATATTTAAGATTGGAATTCTTGAACAAAAGAGGGAAACATTTTTCTGTCTTTTATAATACATATAACAAACTATCGGTTTAAAACTTAGGATATATATTTCCCCAATAAAAGTAAGTATGCATCTCATTACTTGAAATTACGAAAGGAAGGTAGAAGTATTAAAAAGCAGGGGATAAATATTTAAAATTAACAATATAAGTATCCCTTTTTTTTCTCTCTTATTGCATAAAAATGATAACATATCGAAATAACAGTGAATTCCTTTTATCCGTACAGTAGCTTTTGAAAATTTGCTCGTGGCAAGTGTTTTCCCTGAATGACGACACATTACTCATAACATTTTATTATGACTAAATTAAGATTACGTATGCGAATCCAGTTTGCATTTATAACATATCCCATCCGAACTGAGTATTCCAGAAATTAATCCCAAACACATTTCTTATTTAGAAATTCGGGTTCTGTTTGTTATTAAGACATTTTTTTTAATGAAATTATTTGTCCACATGGAATATAAAATTTCCAAATTTAATGAAAGAATCTACTGTGAGAATATACCATGCATAATCATTGATATCAATTTTGTTTATAAATGGAAAACTTGTTTTTGAAGTAGTTTCGAGCGCATAAAACGTTTCTTGAAATTAGTAATCAAGTCGCATGAAGCTGTATAGATTATGATTTCTATCTTGTTCATTATTAATTTATTTTATATTTTTATATTAATCTTTCTTTTGTTTATTTGTCACAACAACGGTCATTTTCCGCACACGAGGGCTAATTAGACCGGGACCTATGGCTTAAAGTGGATAATCTACTAAACTTTCAGATGCATATCTTTTTAAATTTATATTTATATACTGGTTTTATCTTTAAATTTTATTATTTTCCATAATTTCTTTAAAATCATATTAATACAAAAATCAAAAGTCTAAATTTTCCTTTATTACTTTTTCTAGAATTCTTTCATTTTTGACACTTGGGTGCAATAAACTCTACACAATAAATAACATAAAAGTTTTTAAAATTATATTAGCTCGTAGAAATTAAATTATTTTCAACGGATTATGAGCTAAATTGCAAGAGAAACTCCAGCACAAACTCAGATAAATATATACAATAGCAAGTAGAAACACAACTCAAAATACTTTCTACAGTAGCTGGATTGGAACAGCACAGGGAAACTTGAGATTTTAATACTTAACATTTCCAAAATAACAATATATTGTAAATCTGATGCACAAAAAATTACGGGAAAACTGAAATCTCGTTATTTAAAAGAAAAGATTGTAAAAAAAAAACATTGCAGGTCCAATGTCAGTTTGCTCAGATACAGGAAGACGTCGTCCCCCTCCAGTCCGAAGCCCGGGCGTGACTGATAATCGTCAACGGCGATAATTCCATCGAATCAACAGTTCGGAGATAAAAGGAGAGAAAAAATACGAACTCACAGATAACAGTTACGAACGGATTTATGGGCCTTCTTAATTTGAAATAAGCTACTATCCGGTCCTCGCGGCATGTTTTCCAACACACTTATCGAGAAAGAAAACCGCAAGAGGTACAAAGTAACAGTCCAGCACGCGACTCAGTACCCGCAAGAAAGAGGTGCTTTGTTGCTGGCTAAAATGTCGGAACAGGGTGGCAACAGCTCACTTGAAAAGTATTTTGTTTCATAGGTTAAAATACTGGCAGCTATATTTTTAAAAGTCCAAACGAATTTTTTTAAAGTTTGAAACAAAAGAAGCATATTTTATTTCTTATACCCATAACCAGGAGCTATTGGTAAATTGATAGAGATGAAAGTATTAAATATAAAAATTAAACATTCTAATTTGTTTATACCAGATGAATGAATTAAATACAAGTATACCAGCAAAAATTACACAATTTACCATCACAGGTGTTAAATAAAACTCGCGATTTTCTACAAATTTAATATAATATAATAAAAACACTTAACGTTATACATATCATTTCTTATGAACTATCCATTTTGGGCCATTCAAAATTCATACAACTTTCAACCAAAAAGTAATTTGAGACTAAAATAACAACTCTTATCAGTTTAGAGACACTTATTTTTGATTATAGTCAACCAAAAAAGTACATATATATGTAATTGAATTTATTAACTATAAAGTGTAGCAACACAATTTTATAAAAATATTAATCTCTTTATAAAACATGAGATAACTAAATCAAAAGCAAACTAAATTTTTTAGAACTTAAAGAATCAAATAAAAATTTGAAAGAACGTAATTATATATTAAAGATGAGATGAAAGATTGCTAATGTCACAAAAAAAAAAAAGTACCATAGATTGCACACAACTACATTTTGCATAAATTTTGAATTCCACCAAATGCATTATTCCAAATGCAGTAATTGAAATTTGGATCAGTCTCTAATTTGGATTCACTTCGAAATATAGTTTATATTTTTGATTGACACAATCTTAACGATCCTCACGGGTACAGGGAAGCAGGCTGGTGCAAAAATCCGAACAGATTTATTTAATTGCTTGTCATGAATTATTAATATTGTGCACTTTTTGCATTTTAATTATATTTTTTACATACACATCACAACTTTAATTACACTTAATATACATTTTTTTTTTTTTTTTTTTTAACACAGAGGAACAATTAACCTAGGATCTACGATTTAAAGTGGATTTGGTCGACTAATTGGTGGAATTTAAACGCGCAAGTCCCAATTACAGCCAAACTGCACCAGACTTAAATTGGATTTCAAATCATTACATTTAAGACCAAGTTGAGAGTCAAGCCAAAAAACTGTTGAGGTTTGAACAATCCAACTTGACCAAAAATAGCAGGCTGTCAATGTATTTATTATAAGGTATCAAATGAAGATATTAATGCTTAATACTTAAATATACCAGACAAAATCGCCAAAACTGCCTCGTATCAGAAATGTATGTAAAAATATATATATGTATTGAAACCAATAAATGAATTTTTATTGCATTGTTAAAGGTTATAATTAAACAATAATTTGGTCTTAAAAGCATATTTTTTTGTAAAAATACTTTTTTTACGAAAAAGCAAAAATCATAATATAGGAATTCTGTTTCCAGCTATCAAAACGAAATAGAATTTATTAATTTTCGAAAACTTTATCGCTAATGCCAGAAAAATAGCAATTTTTTTAAAACCATTGAATGGCAGTTTCTTTCGTTCCAGTGTGTGTGTGTGGCTATACTTTATTATAAATCTCATTGATTTAAACTATCTGACATCATGTGACATTTCATCTACGTCTCATCGAATACGATGTCTCAATAGAGACACCGTCATAAATTGGACTTGTCGACGAATTTACTGCCTGCCTTCAAATCGCATTCTTTGAAAGGCAGTAAACAAGGCGAAGTTCACCATCGAATGTCTCTCTTATATACAAGCGAAAGCATCGGCTTGAGAAACCATTTTCTATAAATTTAAGCCATTATTAAGTTGACAATAGAACGAACAGTAGAAAAAGCAAAGTGAAAAAGATACGATAACGTCACTTTACAGGTATTTTAAATCGGCAAGGAAGATTTAAATTTAAAATTTTATTAATTAATAAAATTTTAAACTAATAATGGTAATACTTACAAACAACCTCTTTAGAATATTAAAACAAATGCCTTATTTATGCGACAACATTAAATTTTTTTTTCAATTTCCCTCACATTTATCTTAAAAAAACGGAAATTTCAAAATAAATTATTTTTTTTTTATTTTTTGTACATGCATTGTTTTATTCAGTCAGTTAAACACAAATTTGAATCACAATTTTTTAATATAATGACCTATTAAGAAATACACAAATAAAGTTTATTTTTCCGTTTATAATTATACTACTCATAATTGAGTTACATATTTTAAAGTTGTTCTAGTATTATTGCAAAACAATGTAAAAAATAATCTGCTTCTACATCACATTTTTATTAAATAAAACAAACGAATTCTTAGAATTAATCGTAATTTTTTGGTAAAGTAGTAAGTTTAATTTTAGGTTAGTAAATTTAATTTTGTTCAGAAACATAAGCGGAAACAACTATAAAAAAAATCAAACTTTAAAATTTTTAATTTGTCATTTTACAATCACTTTTAGCACACGAAGCTACTTGGAACGGAATTTATAGTTTAAAATGTATTCCTACTACAAGTAGTTATGCCCAAAGTGGGAATTGAATTCATGAGCTGTTAAATTGGAAAGGCCAGAGATGTATAACTTTTCAGCACAGTCAACTAGACTAAATAAATTTAGAATTACATAAAAAAAAAATACTTTAAAATGAAATCGTTAGAAAAATTGGAGAATTTGTGACAAATTTACAATCCTTGAAGGGTTTTAGTGGTATGAGTAGTCATACAACTAGACTACACTTTTCGGATAAGTTGCGGGCTCGATTCCAGCCACTGTTTTAGTAAATAGGAGATGGGTATTGTACTTAGGTTTTCTGTATATCTATCACAGTGCGTACGAAGGGGTTTTCATCCGTTATCACTTGTGAATATTGCCGATTACTTAGAAATTATTCTTCTGGATGCAATGAGAGTTGTTTAAAAGCTTCACAGTTTTTATCAGTCAGTCTAACTAAGCGTATCAAAGGTACTTAAAAAATAAAGAAACCTGTGCAAAATCGCGTCGAAGGAATATATATATATATATGTATATATATATATTTTTTTTTTGCCAACAATACAAATATGCTATTGCTAACTTCAATGAATCATTCGTGTTCCATTAAGCAAGAGTTTAGTTGTAAGTTATTTTTGTACTTTCAAGATAAAAAATTATAAAAATTTGCGGCGGCGTCTTCATAAGGACTTATTTACATTAAATTTGAATGTCATTCTGGTTGCAAGTAAAATATTTTTATTGTTAAAACAATGAATTTAAAAACCCTCTTATGTTTAAATTATTAATTCAATAAACCAAACCACAATTTTTTTAATCCTATGTTCACAAACCTTAATTTCAACATTTTTTCATGACGATATAATTATCCATGAAACATTATGTAATAAATCATTAATCAAATTAAAATGTTTTTAATTTATAAACGAAAAAATAAACTTTTTTCCCCAAAATTTAAGAAAAATACTGGATAGAATTCAGAAATGTTTGGGCTTGGTTATAACCAGTCTTAGGATAACAGTTCCATCATCATTTAGAGACACATACCCCACGCGTTGTTATTGTAATCGATGTTGATTTCACGGCATATCGATCTTAAGTGTCACAGCACCAAGTGACGTTTTACTTAAAAGCAGAAGTCAGGGAAAGTAACCCAGGGTTCCAGACAATTTTCAACGTTGGGGGTCACGACGTTAGGAACTTTCAAATGCTGCATGACGGTTCCAAAACCACGGAAACGGGCACTTAAAGTGCCAGGTGTCGCAAACGATTGTTCAGGTGTGTTCCAGCACGTGCGGATGGTCAGAGGAAGAATCCACCCTCCCTGGTGGGTGTACGATGGTGCCACAAACAGAATTACCGCCTACTGTCAAATTGTCTGACATCCTTACGCCCGAATTCTATTTACTAAGCACACTCTGGAGATAATGATATCTTCAGAGATTTTGTTCACAAAAGATGAATAGTGACTTGAAACCGAAAATTGAAATTAATCAAGATTGATACATCTTGTTCCATTTGACACGGCTGTTCGGGTAAAAAGTTGAAAATTCAGTTTTCAAATAATAATTTTTATTTTATATTTGAAGTTGGAGTTTTGTCTAGATTAATAAACCTATATATATTCTGAATATCTTAAATAAAATTTTTAAATTTATTTTTATATCTATTTAGGGACGTCTATGTAAGATTTATAAAAAAATATTTACAAATAGAAACTTTAAAAAATAAAAATATCTCTGAGAAGCAGACCACATTCATTTCCTATTGTGTCAACCAGGGGTACATTTTAACAATTGTAAATTCAAATTGAAAATTAATCTGTAACATTCGCAACGAAACTATTAATGACATTTTCTTTCATCTTTAGAATTTAATACATTAAAAACTCGCACTTTTATGACTTATAAACTATTAACTGATATTTAACTCCATAATTCAAGATCAACATGAATTGAGCAAATATTCTAAACTGAAAAAATTAGAGAGCGTCACGGTTATGTTAAGAAAAAAATTCACATAATCAAATTGACATTGCAAGATGTAAATAATGTATACGATCAAACTCAACTCCGGAATTTATGTTTAAAAATAAATTTTTATTAGAAATATTAAGCGAAATTTAAAACAAATTATAATAGAATAGTTCAAAACTGATTAACCACATTATAAGCAATTGTTAAACAATTTACTGGTAGCAGCTATCACAGGACAAAATAACTACACTCACAACATTTATAAGCCAGACTTAAATGTGTAGTTATTTTGTCCTATGATAGCTGTGTCCCTTACATTCTGTTTCTAATATAAAATTATTTAGATTTGAATTTTGATTTGGAAATCCATGAGTAGTTTCAGATCATTTAAATAAGTGCGAAATAAAATCATTAATGAAAGATAGTTTACTTCATGTTTACCATTTTATGAATAACACTTGATTTATACATTATTTGTTAATTATATATGATATTATCATAAAGATGCATGATAATAAATCACAGATTTAAATTAAAAGCGCATTTTAAATTAAAGTATATAAGATTAAAATTTAATTCTATATTTAAAAATAATATTGACTTAATCAAGTTTAAAAACAGGTTTGTTATTAACCGAAAATCACAACAGAATTTTTTAAAGTGTTTTATCTAATCGGATTTTTTAATACTAAGAATCCAGATTGAATTAAATACTGTATAATTATAAAATAAACAAAACATACCTTCCGACCCAATCACAGGAGTCTGACGACTGCCCACATACTCCTTGCGATTCGTGAAGAATTAGAAAAACAATTATGAAAAATGATGAAAAAACAGAGAATAACATTTCCTCGTCCGGCACTTAATCATTCATTTTTTTGCGATTTAAAAAAAAAATGCTTTTTCACATAGCGCTTGGAACACAGTAGGTTTAAATCCTATAAGGAATCTGGAAAATTCAGCACCAGTCAGCAGAAAAAATTTGAATAAACTTTGATCTCAAAAAACATGAACACGTGCATTCAAAAGAATAAAACTGTAGAGAGAAATGGATCACAACTAACAGCGGCTTTATCCTATTCCCAGTATCTCACAGGTTTTGAGTGGAGTATGGAAGAGTTTCCCCTCTTTTACGATTCGAGAAGAAAAACAAGTGTTCCCTCAGCATTAGCCAATGAGCATCATGATCGTTGCCTGACGTCATGACTGTTTATTTGAGTTAAAATATTTACTACTGCCTCCATCTGGTGGCATTTTATCAAACTCCTAAAATCACTTTTGTTAGCATAAAAATAGCTTTCGGTGTCTCCATCTGGCGAAGTTTTATAAAAACGTTGTTATTATAACAAATTAAAGGCATTTTTTTCCTTTTCTTTTAGGCTTTATATGTCAATTTATTCAGTGCAAATAATTTAAATTAATCTATAAATATAATCAAATAAGCTTTTTCTTTCTTTTTTTTTAAAAATTCATTTTGTAAAATAAATTTATAATTGCGTGTAAATGTAAATCAAATAAACAGAAAACGTAAAAGAAATAAGCTTTTTTTTATTATAGCTGTACACATTAATATAGATTTTGATTAAAATAAGATGTGAACAGAGCTGTATTAAAAACTATCATTAAATATTTTAATTTGAAGACACGTGGTCAAAGTGGCTAAGCATATTGAGAAAATTTATTTTTAAAATTCATTGCAACCATGATGGTTAACATATGGAAAGTGTGTTCAATATGACAATTCTGAAAGATTTGCTAACAAACGAAAAATTGATAAATATATATATATATATATATATAATTCCAAATAACTTTTTTCTGATATTCAGAAAAAATATTTTTTGATTTTCTTTATGAGAACTATTAAAGACTTAATAGTTTTCACAAAGACAATAATTATTTATTGCGTGGACTTGATACTTATTAATAATATCAGTAAGAATAAAAAATGTTTTGATTTATTCAATAAGGATCAAAGGTAACTCCACATTTATTTATTTATTAATAAGCACTGCGAATTTGCATTAATACAAAACAAATTATCAGATTATTGTAAAAGTCTACAGAGTGTAAGTATAAAACTAAAATAAAATGCGAAATAAATTCCGAGTTAATAATTTGAAAAAAGATTTGCGAAGTTGTTCCATTTCAATGAAAAACTTAAAAATTGCCGAAATTTTGCCGGAAAAAAGTCTATAGAGTTGTTTTAATAGCTTATACAATCTCAAAATAGCTTAAATATTCTCAAAAGGAGAAAAATGTTTTGAACAGTAATTCACCGATTCATCTCTAAAAAATACTAAGTCAGCAACATATGAAAAAAAAAATTGTCATGATTTATTCGAATTTGAAATGTATTATGTTTTAAGGACAAAGTATTTGATAATTTCTATATTCTTAGAGGTATATGTTATTGAATTAAATTTATTTAGTAATGTATTTTATGTAATTTTATAAATTTAATACCTATAAATTGCACTAGAGTAGTAAAAGTTGCCCTATAAAATAAATGCTGGGACATAAACGTTGATGTTTATTTTTTTTTACATGTAGTATATTCTTTGATTTTTCGTAGTTCCTTTATGGGGTTGATGAATATTTTATTAAAATATTAAGATTGACACAAAATATGCTTAGCATAAATCATTCTCAGAATGTATAATCTAAAGAGTAAAATTGTCTTTTTGCGATGATATTACCAATTTAAGCATTTTCTTTCAAGCTAAAATGTCGCTAGAAGTGTCTCTTGATTTTTTTCTTTCAAAGTGAGTAGAATCTACTGTTTTTTTTTCTTCCAAAGTTAGCAGGTATATATATATATATGTATGTGTGTCTTGTTATTTATATATATATATATATATATATATATATATATATATACATATATATATATGTATATATATATATATATATACATATATATATATATATATATATATATATATATATATATATATATATATATATGCGTGTATGTGTGTAAGCCCCATTACTTTAACATTTCTGTAATTTAATAATTTAATTCTTATTCGGCAATAAATAGCATGGAGTGTATAAATGTTTTGCTCATAGACAAAAAAAAAAAAAAAAAGGTTTACAGTTATTATTAAGATATATTAACCACATTCTGCTAAAAGTAAAAAAAAAATCCAAATAAATAGATTATATGTATCTAGCATGAATTCTTGATTATAATCCCAAATGATTTATTAATAAGTGTCACATTTTTTAGGAGCGATAAAAATTTTTTGTTTAATACGCAAAGAAAAGAATTCAGTAAGCAATTTTAATATTACAAGAGTATACAGAATAGCTGCTGTATGTTTCTTTGATATCAACCGCAGATCATCGCAGTCCAGAAAAATTTTTATTTTATAAATGGAAAACGATTTAGTAAAACCAAATTTCAAAAGATGGCGCTATCAGATGCAATGACATAACAATATGTTTCCATACTTTATCACAGCTTTTGCTTAAAGGTTACGATTAAAATTTTTTTGTTTCGATAACTCTTCTTCATCGATGATGAGTTGATTTGATATTCATCTTGCTTACACACACACACACACAATAATCATACTATCATTATTGTTGAATAGTTATTCATTTCTTCAATGAGTTAAGAGTTTTCAATATTTCGTTAGATTACCAGAGTGAGTAAAACATTAAACATGGGAAGAATTTTGTTTCAAAATACTTTGAGGGAGACTTACTTGGACCGAATTATCAGTGAAGCTTGTAAGGCCCAGGCCAAAAGCGAATTATTCTAGAAATCTTTTTATCAAAATCAAAAATTTTATCTAATTTTTTATTTGTTACTGTTTGATTGGCGCTATCATTCACAGAATTTTCTAGTAATTATTTTGAACCACAATCTCATCTAAAATTTGTGTTAGCAATAAGTACTGCTGCTTTAAAACCATGACCACATCAGTCGCTTTTCCATCAGTTTCTACAGTGTCATAACTAGATTAATTTTTTTATATATTCAATATTACTAAAAGCTGAGAAATGGAATCAAGATAATTTTGCGATTAATTAACAAGAAATTATAATTTTTCACAGATTAGACAAATCTTTTGAGATTAATGCTAATCAATTTCTTGAAAATTTTTCTCTTCTGGAATTAAACTGCTCGGTTATGTGGATCAAAAGTTATTTTGTGGAAATATCACAAAAAAATTAGAGAATTATCGCCTAAGTCAAGTTTATAAATCATTGTTGTTTTCTCGTGTCAGTTTGGCTGGCAATATGGGATGCGCTACTCCACTTTATCAACTGAACCATATTTTGGTGTGGAGTCCGACTTCCTCAGTACACACATGCCATAGGGACCCGTTTATAGGGCAGACAACCATTTACAACACATTCATACACAGAAAGGACAAAGACAGGGTAGATAGAAAGAGATAGTACATCCATGCCCGAACTGGGATTCGAACTCAGTACCTCCCTATCAGTACATAAATCATTAAAATAGGAAATTAGACGATTTTTAATTTTTGAAAAGGATGAGACATATGTGTACATTTACCAACGGCGGGCACTTGGGTGACGAACCCTATGCCACAAAGAGGCCAAAAAATACTACTCGTTTGTCGTTACCCGGCGGGGACCTGTGAATCAAATCACGGAAGCGATTAGCGTTGCCCGCGCCATACCAATACAAACCCGTATATAGGGTGGGCCACATTCATACATCATCACAGAGGAAAGGATAGAGAAAGAAAGTAACATCCATGCTCGAACCAGGGGGATTCGAACCCGGGACCCACAGTTCAAGAATCAGGAACGCTAACTACACAGCCATTGGCGAGCATATATATATATATATATATATATATATATATATATATATATATATATATATATATATATATATATATATATATATATATATATATATATATATATATATATATATATATATATATATATATATATGCCTGCCAATGGCTGTGTGGTTAGCGTATATATATATATATATACATATATATATATATGTGTATATATATACACACACACACATACATACATACATACATACATAGTCACAAAAGTAAGTATGCAGAGTGTATGTGATGATGTCTTAGGAAAAAAATAGACTCACAATATTAAAGTTTTCAAATTAATGATTTATTTCGATTACAACAAAATCGAGCTTAATTACAAAATAAAAAATATTTAAAAAATAATACAAATATTTAATTAGCAAGATGGACTTAACTTAAAATAGGATGCAATTTACATCATAAAAGTAAGTAATCAAACAAAAACAAAGACATCAATTTGCAAATTTTTCTAATTTGTCAAAAAAATTAGTAATTTTCTTAGATAGCCTTTGGCTTTTATAACAGCTCTCAATCTAGATGGCACTGATTTTACTATATTTTGAGTGACAGAAGATGGTATTTTCAGACACTCCTCCAAGAGGGTTTTTTTTTTTTTTTTTTTTTTTTTTAGTTTATCCTTAGTTTTGATCTCTTGCTTTCTAATTTGTCGATCGAGATAATCCCACAAGTGCTTAATGGGATTAAGAACAGGTGACTGCGGTGGGGTTTTTTAGCTCTTTTTACACGTTATATAGCAGCCATTCCCGAACAACCAGCAGTATGTTTGGGATCTTTATCTTGTTGGAAAGTGAAGGATTCATCGAGTCCAAATTTAGGAGCACTTTGGATTAGATTATTCTTCAAAATTTTCAAATAGCTATATTTATTCACTATTCCATCGATTATAATTAGATTTCCTACTCCAGATACTGCTATGTACCCCAAAACCATAATCGAACCACCACAGTGTTTTACAGTTCTTCTCATGTTCTTTGGTTCTAGAGCTACATTTACTTTCCTCCAAAATTTTTGGTGTCCATCTGACCCGTAGATGTTAAATTTACTTTCATCCGAAAAAATCACGGAATTCCAAAAATTTCTGTCCTGCTTTACATTTTCTTTTGCGTAATATATTCTCTTTTCGCGATTCACTTTGCAAACAAATGGTTTTCTTCGCATATTTCGACCTTGGTATCCTGCCTTCCGTATCATGCAGCGAATTGTTTCAGGATTGCATGACTTCGCAAACTTGTTTTTCACACCAGTTGTCAATTTATTAGTGTGGTACTCAAAGGTTCTTTGGTTAAAAGCATTCTTTGGTTAAAAACTTGCATTCAGTATGAGGAAATTATGATCTACTGTATCTCCTAGGAAAAAAATGTGAAAAAGAAAAGGCTGTATAAAACTAATAAAGAATTTCATTTTATCAAAAATAAAATAAATAAATATCACGACTATACATAAGCTAATGGAGAAATTTTTTTAAAAATATGTAAAATTGTGAAAGAATTTTAAAGCTATAAAAGAAAATTGGAAATTTTCTTTAAAATAAGAAAGGAAGAATTCTCGACTTGACTTCATTGATTGGTATATTTTTGATTGTGATAGCAATAATAAAATAATTATTATTTAAATATATTCACATGTTTTATATTTCAATGACCAATTATTAAATTTAATCATAACTTTTTTAATAACTTCATTTATCATGACATTTTATAAATTTTCAAACTTCAACGAATGAGTGATATACTAATTGTTTAATTGAGAATCGTGTTTTGAAGTGAACACGTTATAAATAATTAATAAATAAAATTATAAAAATAAATAAAATTACATATGGTAATTTGATATTATAATATGAAATATTATAAATCTAAAGCTTTAAAATTATCTATTTTATGAAATATATATATATATATATATATATATATATATATATATATATATATATATATCCACGGTATTCCTTCCACACACAGACAGGGAGGGAAAGATTAATTAAACTTTATTTTTGACTTTTAATTTTCCATTTCAGAGTTTATTTAAAAATCTGGCATTTGTTGCCCGGTTTGAGATTACTAAAAGCAAAAATGTAATTTGGTACAAAGAATTATCTCCGACATCAATGAATATAAAGACATGTTATTTGATTTATCTTTCAATACGAAAAATACTCTTCTCAAATGAATCCACTTCACAAACTAGCAAAATTCATAATACTTCGATCACATGAATTCCCTCATGATCACACATGACTGCTCTCAAGATCTCATGACTGTTTTCAAGATCACGTGAATATTCTCATAATCAAATGACTGTTCTCATGATCGTAGACATTTTCAACATGTTTCATTGAAATGCTTGCCGGATATATCTTATATTAGTACAATAGTAAAATATCTTCTAAATCACTTAAATAACAATTAAATAATGTTTGAAAATGAAATAAACTTGTTATTTAAGAAAATAATCAACTAAATTCAAAATTTTTAAATTTTTGTGATACAGTTGCAATTATAGTTCTTAATAAGTTCTGCAAAAACTTAATAAATACTGTAAAAACTTAAAAACAAGAAAAGAATTTGGAATGTTCGAGTAATTGAAAATATCCTTCATAAATTAAAAAAAAATGCATGGTATAATTAAAGTAATTAAATCAGAAATAGTAATAAAATTAAGAAAAGAATGAAGTAAAACAAAATATTCCGTTAAAAATAGTTCTTAAATTACATAATATATAATAATTCTTAAGTTATAAAATAATATTTGAATGCTCCTATTTTTCTCAATATAATCAAACAACCTTCGAGAAGGTTACAGTTGCGAGTAAATATTGTATCAATCATTCGTTAACCGAAACATTTCCAATCAGAGTAAACTTGATATGCAATCTTATCAGTAGAAATTGCAAGGTTTTTCCTCCATTGAATCATCAATGAGCTGTGATAATAATCTATCTAATCATTGAAACTTCAGAACATTTGCATTTTGTAAAACAATCAAAAATACAATGAGCATCAAAATCACTTGCTAAGACAGAAAAACTACTTTTGTCGATGATTAAGGCATTTTGAATAAGTATCTGCAGAGTACATTCATTGTATAATATTCCATACTTTCTGGAAGAAACTCCGCACGATTTACGTGAATAAAAGTTACATTTTTAAAAACATGACGATTCTGCTGGTAGGGGGCGTTATGTACACTCAAAAGATAAAAATATTCTCTCTATTATGACTTCTGTAAAATTGATAAGATGTGTGTAGAATTATGTGAAAATGTTATCAAGGATATCAATATTCAAAGATGTTAATATTGTTTTCTAAGATAGAGAGATAGTATAATGAAAGAAATGTATATTACGGCTTGGTAGAATATTAAAATATTCAAATTCGAACTTAGATCGGATTTTGCTGAATCATTTTATTTCGTAGAATGAAAAATCAATTTTTGAAGGCTTTGCTAGATATACAATCTGCTGTAATTATTTTTGTTAACAAAGTAAAATTTAAAGCATTGAATTTTGAAAATATTCTTTTAAATTTTTCAAAAACAAAAATTTGAATTTTCAATTTTTTTTAAAATTTAATTTATCGTTGCAGATATTGCTTAAAATATATAATGGATGTTACGCATATTAACTATTAAAAAGTAAACTCTAAGTACATTCGTCAATATAAATGTACTTTTAATGTTTTTCTTGAGTAACGTTTTTATCTTATTCATCTTTCTTAAATGAAATCTCATGCAATATTTCCAATGACACCTCTTAGTAAACAGTACAGTGATCTAACTCCATTAGGGCACTATATGGACCACTAAATAGAAGCACAATTATTTTCAATGGCTGGGATCGAAACTGTTATCTTTTGCTGTGATGACTAATGCGCTACTACTAGGCCATCTTTTCTTTGACACCGAGTAGTAAATAACCCAACAGCTTAAAGCTGTATAATAGGTAGGAAGTTATACAGATATTTTTAGGTATTGTTGTAACGCATTTTAATATTCACGGCATATTGCCTTCCACTATAATTTTCCATAGAGAGTTGGCCATATTCCCATAACGTAAAAGAGGAAACGTGAAAAACTCCCAAGAACCACCCTAACGGACATATATTCTTAGGACAGAAACACAATATCCATCTTCTGTTATTCAACAAGTGGGCTGGGATCGAGCGCGGGACCTCATGGTCTGAAGCGAGGAATGGCATACTTTTCTTAGATAAACTGCTGACAGAGATCAAAATTTTGTGACAATAAAGTTCCGGGCAATACCATTCAAATTTAACTCAACACGGTTAAACGCTGATGCAGTTTTTTTTCTTTTTTAAGCCATTTTTAAAGATGTTGCGATTTAATTGTTAAGGGCTTTCTTCCTCAAATTAGGGTAATTAAATAGAACAAAAGTCATTTAATTCCATTTTTAATTAAGATTAATATTTTTGTGATTAAACTTTAGCATCGTAAATAATCTCTTCTTCTTAATCTTATGATCACAACCACAATAGCACTTTATTGGCCTAGGCTGCTTCAACCACGCGCTACCTCCAGCTTGCTCTATCAGCGACTACTCCGATTCACAGTTCTTGATTTTTAAAGAATGTTTAAGTCAGTATCATCCAATTATGTAGTAGGTAGTTTTCCTTTAGCCCGGGATCCCTCAGGTTTTTTTTTTAAAATGCTAAGATTTTTATGAGATTATCACCTGGGCTTCTCCAAACATGGTCAAAGCATTATAATCAAATAATTAACATAAACCATTCTTGCAGAAAAAAAAACTTCTGCCTGATAGCATTAATAAAGATTAGACTCGTTGACAAAAACATTAAAAAAAAAAAAAAAAAAAAAAATTTAAATTACATTAAATTGAAGAATTTAAACCTTTGAAGAGTATCAATTATTTTTATTTTAATATATTTATTGCAATAATGTAATACAAGTGTCTTTGTTACAAATTTATAAGTATTTCCGAGAAAGAAGTGAGCCCAAATGAAAAAAAATTAACACAATAATGAAAGAGAAATAAGTATTAAATTTTATACATAACTAACAAACATATATTAGAGAATTACTATTATTATTTTTACTTTATGCACAAATGGAGAATGTAAACTATTAAATTCTCTATTTACATGATATTTATATGTATATGATTCTCCATTTATTTGTATATGATTTGTGAGAAATATATTTCCGATATCATTACAGGTTTTGTTGTTAGAAGTCCTTCAATAATGGGCCTGTAGTTTTCAGTATCTCTTTCAAATGATTTCTTGGAAAAATGATTATTACTTACATTCAATTAAAATTGTAATATTATTTTTTTTCCTTTAGTTTTGATTATATTTGAATTTTAGAAACAGTATCAGGGATCTAAATAAATAGTTATAATTCAAACATCAAAACAGTTTATGACACATCTTAGAGGTCAAATCAAAAGAAAATTCCGCTGTGGCTTTGCGGAGAAAATTGCTTTTAGGTCTGGAAGATACAGGACTTGTCAGTTTTGTCAAATAAAAACTATACAAAAATATTCAATATCCAATAGATTTAAAAAAAGAAAGAATAGGGTGTGAGGAATGGAAGTCGAACCATCCGGTTACTAAATAACTTTGTTTATAATTTTATAATTTGTTTCTGTACAGGTACTATGTAACTTTATTTATAATTATTAAGTATTTTCTTTCTAACTATTTTTTTTTTATCTTGTGTAATGCCGTAAGAAATGTAATGTTTTACCTAAATCTAACTTCCATTTTCTTAAGTCCTTACAATGGCGCTCCAACTATTGGCAGCTTCCCACTGTTTTCTATTTAATTGGTTTTGAGTTTTAACAATATTAATTTGTTAGTTATAATTCCACATCGGAATTTTCTTGATTATGTGTTCATCCGGAATGCATTCCATCTTTAAATTTCCCCGAGTCGTTCATTTTCATCCATAAACGGAACAGATGTATTTCATATCGGAATTTCGCCAAGCTATATCATTTTCATACAGAAAACAGGTAAGTTTTATTATGTGTTCTAACAAATTGCATTATCATCCTGACACTGTTGGCATGTTGTAATAATAGCATGTATCGGATTATACATTGCGGTTTTCACAATAGAAAGATCTGCATTGTTTATTCTCAGATGATTAAGTTTACAATGCGCATGAATGGTATAAAACTAAACATTGTACGTGATAAGCTGTGTGTGTGTTTTGAATATTTAAAAAGTATTACAGCTAATTTTTTTAAAATATTACAGCTAATTTGTTTACAGTTAATAAGCCTTATACAAAAGAGTGGTTAAAGCTAACAACCAATATCAGACTCTTACAATTTGAAGATTTCTGTAAGGAGCATAAACTAATAATCTCCCATAAAAAGAGTGAAACCATCGTTTTTGGCAACAACAAGAAGTGCTTAAAATTATATCCAAAAATTGAAATTTGTGTACAAAGCTTTAAGAAAGTTAAGGAAATGAAATATGTAGGAATAATTCTCGATTGCAAACAGTTTTAGCTCCCTCACATCAGCTAATAAAAGATAAAGACTATATGTAAACAGCCTAAGACGAATAACCATCAGAAACTGGGGTGTGAATGCCAGAATTCTTAAAATTTGGAATAAAACCATCGCTGAAAGAAGGATATGCTATGGATCACACACACAGCAATCTGAGTGGAACCTGTGAGAAGCAGAAAAATCAGACAGCTATCCAATTTGTTGAGACACTTCACTTTAACCGTTACTAGATGTTTCCGCACGACTTCTATGGCAGCATTAGACATCTTGGCAGGAGATTTTCCAACACATTTAATGGTTCAATTAGAAACATCAAAGTCTAATATTCTCCAGCATCAGTATTATTTCTTATAATGTTAGAAAGTCTATAAAAGTATTTTGTTACATTATTTTTTCGCAGCTTTACTATTTGTTGTATTATATTTTTTGCTCATCAATTTTCTTAATACCTACAGTTGCGCAGACGGAACTACTGCAAAATATTAATTGAATTAGCTTATTAACTACAGGTACAGGGAAGCATGCTGTTGCAACAGCCACTCTTTTTGATCAGGGCTAGGTACAGGGAAGCATGCTGTTGCAACAGCCACTCTTTTTGATCAGGGCTAGGTACAGGGAAGCATGCTGTTGCAACAGCCACTCTTTTTGATCAGGGCTAGGTACAGGGAAGCATGCTGTTGCAACAGCCACTCTTTTTGATCAGGGCTAGGTACAGGGAACATGCTGTTGCAACAGCCACTGTTTTTGATCAGGGCTAGGTACAGGGAAGCATGCTGTTGCAACAGCCCGTCTTTGGTATTAGGGCTAGGTACAGGGAAGCATGTGGTTACAATAGTCACTTTTTTGTTTTTGCCGAAAGCCTTGGGAACTCCCAACGCAGCTAACCAGACAAGTCAATATCACCTTTTTGAAAATTTTTAAAAAGTATTCTTCTGCTTCTTCTGCATATTTTATTAGAAACTGTACAACACCAAATATTTTTCACAAATTTTTACACTTTACTGTGGCATTCATTCTTTTCGGAATTCGTGCAAAATACAGTTACATAAATTAACAGTATCATTTGACATAGATAAAACTTATTCCATTCTATTGGAAACTATTAGGAACCGTATCTAGTTCATTGCTCCGTCGATTTGATATTTTAATAGTAAAGTGTGTAATAGATGATACCACTATTCAGTGAAGCGTTTATAGAATTGATATATTTTTTTAAAAAAAAATGTTTGTTTATGTTTTGCAGTTAGGCTAAGTAAAACAAAGAAACAGAGACATGTAAGAATGGCGAGAAATATTTTGCAACAGAAATTCTTAATTTTTATGTGTATATAATCATATTTTCGAGTTGTCACTAAAGTAAAATGGTAAAAAAAGCTCATGGAGTTTTACATGAATGGAAAATTTCAGGTTTGAGTGAAGTCTTGAAAACAGAATTGGTATTCAATGAAAAGTAAGATCTTCATGCTTATTCAGTTAGCTACTTCAATAAATGCTTGGTGAGATTTCGACCCTGGAAGAATTTTCTGATCTAGTAGATCGGGTTACTCATTCTTTCATGGGTGTTAAATTCACAGTCAGTATGTATACAATCACTCTTTCTCTCAATAATTGTAAAAGGAAATCAAATGTACGCCAAATAGATATGTAATCGAAAATGATTCTAATAGCAACGGTCAGAACTCTTTCCACTAGACATAACACGAATATTTCCCTACATTTAGTTAACACAACCTAGCTTTGAAATATACCGATATTCAAATGATGATTCAGTTAACCTTTGGATTTTTGGAGGACTCAAATTATAATGCCAAGGCATAGAAAAATTAAAAAAAAAAAAATTTGTGAAATTTATAAATTTAAACTGAAGATAAAAATGTATCAACATTTCTATTTTTGAAGTCTATGAAATTGATTTAATTCAAATTTATGATCCAAATAAAAAGTTATATAAATCTTTATTCACAATATTCAGTGCTAAAAATTTACAGTTACAAAACATTTTAAGATTTTTCATAAAATGTTTGGTAATTTCATAGAAGAAAAATTATTTTAATAGTGTTCGATTTGAGTTAATTTTGCTGCTTAACTTTATGTTTCTGAAGATTGCTTTGTTATGGAAAAAACAAAATGATATAACATTTCAACTTTATCTTAAATGCCAAATATGTATAAGATTAAGAAATACTGTCTGTGGGAAGCCATGTATGGAGTTACTTATATTGCTCAAAAGCCAGGAATTAATTTACTGTTGGTCAGATAAAATATTTACATAGGACACTACATTTTGAACCATTCACATAAATGTAGTTTTAAATGTAAATTAAAAACAATGTAATTTTATAAATAAATATTGTATAGCTGTAGATAATATTTATTAAGATATTACTTATCTTGCCGCGTTTCTCTGGCTCAAATCTCTTTAAACTAACATTTTTGGCCGAAACAATTGAAATACAAATTAAAAGAAAATTTTAAATCGCACGCGCGTCCTTGCGGATTTTAACTAACCATAAAGTAGTTGTTTTTTTGTCTTTTCTTTTTCATTTTGGTTTTTCTTCTGTTCTATTGTCAACGTGCTAATGGCTTGAATAATTGAAAACGACTTCTCAAACCGATGCTCTGGTCTGAATAGAAGAAATCGTTTTATTAACAAAATGAGCTTCGACACTATTCTCAGATATTCGGTAGTGAACTTTGCTTTGTTTGCTGCCAATCGGAGAATGTAATTTAAGACAGGCAGAAAATTTTTCGACAAGGTGGATCTATGACGCCATCTTAATATAATGTCATAATAATAATTATGTGCAACGAAAATGAAACGTTATCTGACATCATGGATATTTTGAATCAATAAGAGTAGTGGCTTAATCATGATCTCAATTGGAGCGAAACTAGCAGCCAGTTTATGGCTAAAAAGAAAATAGTAATTGATGCGACACATTTTATTTTGAAAGGATAAGCATTTTAACATTGCTTAAAATTTTATGTAAGGTTAAAATTTGTCATTGGTGATACTTTGTTTGGAATCGATAATACCATTTAGCGACTTCATACTTTGCGCCAGCGAAATAGAAGATAACAAATTTTCGAGATATCAAAGGCACATTATTTTATTTCATAAAAAATAAATCTGAATATTTAAATTATATTGGGGATTGTTAATTACTAGAAGGGGAATATGTCACATGAATTGAATTTAGTTCGATTCTACAAACGCCGAGAATATAATACCCGCCATTTTTATACTCAAATATATCAATTATAACCTTGTAAACGTCTCTATAAATTGCACTTTTCAGATAAATTTTTAATTCAAAATATGAAATTAATGCGAATGTTTATTTATAAACAGTTCATATTAGACTATAAATAAAGATTTCATTTATTTCCTATTTTACGTTAGAACAAAATGTATTAAGAAGAATATCCATTGGCGATTTACCGCCAATGTTTATTTATAGTCATATAATTTTCATAAAACAATTTTCTTTTTATAGTTTCATTAAAAACTGTCCTAAAAACATATAAAACAGAAAAATATGTATGTCAAAATAATTCTTACTATTTTTACACATGATATATTAAAAAAAACATTCGCTTAAAAAATAAAATGATTTTTTTCGTGAATTTGAACGGCACCAAGAAGCCCTATTAAGAACTAATCTTGTTCACGATCTTGTTCCTGACCCCTGTGAATTCATAAAAGCAAACCACGTGGATTTAAAACGAAAGTTTATGCGCACATGTTCATATGTATTTATTTATTTTTGATTTCATGCAAGTAAGCCTTTCAGCCAACAAGCGTTATCAAAATGCAGATGGAAAAAACCATCCATGTCAGCAAAATTATATCTTGAAATTACCAGAATTCACTTATGTCTACAAATTTCTGCCTGTTATCTGATTGTGCCGAACGGACATATGTTCCACTAAAGCATGTTTCTTCTACTAGAGTAAAAAAAAATGTTGAGTAATCTTCGAATGGAGTATATACATGTGATACCTTTTTCAATCGGATTTAACCAAGAATGCGTAGTTATTTGAGTGTGAGTACAAAATACCAGTATTGTTACATCATAGACTTGTTGATGGAAAAAATCAAATTGGTAACGCATCCAAACCACGAGTCCGAGCTCCAGTCCTCTGGCTGGGCAAAGTCGACTCACATTTCATCTCATCAATGGGTCGATAAAATTTAGTACCAAAGTATGCTTAAGATTTAAACAATGGGGGTTTCGCGTTAGACTGATCACATAACTGGAATGTATACTTGGCACCCGAGGGTACTCGGTCATGAAAACAGGTATGAGTACAGTATGCATTGGTCCCCATATGGGCTGTCATGCCCCTGAGTGAAGTTTCAATTTATAACTAGTCATTATTATGATTATAGGGAATAATGCTACTTATAAATTTTAATAATGAAGATTTAATAGTTTTACTTTGGAGTTACTTCCGTTTCTCAAGAAATTATATAAAAATTACAATTGACTTCGAAAATGTTTTCACAAAAATAACATGAAAACAAACAATTTACTAATAAATATATTTTAATTAAATATTTAATGTACAGATATGAAAGGAATTCTTAACTTTTAGTAATCGTTGCTCAAATCTTACAAAATCTTGAAATCCAATGATTCTCTCCTGAATTTTTTTAAATTAAAAAGATGTGAGTGAGATGAAAATATATAAATATAAAAAGTATACAAGAAAATATTGTCGTCTTCTTGGTCTAGTGGTCAACATGCCTGACTGCGGATTGGGAGATCTTGGGTTCCAATCCCGGTTAGGGTATGAATGTGCTTTCTCTCTCTTGTTTTTGTCTCTCCTTGTATGAAGGAGTTGTGAATGGTTGCCTGCCTTATTAACGGGTACCTATGGCATGCGTGTACTGAGGAACGGGTTCCACACCAAATAATGGTTCAGTGGGAAAAGTGGAGTACCGCATCCCATACGAGGGTTGCTATTTATATTTCTGGCCTAATAATGAAAAAACAAATATGTAGGATCGAAATTGGTTTTATTGTTTTTCAAAATATTCTCCATGATGATCAATACACTTTTGCATGCGTTTGAACCAATTTTCAAAGCACTTTTTCCAGTCCAATTGAGGTAACTCCAAAACATGCGTTTTGAATGCATCAAACGCTTCTTCGGGGGTCGAAAATCGTTGTCCACGTAATTTATTTTTGATGTGTGGGAATAAGAAGAAGTCATTGGGTGCCAAATCAGGGCTGTACGGCGGATGACCCATCTGTTCGATCTTTCGCTCCGTCAGAAATGCCTTTGTTTGAGTCGATGTGTGAGAGCTCGCATTGTCATGATGAAGAATGATTCGCCTGTTCTTCTGCTTTTTTCAAATTTCTCCGATGACTTCTGGCAAACAAATGGTCGTGTACCATTTAGAATTGACCGTCCTGCGTTCTCTAACGCCACTGTTGCCACATGACCGTTAATGCCGAAGAAACATGCAATCATTTGTTTCGATGTGCTTCTTCCTCGAACAATTTTTGTTGGTTTTGCCTCGTCTTGGAAGACCCATACAGTTGATTGCTGTTTTGTTTCCGGCTCATATGCATAGATCCATGATTCGTCACCTGTGTAGATGTTATACACAGCCTTTGATGTACCTTGAATGTATTTTTCCAACATTTCCTTGCAACAATCGACACGAGCCTTTTTTGAGCGTTTGTCAGATTATGCGGGATCCAACGCGAACAAATTTTTTTTACGCTCAAATGTTCATGCAATATTTTATTGATGCTAGTCATACTAATGTCCAAAGACGCCTCTATCTCACGGTATGTCACATGACGATCTTGCTTTATCAGTTCACGCACAGCATTGATCTTTTCTGGCACAACAACGGATTTTGGACGACCTGCACGGGATTCGTCCTGGATCGAACATCGACCACGATTAAATTCGTTATACCAATTTTTTACAGTGCTGTAGGATGGCGCTTTATCGCTGTATAAAGAATTAAGTTCATCGAAGCACTCTTGTCTTGACAATCCACGTCGAAAGTTATGAAAAATAATGGCACGAAAATGTTCACGATTCAATTCCATTTTTTGACAGAGAAGAACTTTTTAATTTAATGTCAACAACACAAATAAAACTATAATGGTAAATCGTCTGCTGAATTTATGTTTAAAAATATCAAACTTTCGATTAAAATCGTCTTCGGTCACCTAGCAACACTTACTGTTACCAAGGCCAGAAATATAAATAGCAACCCTCGTATTGGCAACCTAGTTGACACAAGACATTAAAAACAATTAAATATAATAATTAAATAGTTAATAAATATAAAAATTAGCTCCATGAAAAACATCATTAGTATGTTAACAAATAATTAGTGGACCGTGGTAGTCTAGTGGTTAAAGCTTGGTTAGGGCGTTCTATCTGGAAGGGCTGGATTCGATTCCTAATGTTCCAAAGATTCACCGAATACATGCGATGCTTGTTAAATCTGGGGAAGTGAAAGTCCTGTGTTGAGTAGTTACAATGGGTGTAATGGTCTGGAGAAAATTTCCTCCCTCTCCAGATAAAAGTAAAAATTGACGGAGTGGATATCCTGCCGGAGCCATCTGTCGAAGGAGTCGTGTTTTCACTTTCGTAGTGCTCTGATTAAACGAAAGACATACCCTTCTGACTTAATTTTTGCGAAATTACCTTGTCCAAGTGTCATAAATAACAACAACAATAAATAATTAGTAATTAACTGATTTCATATTTGACGCACAATTAGTTTTACTCCACTTAGGCGCGAAGAATATTACTATTGAACTTTCCTCCTCATTATTTTTATTCATTAGTCTTGATACTCCAAGTGTTGATTCTGACAATCTTTTGTGAAATAGCTCACCAGGACCTAGAGGTAGGACGTTGCTCATCAGAGCGAAAAGTCCTGGGTTTGATCTCGGGTACTGTTGAATATATGGGAAATGGATGTTATGCTTTCTTCAAGTGGATGCAATATTATTTTTTATATTAGTATCTGTTGAAAAACAAACTGATCCAGGAATCAATTAAACTAAAAATGTATAAGACATTTATTTGTGGTGACATATAGTTTAACCGAAAATACTTAGAAAATTTCTTGATTCATTACTGTTAAATAATAATTGTTGGCGAATTATAACTAATTATGAATTCGAAGTTCTTATCAATCCTGAAAATATAGATTCATGAAGGCACTGAAAGACATTCATGGTTTGAGCATATTGAAAGATCACCTGATAACCGAGTGATTAAGATGGAAGCCCATGGACAATATTCCAAGTAAAGTTAAAGAAAAGTTGGCTTGATGATGTCTTGAAAGACCTTAAAAGTCTCCAACTGGAAAATTAAAGTCGAAGACAGAGCTGTCTGAAGGGATATTGTGAAGCACGGTGAGGCCTACCCTGGGCTGTAGGCCAATAAAGAAGAAGAGGGTGTTTTGCTTCTGCCTTCCACATGTACATCTTTAAAAGTGAGTGCTCGGGAGTTTTCCACGCTCACTCCTTTGAGATATGTGAGTACTATCAAGGAAAAAAGCCTCTCGAACAGCCCCTTAGGCTTATAATTATACATTTAAGCCTAACATATATGCTTCAGACAATTCGATAATTTTAAACCATTAGGTTGTTTACCACGCGGTATAAAAATTTTTTCATCAAAATGTAAAATCCATTCTTCAAAATGGTGGTTCATCAACATTTATGCTTGGGAAGTCAAATGTAAATTTAGAAAAAATAAAAAAATACGAGTGGGATTATTGAGAGCCATTTTAATTACATAAATACTTAATTAGTTATATGATTTGTTATTTATAATTTACATTGTATTGAGCTTCGGGGATTACGTTGATTGAGAGTCTATAAATTAATCCCTTAAAAATCACAAGACTTTTATTCGTAGCAAATTCAACTAAATACAGGAAATTCCATCTGAAGAAATTACAATTGCACAGTGCCAATTCAACTAATACAGCAGGAAACAGCTTCCAATTGCAGAGCTCTCAAATACTTCAGACAGACAACAGCTTTAATGCGGTCCGCGTGCCTGACTGCTTATAAGAAGGTCCTAGGTTTGAATCCCGGTTCGGTCATGGATGAACTTTCTCTCTATCTATCCATCTTTGTCCTTTCCCTGTAAGACTGCGATATGAATGGCTGCCTACCCTATAAACGGGTACCTATGGCATGTGTGCACTGAGGAAGTCAGACTCCACACCAAAATATGGCTCACTTTGAAAAGTGGAGCAGCGCATACCATAATGCCAACCTAGCTGGCACAAGACAACAACAACAACAGCTTTTATGCACTAAACTAGCCTCAACTAGCTTTTATGCACTAAATTAGCATCAAGACTGGTCGTTTTCACTGACAAGCGTCTTCTCTCTCAGTATCTCACAAACTCTTCCGAGATGGGCTGTGCTATTAACACTCGACTTGGTATGAAAATCTAAGACTTTCGCCAAGTTTCTGGAAGCTTCTAAGCTATCTCACTTAATAGACGTAGACACAAGCGACGGTGCACCTGGTCTGTACCTTAGGTTATCAGGTATATCTCCACCACGTAATACATCCGATTGTGATAGAATTGTCACGAATTTTGAAAACAACATTGAATTTCAATAGACATCTGAAGTTCAAAATTAAGAATTTGACAGAATTATAACATCATTAACAAAACAGTAACAAGATTTTTCACTATGGGAGATGACATAAGGTAAATATTGCACTAAAATTGTAAAAATAGATTGTTCTGAGCACTCCATGTAACCATGATTATGAAAATAAAATTATGATTCGATCAAGATATTAATTAAATATCTTGATCGAGGTCGTAACAGACGATATAAGTAGACTATAACATAGATATGCAGACAATATAATTATTTTTTAAGTAGCAGAATATGTGTGAAAAAGAGTAAATAAATGGGAAAGACTTACAATATGTACATGTATAACACTCTCATGTTTTAACTGCGTCCTTTAATGTAACATTGCATTTTTCGTTATACCAAAGTACTTCATTGCCTTCACGCAAATAATTACTTTTAAATATGCATGAACGGTATCAGACTGAACATTTAACCTTTAGTGTAGGTGATAAATTGTATAGAGTATTTAAAGTAATACAGATTGCATTGAGCTGATTCAGTTAATATTTTGTAGTAGCTCAATCTCTGTACTGTAGTTACCAATATTGAGAAAATAATTGCACAAAAAATATAATTATAATACAATAAATAGTAGTTTTTTTAAAAAAAGTGAAAAATATAACAAAATATTTTTACTGACACTCTAACATTACAAGAAATAATATTGGAAATATATATTGCACTAAGATTGTTAAATAGGTATTTCTGAAGACTCAAAGCAGTCTTGATTATATATATAAACACTCATTTTATAATGGTCAGATAGGGTGACATACCATATCTCACTTAATAACGGTATTAGAGCTTCGGTGACATATTTTTTCAAAATTAGCTATTTCTCGCCAAGAATCTCACCAAATGGTCATTTCTAACCAAATCGCTAGAAATAACGGTTTTAACATACAATTCACAATTTTTGTCCTAAATTTGAGTATTTCCGATCTGTCTGTGATATCTTAAGACAAATACAAATGTTTATAAATTTGTAACAATATATTAATACGATGTGACAGATATTTAAAATACATTGAAAAAATATTTAATCAATTGACACAAAATTCGAAGAAAAATAATTCAATTAAAAGTTGTTATAACAACTTTATCGTTCTTACACTGAAGTCTCTTTTCCTTTAATTTATTTGTCCATTTCTTAAATCGTCAGGTTCCTAAGTTACCTAATCATTTTTCTTCAATACTTAGTACTTTGTAAATTCATTTTATTTTTCTATATAAAAATAAATTTAGTAAGAGTTTTTAACAAAAAATTGACAGGTCATTTCGAAAAATTTTTAAATAGTAAGTAGGCTGAAAACTAAAGTCCATATTCCTCTTTGAGCCTGTATTTTCAAGCCCAAATATTATGTTAATAATTCGGTCATGTTACATATTACAGCTTTTGAATTCACTGAGAGTGAGGTTGGGTAGTCTGCTCTAGCAGATGCCGTATTGCTTTCTCATCCACCCAATAGTAAGCACTCTTTTGAACAGAACGAAAAGAGTGCAATATTACATTGTTTTTGTGATAATACTTTTAAGAATATATATAAATAAATAAATATTTTTCATTATTTTAGGTGGATTCTTGTCTCTGGGATCTGTGAGAATATCAGATGATTTATTTCAAACATTTTTAAATATTGGCTACAAAGAAACTCAAAATTGTTCGTCATAACCTAATAATAATACTACCTTCCTCGACGAGGTACACGTTAAAAAACTTTCACAACAAAATTTTAGTTACTGATCTGATATGTGACGTCAAATAATATATAATATTTGGTAAATAATGGAATATTTAAAAAAAAATTAAATGAATTTCCAATGCAAATACTAATAAATATACAAATAATTTTAATTTGCTAAATTTCTTCGAATGAAAGAAAAAAATTAAGATAATACTGAGTTATTTCCAGTTTCTTTTTGATAAGAAAGTATTAAATTCTCACTACGATGTTTTTGAAATTCACGTGCTGGGATGAAGTGATATGATACGTTAAAATAAATTATAGCCTAGTTCTAGCCGGTTTCCTTGAGCCTTCTTATCTACGCAAATAAAGTATCAGTTACTGTATGATGTCTTATTGTTTGCACCGAAAATGCTACTTGTGAAAAAATGGGGTTGAGGTGTTCCGAAATTTTGGTCTATAATAATTTTAAAACATAAACCTCTATTTTCGAACTTACGTGTTCTGGATAACATATTTTATTGATCCATAAAACAGTCTATAAAGATTAAAAAAATTTTTCTTGCATTATTAAATCTCATTCATAAGATTGCTGCATATCATATCTAAATAGAGCATGTCGAATAATAATTTTAATGCATCCCTTATGTACATACGCACACGCGAAAAGGGAAATAGTAAATTATAAGAAAATGTTCTAAATTGACAAAATTCGTTTACTAGAACTTCTTGATCAAGAATTAACAAAGCAATTATAATTATCGTATACAAAAAAGTCTTACGAATGGTAAAATAGGTGAATCTTTTATATTTATTGAACTAAAAAAAATTGATTTCAAAGATCATTTAAAATTATTCAATCAATTTTTAGGAAAAAAGGGGAATAAATTTTCAAAATAAAAAAATATATAATACTAGATATATAAAAAATATAAAATAATACTAATTCGAATGCATGTTTCTTTTTTTATGTTTATTTAATAAATAAAAATAATTAAGTTAACATTGGGCTATTTCTAGTATTTTTTTTACAAAGCATAATAATTAAAATATTCGTAATTGTTATCAAATGTAAGATATTCTCAAATAATTTTTAAGATTTTTTTACTAGCTTATAACATTTATTTACAAATGTGAATATAAATTTGCTTCTTCACATACATTTTCGGCTGTCATGTTTTGTCGACCATAGCAAGATCTAGACCTTAGCTACTAAGCACAACAATTACTTCATAAATTTTGTTTTTACCTCATTTATTTTATTAAAATAACACGTAAGTGGTATTTTACAGATTCTTCCCCAAATTTCCATACCAAAAAGACCAATCCACACCAATTTTCAGCAAAAAGACTTTAAATTTTACGATTTTTTTAAATATGAATAGAATTTCTTCTTCCTATGGTCAAGTCAAATATTCCACATTCAAATCTTCGAAACACAAGTAATTTAATTATCTTTTAAAAAATTATTTAGTTTATAAATATGCAAAAATATATAAGATATAAAGCATTTAGTTTTCAAAGGACTTTTTTTATCTTATCTAACAGCAAGGCAAGCAAGCTGTGGAAATTGCAAATACTATTCATAGCCATAAATTCCATGTTTTTAATAATAAAAAACTTTGCCTTAGGTGCCGAAAATTTTGTTGTAGAGTAAAAAGGATGGCAAATTTAGCTTTCTCCCACCACAGTTAAAATTTCAGAACCAGCCTTTGCATTCCAGCACTTTTGAAATTCTTCAAAAGCACATTAATTAAGATGCTAAGAAGGACGTATATTAGTAAGAAGAGCTTAATCTATGTCCATCAATATTTTAATTAATATATAGTAAGTATCCAATCATAAAATGTGTTCTTATCAGAAAATTAACATCACAAATTTGTTCCAAATGATCTATCATGGGTAAGGGAAAAGCCATAGATAGGAATATTTAAATTTCCAGAAACCAATGTAAATTTTTAAAAACTAAAATTTCCTGTAGAAATAGCTAAAAAGTAGAAGATTATATTACACGATAGTCAATTACTGTCTGGTGTTGATAGTTTTTAATAGTTGCATATGCCAAGAAAGGATCAATCTTGATAACACTTATAAATGCCTATATTTTGTAACTCGTACATTGATAACAAAGGATCTTATTTTGAACTGTTAAATTAAAAACAAGCTATTTTACATTATTCCAATACCTAATCATTCAAACATCCCCCCTTTTTTAATTCTATTAAGCTGTATTCGTTTAATCTTAATGAAAATCATGGTTGAAATTTACTATTTTGCCTGTCATATTAAAATGTTAAAACAAGTGACAAATTTGTTATATCATTAGGGTCATTGTATGAAGCATAATTAATTTCGAAATTTTATTTGTATCAGTAAACGAGGTATTAATTCACTAAACCCCCTGTTGCATTTATTTCACTTCTTAAGACCAGAAGATTCATTCAGTTTTGATCAAAGAGATCTGTGCGGAGGTCCCATAATCTTTACTTTGAAGCAATGATATTTGAGATATGGATATAATTTAGAAAGTTTTTACTATAATATCTGAAATATTCACTGAAACCATGTTTAAAAATCATAATGATATATTTATTTGCTCTACAACCAAAGTAAGCCCTGGTGCTGTCGATTTATCAAGGCCCGTGTAAAAATTTCGTTAACCAAATTTACTTCTTGAATTGTCTAACATCATGGATTTTATCGCTCAGATATACATATGCTACTTATTTAAAATTAAGTAAAAGAGTAAAATTTTCCTTTTCACTTGTTAGTAATGTATTTCTATAAAATGTTAGTATTTTGAATTTTTGTATAAAATTTTTATAGAAAAAAAAAGAAAAAAAATTACTCTTATATGTGTCCTGGTAAGATTGAAAACTGTCGTATGGATTTTGAAATTTTAAGATAGCTGACAGCGAGAATTTCTTCATAATAGTTTCAATGAATATTAACACAGAAATTGTAACACTTCTATTCTATTTGTAAACTCTACAATAAAAATGGAAAAAAAACTAGAAAAAGAAAATAAGCATAAAAAAATAACTGTGTAAATAAAAAGAATTCCTTATAACTTTGACCGATCCTATTCCTGTAATCGCAAACTCGAACTGAAACAAACTTTTGAATCGTCTGCTTAACGTCATTATGCGCGCGGGTGTTTTTGCGGCGTAATAATCTGGCTTATAATATTATTCTTTTATTTATCAGTTTATCTCCAAATAGAATATTGGGTTGATTTGAAATTTGTACTTTAATCGTTCGGCTTGCTGCCAAATCCTTAAATATTTTCAAAAATCATTTTCCTCGTCAGAAGCAATAATGGATCTCATGATTGTCACTCTAGTTCTTTGTTTTTGTAGTTTTTCTGCAGGTAACTTATTATTTATTCATAGAATTGAAGTTCATACATTATAATTATCCGAGGAAACTGTACAATTTTATTCTTAATATGTTTAAACATAAAAATGATTTTAAATATTAAGATGAATTACTTTCTGTATCGTACTTTTCAGTTCCAATTTTACTGTGAATACGCAATAAATTCTTCATAAATGTTTACTTATGTTAGTTTAATCTTTTACTTCTAAAGGTATATTCATAATTATTTTTAATTTAAAAATAAATCATAAAAATAGTATATTTAAATCGTAAAAAAGTATATTTATTATATAAATTTTCTTTTTACGATTTACAATAAAAATATTTAAAGTGCAAACTTTTTAACTAAAAATTTTATTTTAAAAATGTATTTTTAAATTGTAATTAAAGTATTTTTATATAAGAAGTTTCTTTTTGTTTCCACATAAGACATGATTATAATCGGTTTAAATCATTTGTTTAAATGTTAATTTTTAAAGCACATTATTTTTGTAAATATATCAATATTGAGAAGCATATCTTTGTATTAAATAAACACATTTCTTTCCAACAAAACAAAAATGAACTTGCATTATTATTTTTTTGTTTTATATTTACTTACGATGGTATTTGTAAACATTGCATAACATCAAATTAATACTTATATTAGTTGGATTTGTAAATTTTGTTCTGACACATATCATTTAAATTTACAAAATATACTAATTTTGAAAAAAAATTAAAAAAAAAGTTTTGATTGTTTTACATTAATATGTTGATTTTTTAAAAAATAGTTTGAGTTAATATTAACATGTTTAATATCTTAAAAAGTGAATCTAAATTTTGTTTTACTTAACATTTTTATTGACTTGTTAAGGTGTTTTTTATTTAAACATTACTAATTTATGGACTAATTTTTTCATTATAAAATTAATGTACTTAAAACTACAATCTTGAGTTTTCTGTTATTAAATTTATTTAGGCAATTACAAATTTCAGTAAATTAATGTTATAATTAGCATTTTTTTCAGTCTTTATTTATGCATCAATATTCATGTACCTATTCAGTATTATTCTTATTTTATTTAATTGATTTTGAAACCTTAAATTGCTTACCTCTATTATAAAATTATTAGCTGCTCCTGTTGAACAGAAGGAAGCCTGGGGCTATGTAGATGTTAGAAAAGATGCTCACATGTTTTGGTGGTTGTATTATACAGATCAGACTGAAAATTATGCAAGTTTTCCATTAGTGATATGGCTTCAGGTAAAGTAATATTTAAATTAAAATATGCATCTTTACTGTTACTTTCAAATTTAAAATGGTTAGTAATGCTATACTAACTCTTATCAAAATTTAATACAACTATTAAATAAATGTTATGCAATTGGAGTTTTATAAATTTACTTATATTTGAGCAATTACTTTATTATGGTAATGTTTGATCTGTTAATTTTTCTGAAACTAAAATATTGTTAACTGGTCTAAATTCTCTTATATTTTTTATTGTTATGAAAATAAAACTTTTAAATTTATTATTTTTTACCATATAATATTTCTTTTAATGTATATGTTAACAGTTCATGATGTTGAAAATGAGGCATTAAATATTAGTTTATTGAAAGAAATTAGATCATATAAATAAAATTTGTTTTTAAAATTAAATATTATTTTTTGTATGCAAAGTAAGAATTTACAAATTTCTAATATACAAACTTAAGTACCTAGTTCCATAACTATTTAAAATACAAACAATTTTGTAATAAAAAAATGACTTTAATATTTATTGAATACATTTAAAGAGAGAAGTACGGAATAAGTTCCTAGAATATTATATATAAGTTAAAAAAAATTTCTATCAATCACATTGTATTTTTATGCACTGTTAATTTTATTTATGGATATTTTTCAAAGTACATTTTCAATTGTATCAGCATGAAAAGTTTTGTTTTATTATCTATTAAGTTGAATAACATTTGCACTTTAATTTGATTTTTACTTTGTTTTATATTTGTAATTTGTTTCAGGGCGGGCCTGGTGCATCATCTACTGGATATGGCAATTTCTTGGAGATCGGTCCCTTAGATGAATATTTAAGGCCTAGAAATACTACATGGGTATGTTTTGTAATGTTTGTTTATTTTGTATGTTCAATATGTTTTGTAATGGTTTGTTTGTATATAATAAACTTTTAGAAATGATTACTTTTTAAATTTTAAACAAATTTTTTTGTCAAGTATAATTTTTTGATATTATCAATTTTCAAAAACTGAAAGCATTGCTAGTATTACATTTGTCATTTTGTTTAGATATGTACTTTATCATTCTAATCTTACAAACTTTTTTTTGTAAAACCTATTAACTTGGGAACTATATGCATGCATATATTTTCATATTCTATGGACGGACTCTTATAATGAGGGGAATATTTTCAACCTTAAAAAAAAATCATGTTATATATGGGACATGTTATCAGATTAATCAAGGCAAGTATAAGCATCTCTAATTTGCAAGGGTAATTTTATATTACTAAAACGAGATATTATTCAATTTAAAGTATTATTCCATTACTTACAGATTATTTTGCACTTCTCAGAACTCGATTGTTATAAATAAAGCTTATTTTAATAAAATTTTAAATCAACAGAATGTAGGCAATTTGATGATAACGAGTTAATGAATCATTATAATATTTTTGAAACATTTTATTGATTGTATTAATAATTTGTGAATGATACGAAAAACAACAAAAATTTAACTTCATAATAATTGTTAAATGATCATATAACACACCAGGAAAATAGAAAATAACTCAACTCATCATTTAAGAATCTTCCTTAAAATTTTATTAATTTAAGCAAAGTAATAAGTTACAAATTATAATTTAAGCTACTATGTTAATAACTAAAACATTAATTAAGTTAATAACTACCTGGCACATAAATTTTAAATTCAAAACTATATTTTTTTTTAAAAAAATAAAAGTAATTCATCTGAAAAAAATATTTCTAAATCAGGAAGCAATTTAAAGATACTTAGCAATTTTTTCACATGAGTATTTTGTTGCTAACAATAAAAGTAATTTTCATACAAATATAAATTAAAAACTGGAGGAATTATCACATTTTGTAAATTAAAAATTCATTGCACATTGTATTTATCTAATTTTGCTTTACATCTCAATTCTTTATTAATTTTTTTCAAAATATGATGCTTCAAATATGAAATCAATGTCAAAAAATGTTTAATTATATCTCTAACATAAATAGCTTTTGATTTCAGTGGTACATAACTTTTGAATTTAGAAGATATATATAAAGGGTTACAAAATATATTTTATGAAATATATATCATATTTATGAAAACATTTTATGATATTTGATCCATCAACAGAGTAATTCACGAAATTTAAAAGAAAATTGTGTTATTGCTTATTTCTGTATTTTTAAACAAAAGTGGACAATTTTTAAATAACAGTCAACAATAATCAGAGCAAATGTTTGATTATCGAGGAAATTTTTGTAAAAATGTATTTTATATATTTTTTAAATAATCATTTGAAAAATTAAGTTGTCATTTTCAAACTATATTCTGATATGAACAATATAAACTAGCTATGTCAAAACTGTCTTAACTTAAAATTTTAATAACTGCAAAATATGAATCTTATTAATGAATTAATTATAAGATTCATATAAAGAAGTTAATTTTCATGATTAATTATGAAAGTTATTTCAAAGTATTCCAACGTTACTTATTGATTACAAATTTAAATTTTCATTAAGAAAATATTGAATTTCAATTCAATCACAATTAAAAAATATATTCTTTATAAATATATCTTATACAATAAAAAACTGTGTTATTAAATGTAGTAAAAATTTAAACATTAAAATGTAATGTTACTTTTGAATTTTTTTGGTGCAAAATAGCGTTATGAAATTAAGATTTCTTAGTTAAGTATTAAAATCTTATTTTGAAAGAATATAGCTGTAAAAGTGAATACAAATGGGATGTGAAAAATTATAAATTTTTTGCATTT
Organism: Latrodectus elegans; assembly: GCA_030067965.1. Classification (NCBI taxonomy): domain Eukaryota; kingdom Metazoa; phylum Arthropoda; class Arachnida; order Araneae; family Theridiidae; genus Latrodectus; species Latrodectus elegans. Next base: position 85,519,757 of record CM057811.1, read on the forward strand.
GTTCTTAGTTACTTAAATAATATGTTGAATTTCTTTATTTTTGTTTTAAGTTTATTTCTATATTTAACATTGAAAAATTCAAAATACATTTCTTTAATTATATATTACTAATTAATTTTTATACATTGAATGAGTTCATGAGTTTTGATAGATATTCATCAGTGCAAATATCAATTTTGACATTTTTCATGAGAATTCACAGAAAAAAAAAATAAAATAAAATAAAAAAAATTATTTTGAAATAAATAATTTTCTTAACTTAAAAATATTTCTAAAATGTATTTCTGATTTTATTGTTAAGTAATAATCATAAAATCAGAAATTTATGATATTTTATTTCACTTGGCAATATTTTATTTCATTACCTGCTATGGTGAAATGAAAAAAGTACCTAAAATATTAACTGCTAAATATGATAAATCAATCACATTAAATTTTATCAATCAAAAATCTTGTTATGCAAAATTATTTTCAAATGTTTTTTTTAAATATTTTTTATTAATATAATTTTATTTTCTTTCAGAGACGCAAAGCTAACCTGCTTTTTATAGACAACCCTGTAGGAACTGGATTTAGTTATGTCACCAACAAATCAGCATTAGCTACAACCAATAAACAAATTGCAGATGATCTTGTTACTGCTTTGATTTCAATTTTAGACACTGTTCCTGAATTTCAAGTAAGAAAGAAACAAAATTTTTTATTTAGTAAAACTAAATTTAATTTGTTTGAAACTAAATAATCATTTTCTTTTTTAGAAATCACCTTTGTATATATTTAGTGAATCTTATGGTGGAAAAATGACTGTTGATTTTGCTCTAGCCCTGTCAAAGGTGAGAAATTATCTTTCAACATTTAAAATTTTTTTATTTAATATTAATTTAGGTTATTATTTCTCTCTTACTTGAAATTTTCCATGAATAAAATGTAAATTACACGTTTTCAAATATACATTATTTGACATAGTAGAAATGTACATTTTTATTTTCAATATTATAAATTTTTTTTTAGTTGCTAATTAGTTGAAAAATTGTTACATGATTTGATTTTCATTGCATTTTTAAAATTAATGCACTAATTGGATAAATGCATTAATAAGGAAGCATTTATATATTATTTTATAAGAAGTATGTTGTATTATGAGGCATACTATTATTTGACTAAGCTGTGGATTGTTTCATCTGCTAACATTGTCTTACATAGTATTTTCTTGAAAACGTTGCAAACTTCATTTTTGATTCCCTGTTGGTGTTATGCTAAAACCAATGTTTGCAGTTTCTCTTCCTTTTTAAAGATTGGTTGAAAATTCAAATCTGATTTATTTAATGCTATAAAAAATAACTGCAAAGTAAATTTCTACCTTATTTGGAAGACACTGAATTTTTATTTGGAAGTTAAATTTTATCCTTATGGATTTCTTAAATCCATAAAAATAAGATAGTTATTTATATCATGAATTTGTAATCAAATTTTTTTTATCCATATTAAATTTAGATTATGCATTTTCCAGTAGAAAGCAATAAGAAGTCTATGCATTCTTAAAAGAAAGCAATAGTTTTCATGTATGTTCTTTGTTTTTTAAATGATATTTAGTAATATATTATTTTTATGTATCTAGAGCTTATATATATTTCAAGACATCATTGCAAGCTTATCATGTTTATAAACTATTCAAATATTTGGAAATTGTAATTATATCATAAAAAATTAATCTATGAATACTTTATTTAATCACAAGAATGTTTATTTTCAATTTTTATCTCTTGATCATATTTTTAGACTTAAAAGGGAGAGTTTTTTTTTTAAATTGTTTAACTTCTGTATCTATAATTTTTTAACATAAATTATTCAGGACAATAAGTATTTTTTGCATTTAACTGTATGAAATAGGAAATGTATTCAAATGAAATTTTAATTTCAGTTTTTTTAATTGATATTCCTTACATCAGTTTTCACCAGGACTTATATGAAATTTTTTTTCAGCTTGGTATTTTAAGTGACTTATTCAAAATAGTTATATAAATTTATATTTTTCTTGTCCTTTTAATTTTATATTTATTTAGGCAATTAAAAATAAAAACATAACCTGCAACTTTAAAGGAATTGCTCTTGGTGATTCGTGGATATCTCCACTCGATTCTGTATCTACTTGGGGGCCTTACCTGTATTCTACTGTAAGATTTTTTGTTTTCTTTGATTGATTTTTGAAAATATTTTTGTACATTTTTATGAAAATTGTTTGCAGAATTTTTAAATCATGTTGTTATATGAAACCAAAAAGTGTTTGAATGACAAATTGTTAGATTGATTTGCAATTAAAATTTTAATGTACTATTTTTGTATAAAACTTTTCTTATGGATACATAAATAAGTTTAAGAGAATGTCCATGTTGGGATAAAAAATAATCAAACTTTTGTTTTCATTTTATTTATTAGTTTGATAATCTAGTTTGTTACTTGTAGTATACCATAATATTTCAAGTAAGTTTTCTTCAAATTATAAACATATTGTATTAAGTTGTGGCATTTAAATATGTTGAAATATTTTAAAACCTTACTTTATTTTCAGATTTATTTTAACATTTTGGATTAGGGTGAGGTGGATTAAATACTGCCCCATCTTGAGCTTAGCTTTTCATGCATGATAGTATATATTTTAATTCACATTGAAAAATGATGTGCATATATAGTAAATATTTAATGTGTCTGTAACAAGGATTTTCTTTAAAATTTTGTATTTTAAAGAGTTAACTTTTATTATTTAATTTAGTTGTAGTTTACATACTAATTTTATGTCATACCCCATTATAAATAGCTTAACAGCTGCAAGCTGTTTTAAGGTTCTTTTGAAAATCTACCACATTATGTAGGTAAACTTATCTCTATGTATAATATTCGGGTCAATATATTATATGATTGTATAAATCACGTGTGTGTGTGTGTGTGGGGGGGGAAGGTAAATATATACTTAAACAAAGCAGTTTGTCTCGTACTTAATTTATTTTAAAATTTAATATCAATATTGATTATATCAATGAAATGGTTTTATAATCGATGTAAAGTTTCCATGTCTAGAATGAATGCGCAATATGGTATGTTAAGATTAATCGATGTTACATATTTTATTAAAGTTATCTTTGTTACATTAATATTGAATATCAATCATTTGTCATTAAATTTGAAAGTTTACAGATAAGATAAATTTTTATTTTTAATTTAATGAACTTTTAAAATTCTTAGTGATGTATTAAAAAAATTTTATACTTAATTTATTTTTTATTTTTGCTGTATGTTATTAATGTGAATTATTTGATTTGATTTTCCAGTCATTGGTAGATAAAGCTGGACTTATAGCTATTAAATCTCAAGCACATGACATTAAACAATCTCTAGCTACTTGTAAATTCAAACAAGCTACTGACCAGTTCTCTAAGCTTCAAGATTTGATAAGTAATGTATGTTCAAATTTTGTGTTAATTTTGGATCCATTTTTAAATGATGTTCTCTCAGAAATTATATGTTTTGGATTAACATTTTCTTTCAAATTATTATTATTTTAATATTTTATGCATATAATTGATATTTCACTCAATATATTGATTTACATTTAGTAATGTTTATTTACTGGTTGATAGATGTAAGTAAATATAAAATAAATTTCTTGCCATTGACTCTACATTATTAATTGCTTTGAAATTTCTTATGAATTTATGTATTTGTTCATATTATGTAGCTTACCAATGGTGTTGATTTTTATAATATATTGAAAAACGAAGGTCCACCTCCTAATAAAACGTGCAATACATTTTCAAAAGGACACAGATTATGTAAATAAAATTTTTACCTTTAATATTTTTAATGGAATAATAAATTTTATGGTAAATATTTATATTCCTAAATTTTTTGTAGATAAGCTGTTTGGAAGATTTGTTGATCGTTTATATGGTGATACATTATCAGACTTGATGAATGGAAAAATCAGACAAAAGTTAAATGATATCCCTAAAAATGTTACGTGGGGAGGTAATCTAATTTTTGTAAATATTTCTAAAGTATTTTGAATATATAGTTCTTCCATTTTATACATAAAGACGATGTATAATTTAATTGTAATTATCATGACTCAGTGTCCCTTTAATCGTCTAATCTTAACAGATATTATGAAAACCATTACATACATTTCTAATTTTATCACATAACTTAAATACGTTGATTCAAACTATATTTCCCGTAATATTATCAAAGTCTATCCTATAAAGTTACCTAGGATTTTCCTTGAAAGGATATCACTACCCAAGTGACAGTTTTTGCAATAGGAGATAATGTTTTCAATTTAATACTAACAGATTTTGTTTCTTAGTTGAGTGTTACTCAACTTTTGCTTAATTCTTATATGATTATCAATGGCACTCAATTTTCTGCTTACATGTGTTTCTTATGATATATAAGTTTTTGAAAAATACACTAAATAGATTGAATGAACTCTGTTTATGTTCAAGATTGAATGAGCCTTTGTATGTGAAAAATAACTATAGAGAGACAACAGAAAAAATTTGTATGTACTGAGGTCCAATAACATTTACTTGTTATCAAAACTTTTGTCGTGTCAGTGCTTAAGGATATTACAACTTTTTTCCTTTAGTAGATTTCATATTGTTTATTATAAAAATAACCTCACATACAAAAATGAAACTTCTGAATAAGAATATTTTCATCCTTTATAGGGCAATCGGCTGATGTTTTTGAAGCATTGTCTGAAGATTTTATGAAACCTGTTATTTCATCAGGTAATTTGTGTATAGTATTATTCCGGAATGTTTTGAATTTTGTATTCAATGAAAACTTGAATTTTTAATTTAACTGTTCTAAACATAAATACACAGGCAAAATTTTATAGTATTGTATCTGAAAGTATAAATTCAACTCATTTATGTTAATTTTTGAAAATTTTATCTAATTAGAATGCTATTAGGTTTCTGTTACATACTTAATTCACTTAAATTTTATTGTGTTAAAATACTTTTACTGCTATAGATACTGATGAAAATTGGTGTGCACCTTTTTTACTTTAACTTTTTACTGTTTATTTTTCAAGTTTTTACTTATAAAAATTAAAAATAATTATATATATACATATAATACAATTTAAATTATAAACTTTATAGTATAATATTTCTTGCTAGATATTTTGTTAAATTGATTTTTATTAAAAAAATATATTTAAAATGTTTTTCTAATGTGAATAAAGCACAGTTGAAGTGCATTTTTTTCTATAGATTATATTGCACTGATATGTTAAGTTGATTTTTTTTTTCAGTTAGTGAACTATTGACTAATGAAACTTACATAGATGTAAATGTTTACACAGGACAACTGGATTTAATTGTGGATACTTTAGGTAATAATTTTTGCTTGATTAAATATTTAAGCATCCTTTATTTTATTGGGATTGTATTATGCTATTCCTAATTCTAAGCTATTTATTAAAAAAAAATAATAGTGTGTAGTATTAGAGCTGAATTTAAGGAATTGTTTAAAATGTACTAAAGTTGCAAAAAAATCGCTTTCTAATGTAAATTATTAATTTTAAGTGAGTCTTAGAATTTGTTAATGAAACTGAGATTCATCTGTTGTAAAGTTAACATAGATGAATTCTATAAAATTTTTTCATTTATTTACAGGAACTCTGTCATGGATTGAGAAACTTAATTGGCCTGGTTTAAAAGGATTTGCAACTGCTCCACGAAAAGTTATTGACTTTAGTGGTGGTCGCACTGGTGGTTTTGCTAAATCATTCAAGCAATTCAGCGTTTTCTGGATTTTAAAAGCTGGCCATATGGTGAGAATTATCCATTATTTTTATAATGAAATGAAATTCATCATACATGAATCAATTTGTACTCAAAAAATGTATTATCCTTAATTTAAAATTTTTCTTTTAATTTTTAAATAGTCCTTTTTGTAACTTGATGCTTTATTATTAATTCTACATCAAATAAGGATTTAAGTACATTTCATTTTAACAGGAATAAAAAAGATTTATTGTATTATGTGTTTACACTAAATTTTTATTTCGGAAATCGAAAATAAGATAATCTTTATAATTGTGTTTTGATTAAATAATTCAGCAATTTTTTTTTGCAGAGTGAAACAGAAAAGGAAATAATAAGCATCTATTGTAATTGTTTCTCATTTTCAAAAATATTTAAAACATTTCCTTTTGAAAAAAAAAATCAGTAGGCTGAACATTATATTTTTTATTGATAAAATTTTTCAATATTCATTATGCCAAAAAACCTTTGATTGGGAATTTTTAAATTTCTGCTAATTCTTGCTTGATGATTGAAAAAAGGGATATTTTAATTTATATTGAAACTTTGTATACGTCAAAACAATATCATGTCTTTTTTTTTCTTCCCAAAAAATGTCAATTATAGTTTACTACTACCATATTACTTTATTACATTTCATAATATTAAAATTAGAAGAAAAAATATTGTTATTTTGAAGCAGTTAATATCCTAAAGCAAAAATTTAATCCTACAAGGTATGGATCTAAATATTTTTCTTCCTTTATTTAGCATCAATGTTAACTTTTAATAATTTAGATTTCGATTTATTACAAAAATACATGAACTTCAATAAATATTGGGAAAGCTTTTTAAGATATTTATTAGAACTACCAATAAAATCAGATGTATAAATTGTTTTACATACTAAATTATTATAAATATACTTTGAAATTCAGCTTAAATGTCTACTCAACTATACTTAAGATAAATCTTGTAAGTAAATTTTTATATTTTGAAACTAATTACAGAATTAAGGTCACTGTTTTAATCATTCATATATTTTAAGTAAATATTACAAATCTTAAGTTTTTCAAATTCTTCAAGTATTATGAGAATTAATAATTTAAGCATGCAAAAAAAAAAAAAAAAAAAAAAAAAAAAATCCAAAATATGTTATATTACCTAAAATTTATTTATTGAAATGTAAAACAGTATTTTTTACATTCAAATAAACTATTTATTGAAACAAATGTCATCTCAAAAGTGACACCAGAAATATTGCTTGTAAGCTTTAATAGATTTTAGGACAGTTAAAATCACAATTGTGCATTTAATTTTTCATTAAGTAGAATAGAATTAGTCATTAGGTGTTAAGTGTGATTTAATATGGGCAATGAGTCTTAAATTTTTTTTTCAAGCTTCAAGTAATCAGTTATTAGAAGAAATGTGCTATCTGCTATCACTTGCTGCAATGGTTTGATTACTTTTTTTGTTCTGCAATTACTTCTGAGTGAAAAAAAATGTATTGCGGTATTCAAATGATATATAAACAGCATGAATTGTATAATGATCCTTCAAAATAATGGTAAGAATATAGTCAGATAAATTAAAAAAAAAAGTAATGATTTTTTAAAGCATTTTACTTATGAACAATTATTGTCAGTCTAGGATGATCTGGAAACTTCTAAAGAATAGACATGGATTTTAGCAGATGTTTTGGAGCTTCGTAGTTGAATTTTCTAATTGCCATTTCCAATAAGCATTTTTTTAGATAAATTGAGTGGCATCCATTGTGAATATACTGTAATCACTTTTAAATAATGTAAATGTGAAATGTTCATAGGTGTTTCAACCTTACCACATGACATTCAGAAATAAGCTTTTGAATCATTGCATTTCTCTGGAGTATTATCAATGATATTCTTATGGTCTTAAGAGATTTCATCAAACCATAAGTCATTGTCCTAGATGGTGCTTTATTACCAAATGTTCATTTCTGTCTATAATGTACTATGCTGTTTCTGTGTCACGACTGAAATAATAGCAATGGGGATTTTTAAAAATTCTGAAGTCTTAAACCAAACTTAACAGCTTTTAATATTCTGTAAACAGCCACATAATGAAGAGAAATTTTAAAAGAGTCGTTTTTTCGTTGCCAAATTCTAATATAACTAATAAAAACTTTATCCTCTTTTGTCATGTTACAAGATAAATTTAATGCTTTTTGTAGCCAATTTGATAAAATATTGTAATTATATACAATTTTAAAATGATATGCATCTGTGTTTAATAATTTTAGATTTCATCATTCAGCTTTTGAGGTTTTTTAAAATTTCAAAATAAAGTAAAAGAGAAACATTTTATATTATAAAAATATGTAAAAACAAAATTTTCGGAGTGATATATCTAAGTTAATTAAATGTTATATATAAGAAACATTATAAATTATGCAATAATTTTACAATAAAATGTTAATACATATTTATTTCCTTGGCTTGTTTATGCAGGTTCCTTCTGATGCACCCCAATCTGCTCTTCAAATGTTGGATATGATACTTACAAAGAAAAAGTGATGCATTTATAGTTGCAGTATGTTTCCTCTTTTGAGCTTGAACTTTGTAGCATGCCACTGAGTTTATAGAACTTTCTACTTCTCTGATAACATCTATGTGCACAATGTTATTTGTTTCACTTTTTCATTTAACATAGCCATTTCTTTCTACTTATGTTTGTAAGGACAGCTGTGTATATGTTTTATACTTATCTGTGCATTGGCCATGATTTCCTGTGCTTTTGAAATTGGAATGTGTTTATACATATACTTTCTAAGATGTTTAAAATAAAAGATGGAAGATTCTTATTCTGTTCAGATTTTTAAAAATAAGTTTAAAATGATTTTCTTATGAAAACTTGTATTTACAAAATTACTGTATTTTCCTGTATATAACTTGTGACAATTTTTCCGACGAAACATCAAAAATTTATAATTTGGCGCTAAATAAAATAAAAAATACCCATTATGATTAAAAATACAGGATTGGTTCACTGAACATTTCTGCCCGCCTGTTAAATGTTATTGCAAAATTAAGAAACTTTAATAAAGACCACTACTATTAATTGATAATGCTCCAAGCCACCTAACAAATTTATCTTAACAACATGCATTCCAGTAGAAGTGATTTTCTTGTCGTCTAACACAACTGCCTTAATCCAACCAATAGACCAAGGCGTTATATCCAATTTTAAGGCTTATTATTTGCGAGGAACATTTAATCAGATGTTTAAAAAAATAGATGGAGAAGAGAAGCAATAAGAGAATTTTTAAAAAACTACATTATCATAAATGACGTAGAAAATGTAAACCTTTCTTTGAATGTGATAGCAGAGATATCTTTGAAAGGAACACTTGGCCAGATTTAAGTAAGACATTGGACATTGTCAACATGGATGAAATAGTGAAAGAAATTGGTTTAGATGAGATAAATATGAAGACGTCAAAGAAATAGTTCAAGAAGTTAGCCGAGTAGGAAGAAAGCAATATTTAGTGATTTCGCAAAAAGAACTTTCGATGGCGAAAAGGAGTTTGACCACTATAACTGAAATTAAGGACCAATTTGTTGAAAATGACACAAACTCGAAAGAAGATGGCGTGTTATAGATGCTTCATCCACTTAACTTTTAACAAATGCTATATAAGATGCTTTTTTGACAAAAAGGCAGAAAATTAGAAATACAGAATAGACTGATCTGACCGACTTAGAATTTTATTTGTATTTATAAGTATGTTTGGTTTTATTATATGCAGGAAAATAAGGTATAATTGCATCACAGAACAGATTATTAAATAAAATAGGCTATAATGATAAAGTAGTTGATTTATAAATGGGATATAACGTTTTTACAGAATTGGCATATTATAAATTTCCATAAAAATTCTTCATCAATTACATATTTTAAATGAGAATAAGCATGTACAGAATTTTATACTTTTCATACAATTTATAAAGTTGTGAAAAACTTTGTTATTTATGAAATATATTTTAATGATTGGAATTTATTAGGTGACAATTATTGCTAATATTGCCTGGAATACTGACACACTACACTAATCAAACCTTTCTAGCACTGAAAAAACAGTTTTCAATTTTAAAGTGTGAAATATGCCCGAATATTTATACATTTATATATAGCTTGATTTGTTTATGGAATAATTAATCACTTCTATTTGTTCGTTATTATATTATTTAGTAATTTGACTTTTGAAACAGTAAAAAAATAATTTTATCTATACCAGGTACATGAAAAATAGACCAAAATCAGTATTTATTGGATTATTAAATCGTAGAAATATGTATTACAGTACTTACTGTTGACTGAATACGCTGCAATTTAATACTCTAATCAGTACATTTCATTAAATAGTACTTAGACCAATCATAGTTAATAATCTGATATAATTTTGAAGACATTACAGTATGTATCCATATTTTAAGGAATTAACAAGACAACTCAAATTTGTGAACATTTATTATACCCGTAATAACACTGTTTATAACAATCATAAATATATTCACTTTTGACATTAAAGATCCAATTACTTTTCACACCTTTTAAACATTACATGCAGAAATTAAAATGTTTATAATGAACTGAATTTACAACATGAAAATAAATTTTTCAATTATTAAAGTAATAAATGAAGTACATATAACTGAAATTTGTAACAATTTTTGTCATATTTAAAAAGACATAATGGAAGAACTTTCAAGGACAATAGTTAAGTTTTAATATTGAAATATTACTTAAATGCATAGCATACTCATAAAAAAATATTTGATTGCAGTTGTTAAAAGTTTATTTATACTCACATTTTAAAAAGTATTAATAGAAAATACTTGTCTAGAAAAGAAAATGCTTGGTAATATAAAATTTTCTGTATAATTTAATATTAAATAACAGTACATACTAAGTTGACACACACAATCACAAATAACAAAATTAACATTTTATGCAATATAAAAATAAGCAACCGTTTGATTTTAAAAGTCTAAATTCTACTTATCACAGCAATCTTTGTAAAAAAAAAAGTTTGATTTTTCCAATTTTCATTTAAAACCTAAAATGAGCAAAAATTAGTGTGTACAATATATAGATTTTGTAGCTCTCATACCAATAACATTTTTGGCAAGGCAATATGCAACTACATTATGCCATCCTGTCAAAAATAAATGCAAAGTAATCATAAAAAAGTGAATTTAATTACATATTGACAGTGTTTTGTTAACATTATGTCAGCTAAATTGTAATATATAATGCAACTGTTTGTTTATCAAAAATTTTTTGGTGATTCTTACTTCACAGTTACAAAACAATTTATTGTTAAATATATAATACTAAAATATAAATCAAAAATAGATAAGGGCATGTTTTATATAGTGAGAAAAATTCTTAAATTGTGCTATGAATATAAAATTTCCAAACATAAATCACACAGAATTTAATTAAAAAGAATGTTATTTGAAATGGTCTATAAACTTCTAAAATTAATATCTGACAATTTTTGAAGTTAACATTAGTTTTATTATAGTAGTATATATTATTCCATTAAAAAAATTCCTTGAAAATAAAAAGATACTTGATACAAATAAAATATTTTAAAAAATAATGTAAAATCAATTGATTTTCTAATTTATTGTCTTTAATTTTACATTCTATGAAAATCAAAGATGTTACTATTTTCCAATTTGCAAAAATATTTGAACTTTATTTTTTGGCAGCAAATGCAATTTATTTAAATCTAAAGAATTCAATTCATTTTAAACCTCATTATGAAAATTTATTTCAGTTCATCCTTTAAATTACCAATTAAACCTTCACATAAAATTATTGGGATTGATTTCATTGCTTCCAGTAACATTTATGATTTTCACAGAATTAATGGCTTGGCCAGAATTTATAATACTTATTTTCATGTTTGAAGATTCAGATGAACTTTTTTGACAATTTTGAACAACTTTTGTTTCAGATGAAGCTTTTGATTCAGTATTTAAATCAATAGTGAGACTCGTCATTGAGCCAGAGCTAGTGAGATCTGAAATGACTGGACCTGAATTTCTATTCGGAAATTTTTCTAAAGCTTTTGTATTAGACTGTTTTGAATCAGCCTCTAAGGAATTTGGCATTTTACTTATTAATGAATCTATTAAATTGTCAATCTCTTCATAATCAGTAAGATCAATGTATTGAGATGACATGCACAAATTTTCTGGCTTTAAAAATTTTCGGTCTGAATGATTAGGATTTGTAGAACTGAAAACTGCATCAGGAACTTTTGGATAAGTGTTTCCAACAGGAAGATATTCTGAATAAATAGGGGAAGGTTTTTGATTGTCAGTACAATCAGTAAAAATTTCATTAGAAGTTGATTGAATATGCTGGGAATTGAGATCATTGGGCATTTTATTTTGATTATTCCTATCCACAGGTAAATAGTTTTCCTTGTTATATGAAGAATGAGTCTCTAAATTTAAATTTTTATCCTTTCTAACAGAAGAATGATAGGCCTGGTTCATTTCAGAATTGAATAAACCAAAAGATGAAACATTATCTGGTGAGAGTTGACAAGGAGAAATTTTAAATTTTGTCTTCTTTCCAGAATGTAGGCTATTTGTACCTATAATTTCATTGTGACTGAAATTAGGTGGAATTTCAGAAATTGTATCATAAATTCTGAATTCAGTGTTTTTATCTGATGGGAGAGGTAAGTATTTTTTGTTTCGTATAAAAGACATTACTTCTTCTGCATGGGTAACAGAGAAAGGTTTGGCTTGATTATCAAGTGTTTTAGACACTGTAGCAATTTGTTTGGGAAGGGAACGCATTTTTGGACTTTCAGGAATTAAAATGTCATTACTTTGATTTTTACAAGAGGAAACATTCAGAAAATCATTAGGATTATTTAAAGAATAAATATTTGTATTTTTTTGTTTACTGAAAGGTTCTGAAGTGCTCTGGTGTTGAGTTTTTGGATTTTCTACAGGCCAGTTGAAGGAATTGAAGGCCATTCCATTATCTATCGACTCTTCTTCAGCATCAAGGGAATTATCAAACACAGGTAAGCCTTTTCTTTTCTTAAATTGCAAATATGATGAACTGTGTGATTTTTCATTTCTACTTCTACCTAAAGGCACTTTAAAGTTTTTAGTTTCTTTCATATTTTTTCTTTCTTCATGGATTATTTTGCTAAGTTCAGCCATCTGAAAAGATTAGAACTAATGAATTAAAATATGCAGATTTTAGAAGTATATATATATAGCAAAGTTAGAAATATTACAAAAATGAATAATCAATATACATTTGTAGTATAATTTTAGCAATTCACTTAGTTCAAAGGCAGCTAAAATTAGAATTACCAAAAATAAACAAAATCAAAATCTTCACACTTAAGTACATAATAGAAATACAAAAAAGAACATTAATAAAGTACAAATAAAATAAATTCAGCATAGTCAACTTAGTTTATACACAAGACTTCTTTTTGTGTTACAAACCACTATTTTGAGAAGCTGTTAATTATTTTTAAAAGCATACATTTTTATGTGTTAAACTATAGAACTTCATTTACCTTTAAACTAAAGCTTTAGTTAGAAGTGCTATTAAATAATTTAGGTTTTATTTATTACAGTATGCTGTATACAAGAAATATTTAATACAAGTTCTGCTTTCATTTTCATTTTATTTATTTAATGCATTTTCAGTTCATAACTATAAAAGATATTTTTGAAATCTATATGGATATATGGTTTTTCCTTCTGAAATCTGAGTAAATCTAGTTTAATCTATATATTCATTGAATTAGACGTAAAATTTTTTTAAGCAGAATGCAACAAAACAGATATATTCAGCAGTGCTTATATACCTGTCATTTTTATACTCGCTAATAATTTTTACAATCGCACAAATATGTGCAAAATAAAAAATATAGTCAAATAAATATCTTTTATAGTTAGATGAATAATTTTTCACGATTTGAAAAGCTTTAAAAATATGATTAATTATAATATGCTGGGTTTGTTGCTCGATGTTAATTTTTTGTATGAGGTTGAATTGGACCAGAAAGACAGTTTAAGGCAAGATTTGAAAACACAAACTGTTAAACTCAAAGCAAGAGCACTTACCATTTGGCTAACGGCTCAAACTAAGACTAAATTGTATGTTAGCGAGTTCAAGCACTTACTTGCCAATACAATTTATATATAAACTGACAACAAAATGAATATTTTATTATAAAAATAAATATGCAGCTTTAAAAATTCTGGAAGATATTTACTAAGTTTAGAAGAATGGGATTAGTTTATGAATTTCACAGAAAGTCTTAATTTTTCAAACATTTTGACATCACATAATGGTTTGTTATGAAGCCTTCTTAGCATCTACTATGCAAGTTGCTTTCTGGGAGAACAGTTGGTCACATGTTGCAAGAAAAACAGAATGCTCCCAAGCATCCAACTTGACAAATATGAGAGCAGAAATGCAACATTTAACTCTGAGGACCTTTCGTTTTGAAAAACTGCCTTACAGCCCAGGGTGAGCTCCTACTACCAAGGATGTCTTTTATTATTTAATAAGAGAAAAATGTTCAATTATTAAGCTATTTTAGGTATATTAACAAGCACTTTTTCAAATTTAAGCACTTAAGCCACATTCAAAGTTTGGGCACATCAATTTAATCAGGAAAGAAATGAGTTCAATCATACCACAGTTTGACAAATATAGGATGTTGAATTGAGTGCATGATTAAAAATAAAAACCTAAAAAAGTCTTGGGGAATAAAAAAAATACCTTACAAATTTCTCATAAATAGCATTTGCTTAACATTTGTATTGAAAAGAAAAAGCTGATTAAGGATGCAAGAATTTTTCTATATAAAAAGGGTTTTCTTCCTGATAGGTGTATCACACATTGGTCACTTTTTGCACACAAGGGCAAATTAGACCAAAATCTATCGATTAACGTGAGCATTTCCTGAAGAAACCAAATCTTACTAGTGTTGGTTATTAATCATTTGCTGGTATAAAGAAAATAGAAACAAATTTAAAGAAACTTGATTATCGACTCATATTACAAATTTCAAGGATAGTAAAGGCAGGAATTATTCAAGCTAAAAAACAAATTCAATTCTCAAAAAGGAAATTTACTTTTACAAATGTTAACTCTCCATTTAAGTCAATTTTACCATTGTAATTAATATGATTTCCACATTTTTTTCCATGTCAAATGCTAATGAGAAAATAAGGGAAGTGCGTACTAATCATTGCAATTTTTATGGGTTCAGACAGATAAATATTTTTAAGATATGAACAAGAAATGAAATAATTTGAATAAGGATAATTTCAAACTTATATTGGAAGAGTAATTTTTATACTATTATTTAAGGCAATTCTTTTTTTTATTTCATCTATGAATATTTTTGTTTTCCTACATTTTTATATGGTCTAGATTGATTATCAACACACAAAATTTTTCATACAAAATTAGTGTGATATATGTTTTTAGTGTTAATAAATATTAAAATGTATTTAATCTTGCATTCATGTCAACAGTTTTTTTTTTTAATGCATGGTACATTAAGCTAAATTTCAGTGATAATGTAACTTAAGTACTATAATTAAAGTAATTTCATTAAAGGTGTGAGAAAAGAATTTTAAATAATATTTAATATTGAATCTAACATTTCATGTATGCAGCTTCTAATCAAACTTGTTGTTATTGAATAGTTCACAAAACAAGAATAGACAAACTATTCTAATTTGTAAAAGAAGGTCTACCCAATTACTTTAGCCACTCTTACATACGAGAGCTAATTTAACAAGAACTTAGTTTAAAGTGGATTTTAAATCATGAATGCATCTATCCTTGAGATAGGAAGGAGATGAAGTAATATACTGTTGAATTGAAGCTCAAAGCACAATTAACGACCAACTGGATAATTATATAGAAAAAGAGAAAGGTAATGATAAGGCAGTTTGTAATCATTAAAGTAATAACATTTAAAAAATATTTATAAGATTTTAAAATATTTCTTTTTTTTTTTTTTGGTGTATTTTAAATCAATTCATAAAGGAAACATAAAATTTCCTTTATTGGTTAGAAATTTTTCATGTTTGTTACTCAATTTTAACAATGTACTATAAAATGACACTTTCTAATAATATAATTCCAATGTTTTGTTTAAAAAGTAATAAATGTGTAGTTATTTATATATACTTTGCAATAAAACAATACATTTTATCATGGATCTTTGTTTGTGAATAGTTATTGCCAAAGATCTGCATAAGGTGAAAATTAAATACCAGTTTCTCTCTCTTTTTTAAATAAATAAAAAAAACTAGTTTAAAAGATCTATGATTAAATTCTGATAAAAGTTATGGTTAAGCAGATAAATATATATTAAATACATGACACACGCATGAGAGTATGTACAAAATGTTATGCAATGTACCATAAACCTTTACAAATCTTATACAATTATTCCTTCTGTATAGTTTAAACACTGTTGTATGAGCCATAAAATTTATCAGTATGGAAACTAAACAGTCTGTTTTAATGAGAAAAGATTTTTAAATTAGTAGAAGTGCTACAGGGCTCTTTATAAAATTAACTACACATAGAAAGCCAGTAAATGATTAGGAAATTGTATAATTTATACACAATATATCTTATTTATAAAATATTAATTTTACATATGCAATGCATTTATGAAATACAAGGAGAAATTCGGATAAAATAAAATAATTTTCCTCTTTCATTTCAAGTTTAAAAATATGACAGATTCATAAAATTATGGAGACTAATTTTTTTCAAATGAGGTAATCGGTGAAAGTACATTTACATCAATTTTAATCCAAATTTTCTTTACTCACAATATTTTAAATGTTTAATAATACATAATATGAGTAGATAATTTTATTTAAATCTTAATTCTTTATCAAGAGGAATAAGAAAAAAATTGGGAAAGTATTCACTTTATTTGACAAAAGTTATTAGATTCATAGCTTAAACATGAAGTGTAAGATATTTGCAAAATATTAAACAAGATTACTCAAAGGACATAAATTTTATATTTAAATACAAATGTTTAGTTCATTGAAGAAATGTAAGACACCTGTAGTGTTATCAAGAATGATAACATTTATTGCATAATCTCTTTATATATTCATGCAATATCTTCCAAATAATTTACTTATAGATGAAGTATGCTTGTTATATTTGTGGATAAAATAATTGGAATCTTACCCCAATCATGTTTTGATAAGACATTTTAAAATTTCATTTATTCCTTGTAAAAATGACTAACACAATAGTGGAATGACACTTCAATATCATTCCTAATATCTTTTTTTAATTATTTAAAACTATGAATACAAGGTCTCTGTATATTTTAGATATTTTTGGTTTTATGGGGTTGTCTACCCTACCTGGACAACCTGAGATAAGTAACAACAACAAGGTCTCTTATGATTACATAGTATTAAATACAATTCGGTAAAATCCTATGAGCTTGTATGGGTTTAGTGAAGTATTTTGAATATTTCAGTATAATTTACTACAGAAGGATTACTAAATTAATAACTAGAAACTAATTTCACAAAGATTACATACAAAACAAATATAAACTATAGATCAATCTAGAGTAAGAGACAAAAGGCAATAAAATTAAAACAATAATGTAAATAACATACATATCTATATAAAATCTGATTTTAATTAAAAGGGCAGAGATGCCCACCTTAAAAAAACATCAATATGTTTCATCAGTGCTGTAGGGCAAATGAGCTAAATCAATAATGTAAATAGCTTATATTTTAAGAAAAAACTATTTATCCCCCACCAGACCTTGGCACGACTGCCATTAGTTTGAGATGGGCAGCCCAATAGAGTTCTGACAAACAAAATGAGATATTTTGGTGAGTTTAAAAAAAATGGAGTTTCTAATTACATTGTTAAAAATATATTTCTATGAAACTCTTGAAAAAAGTAAAAAAAAATCAATTTATCATTATCCATACTTTTAACTCCTTAAATACTAAAATTAAAAATTATTCGTATTTTCAAAACAAAAAAAACTTTAAACAAATTTTGCATATACTCATATGAGGTTAAGCCATAAAATTGATGTACCAGCTCTTAAGATTTAGTCAAATATTATAAAGTAAAATGCTAACTCTACAGATTAAATGATAAAAAATTATTAGGATTCAAATTTTTAAATTTCATATCAGAATTTTTTTAATATAATTTTGAATATATATATACTTTTTGAAACGCTCATCATTTTGAACTTAACATTTTGATCTCCTGGTTTATAATAAAATATCAGTCTCATTATATGTAATAAATTTTGAATATAGTATTAGGAAATATAGGTTAAAACTCCCAAATTGAATTTCATCAATTTATTATCTTGAAATACAAATAAATTCACAATATCTTGTATCAAAAGAAACAGCTGAATTCATTTTAAAAACAGCTAAGAATACCTTACCTCTGCTGTCATTAAATAATCAACACAGTTTTTATTCTCTTTCTTTTCCTTTTTGCCTATAATGATAAAAATAACATTAAAACAAATAATTTTCTTTAAACAAATAATTTTTTAAATTTTCTTTTCAGCTTTGAATGTGACTTAGAGAAAAGGTTAAATATTATTAAAAAAATATTAAAATTGATATTTTTTATATATAAAATAAATATCTTGATGTTATTTTTTATAAATGAAATTCACATCAATAAAAATTTATTAATTTCAATAAAAAGTTTCATGTATAGGTGCAATGTACTTTATTGTCTGGTATCTTTGCTCAAATGATCGCTGCTGAATAAAAGTAACAATTATAATTTTTAAGATTTCACATAAGGAATAAAATATTCATTTAAATTACTATATTTTCTAATTTATACATAAACATATACTGAATTAAACTTATTTAGCTAAGTGAATTATAATAATAATAAACTCAATAAGTCGTATATTTCTCACGGACGGATATTTTTATAGATTATATTTACATTCACTTCCTAAATTTATGTGATGGAAAATATTAATTTTTAAGTGAATCTGAATTAAAAGTTGCAATTTGCTGCAGAAATAAATGCAGTATATTAAGGAAAAGTCAATCACATCACTTCATGTCAAGAAATATATAAAAAAAAAAGCACTCATAAATAAAAGGCAGTCAAAATTTAGGTCTGAATTTTTTCTTTTTAAAGACTAACACATTTCTACGGTTCTCAGATGAATAAAACATATCAAACATGCTCTTGTTGTTTGACACACTGAAATAAGACACACAATTGATTACAGCTAATACTCTTTGGTATTCATCATTCAGTCATTTTAGTCATGAAAAGAATCTTAAAGAACTAAACAATTGTTCAAAAGCCTACGCCTGGACACCCAAAAGTAAGGACCTTTGCAGAACTGAAGAGCTTTACAAATGAACATTTATTGTTAATGTGGCCATTAATAAAATGATAGCTGCATTATTTTCAAAAAGTTGTACAGTAATGGACTGTACCATAAGTTTAAATTCTTCTGCCTGTTCAGTTAAATAAAGCCTGTATATACTGGTGCTGTCAACATGTCAAATGAATTATGCCTGAATGGAGCAAAATTATATTCAGAGATGAGTTGATATTTATTCAATAATCCTATGAAAACATGCCAGAATTTTGAAAGCACAAGGAATATATAATTAAATCCAAAATATCATTTTTTCTGAAAAAGGAGTATTTTGGTCTGGACAGAAATTTTTTGGGATATTTCGTTACTTAGACATATACAAAAGGAATTTCAAAACAATTCAACAGTATCTAATGAGCAATGGTTGACTTTGGTTATATAGCAAAAGTTGATTTTGATTTCATTTTAATGAAAGCTAATGCATGCTTCTTAAGAGATTTTTGGTTGAACATTGTAAGGAAGAGAAAAAAGATTGAGCATTCTAAGTTAAGCAACAAGAGAAATCCACATGGTAAATCTGATTTAGCAATTTCGAATTTAAAAATGTTTAAAATGATAGAAACCTATCCTGTTTTCTCTATGAGAATAAATATAACTACAATGTACAAAAATTATTAAATTTATGAAATACTGTAAATGTCCATTTGTAAGCTTAGTAAATTAATTTATTTTTGGAAGAGATAATAAAATTCTAATAGTGACAGTGTATGACAAACCACATTTCACATATTTTGTTTAATTTTTCAAATAGAACAAATTTGTTTTTTTAATTGAATATTTTATAAGTTTTAAAAAATATAAATTTGCTAAAACTTTTAAAAGAAAAAATTCTTATTTTGTAGCATTTTATGCTGTCATATTTAATTTTTTTTAATTAATACCTCGACTGATGAATAACATTTTCCAATTTTTCATTAAAAATTTATTATTTAACTTTTTATATTAACTATAGACAGTCATTAAATATGCATTTCTGTTAAAAAAAATGAGATGATTATGTGTGAGAATGAGTGGGAATTAAGAGAAATTTAGAGATAATTTAGTTAACAGAAGCTAAATAGCTGATTGTTTATTAAAAAATGAAAATTTTTATGTAAAAAAGTTAATACTTTATGATTGTATCTAATTGCAACAAAGAAAATTTTAATCATCAGTAGGTATTAAAAAATGTAATTTTTGTTACATAAAAATTGTAATTATATCTAATATGATTATTTAGTTGAAATATTTACTTTTACTTAAAAAATTCAAAGCCATAAAAGTATTTTTCTTAACTTTAATACATACTTTCTCTAAAGAAATCATTCAAAACTTTGATTTTGAAGAACATACTTTACTATTTAGTATAGACAGTATAATTTCTTAATATATTTTAATGACAACTACATAATTTGCTTTTTGGGATCTTTTTGGCAAATATTGAAGCATATTCATGATTCATGGGAGAGAACAAGAAACCTTCCATACATTTTTTGTGACAGATATGTATGCTGAAGAAATGTTATGCCTATCTATTGTTCAACAGTATTCGGGACATTTCAGTCACAACACTAGGGCATAAGTTCTACAACATGTTTAGAGAGCTTGTTGTGTATAGCAGGTTGAAAGAGTTAACTATATTTTTAGTTTAAAAGTTGCAATACTATTTTTATTTTATAATGGATTTAATAGATGTAACTTGTACTTTTAGTCTAAACATAAATTAGAGATATGAATTAAATTCAAGACAAACAAAAACATATAAGAACAAAATGTAAGAGTGGAATGATAATTTTTTAAATACTATTTTGCATCTTGATGATGTCATTGGAAACATGAAAAATAATGCTAAACAGGTTATATTCAGATTCTTAATTATATTTTGCATCATATTAGAAATTCAATTTAAAACTTTTTTATTTTTTAGAAACAGAATAAAAATCAGATTATAAATAATAAAGATCAGACATAACATTTACATAGTTTTAAAATTTAATTAAACCTCAAAATCAATATTGTTGCTTAATTTTATCCATAAACAAAACATATTTATCAATAAAATAACATTAACTTACAATCTTTTGATTTGTCAAGATCTTGCTTTGCAGATGAAACACCCAGATTTGACTGGATATCTTGACTAGCTGAAAATCAATATACTTCTTCAAAAATGAACAAATTAAGTATTAAAATCTGTATATATAATGTTGCATAATTTTATCAGTTAGTAAAAAATACTGATAAACTTACAATTTTTTAATTTGCAGTGTTTTGATTTGTCATGACCTCTCTTTACTGATGAAGCACCAAAATTTGACTTGATATCTTGAATGGCTGAAAATCAATACATCTTCAAATATTATCAAAATTCACTGGTCACCTGATATAATATCACATTCAAAATGTTAACAAATAATAACTACCTGATTGCAGAAGCCTTATTGTTGGCCCCTTATTTCTATTGTTTGCCATTAAGTTTCAAAAACCTGTTTTAAACAAAATTAATATAAAACACCTTCTGACTCTTAAAGTGAGGTTGCTAATTATATTTTCCGACTGCATTGTAATACAATTTCAAATGTTCAAAACATGAATTAATATCAAAATTTGCAAAAATCAACTGAACAACATCAATAGAATAAAAGTGAAATTAAGCCTATCAAATTTACCACATTAGAAACTAGCCCAACTTTATAAAAATCAGGTTTTGTATTATGTTTAATTTGTAAGCTAAGATATGCAACATTTATATTTTTACAATTACTTTATCTTAAGTATATTTTATGTTAATTATATTAACTCATACACTTAAATTCTTTTTCAAACTATAACATTTTATTTTTAAATGTTCAATAATTGTTTCACAGTATAAAATGTTAATTTGTTTTATTTTTACTAAGCTTTAAGATTTGATTAAAATGAAACCTTAACATTATAGAAATTTCCTAATATATATAGACCTTACAAATATTTTATTTGAATTCCAAATATTGTGATATAAACAATACAGAAAAGACATTCATGGAAAATAAAATAAATTTACTCAGTTTTACATTTATTGTAATCAATACTTAATTTAAGAATACTTATTATTACAGCTTTAAAGTCTAGTTAACTTCTTTAATACTTACAATAGAATAAAATATAGTAACAGATCCAAAATACAATATTAAATTTAAGGCTTTTCCAACTACATGAGTAATATTAAACAAAACTTAAGTATGATTGACAAATTTTAATTAATACGTGGTATAAACTTGTACCTAACGTAGTTTGTACGTATTTTAGCACCTTATGAACTAACTCGAATACTTTAGAACCACCAAACACTCGTTATATAAAGTATTTTATAGCAATTGTTTTATAGCAAGATAATACACTTTCCGTGGATGTTTGAAAGTTTAGTCAAATGCCGCGTAACAGCGTATTTTATAACCGATATTTGAATATAACAACCTATAATCAGTATTTTTTCCTAAATACCTGGTACACCCAGTAAGTTAACTTGAAAGAGGTGCAGATACTTAACTGTTTTCAATAAAAGGGACGCTGGTTGTCATTTTGGGTGACAGAGTTCCCGTGCTCCAGGCATACACCTCCAATTCATTAATTTGGCTCCTAAAAGGGTTTAATTGTTGATCTTAATGGGGGATAGTATCTGGCTTAAAATTGATCTTAAATCCTAATGTTTGGTTCATCGTCGAGTCCGGCATTCCACCTGGTATGGTCGCTACAGCGCTAAGAGAGAGTACTTAATTAAATCTGAAAAAGGGATGTTATAGAGTTTGGGGCAGTTCACAATCCATGACAGAATACAATTCATTATATACAAGACAAAAAGCATGAGAAAACTGAGATTTCCTGATACAATGTCTGGGTTACAGATTCTTGGTTATTGTAGTTTTAATACAATATTAGTTATTTACATTGGTATCTTGTTATTTATATTGTTATGATTACACAGTATAATATATTTACAATATGATTGAAGTTAATTTATTATTTGTTATATACAGTTTGGTATATTAAATAAAATAATATCTAATTATAGCTATTAGTAGTACACATACATTATTATATTGTTATAAATCCATATTCATGTAATTCGCTCAGTACCGCTCTGCGTAATACCTGTGGATGCAAGTAGTTTAAAACAAAACAAAAAAACGTTATTATGCATATTAAATTTATATTCCCATTTATAATTATATTTATTGATTAAAATTACAAAAATTAACTTTAATTTAATTTTATGTTTACATAATTTAAGTTTTTTTTATTTCATTAAAGTTAAAACACGATCATAAAGGTTTTAAATATAATTAAATTAAAACAAAAGTAAAACCGAAACTACAATAAATATAGTAGAATACGCACAATGACCTTCTGAGCCACCATGTCTTAGCATCGTGATTAGTTCTGGTTGATTCAGTCATTCTCAACCTGTGGGGCGCGCCCCCTTAGGGGCGCGAGTATATCCAAGAGAAAATGTTATTTAAAAAAATTGATTAAGTGATTGATAGGAAAGAACTCACACACACATACAAAACAAAATACATTTCAACATATTTGATAATTAGCTTATTAAATTAAAACAACTTACTTAGTTAAAAACAAATTTAATAATCATTAGTGACTTCCTTGGGCCTGTCTTTCAGAGCAAAGTTTTTCGAAGGAGGGTTTAATATTAGAAATAGACACTCTCAGTTCTTTTTCTATATTTAACTGATCTATATTTTGTCTTCAAAAAAAAAAAAAAAAAAAAAAAAAACACCGAAGAAAATCCAGTTTCACAAATGTAAGATGTTTAAAATAGTAGTAGAAAGCGAAATGTCCCTGTTTTTAGTGCAGAATAGTCATCACCCACTCCTGCCCAAAATCCAAAGAGTGATTTATTACTCAATTGTTTTTTGGTTTCTTCGCTTGCCGTGAAGTCTATGAAGAATTCTTCCTCTTCAATTGAGAGTCCTTCGGGAGTATTTTGAAATGGATTCCTCACCCACTTGTAACTTTATATCAGTTTGCCGTCAGCAAGAAAGTACTTTTTAAATTTCTTTGCTAGCATTGCTAAATAATTTTCATTGATTACAAAAACAACTTTCACATGTTGCTCTTCAACCTTGTAAGTTTTAATACAATCATTCAAATCTGGAAATATTGTTAAGTTTTCTTGCTTTAAATTTCTGCTCCACTATTCCAATTTCCTACGAAAAACATTAATTTTATCACTCGTATCCAATTTATGTGTATTTGCTCCCTGCATTTGAAGATACAAATTCTTTAATTTCTCGAATATGTCGACCATGTAGCTCAATTTCATCACAAATAAACTATCGCGAAAATTCTCAGCTTCCAGTCTGTTTTCCTCTTATAGGAAAACGGCGATTTCTTCACTTAATTCATAATCACGTTGCAAAAATTTCCCTCGTAATAACCATCTTGCCTCTCAATAAAATAGTAACGCTGAATGTACTGCACCCATGTCTATACAAAGAGCGAAAAAGATTCTTGATTTCAGGGGTCTCATTTTTATTTAATTTACTACGGTTAAAGCCATAGTTAACTCAATATTCAAACCAGGACTCATTTGGAAACCAAAGCTTCTCTGTGGATCATGCAATGTATCCAAACGCACTGTGGCGATTTTTGTTTCATAAGTGCTTAAATACTTTGAATTCTTTCAGATATAGAACGAGTACCATCGGAGCACATTCTGACGCAATTTTTCCATTCAATGTTTGCCTCGTTCATAAAATCATTTAAGATAGCAAATAATGCGAATGCTGTTGCTTTGAGTTATGTTGGTTTGCAGAAAAGTACTGACAAATCATCACGAAATCTAACATAGGCAATGAAATGAGCATCTTTATTACTATCTGTTGTCTCATCGAGTTGTATTGAAAACAATTTGTCACGGAACTTCGACAAAAGCTGACACTCTACATCTTCAGCTTTATCAGCAATTCGACGAGCAACAGAATCATTTGAAAGAGGTATAGACTGCAATTGTTTTGCAAAATTATCTCCAAACATAATTTCTACAATCTCACTTGCGGCTGGCAAAATAAGCTCTTCACAAATGGTGTAAGGCTTTTTACACCTGACTATTTTATATGACACTTTGTAAGAGGCAATTAAAGCTTTTCCATTCACAGACAAAGTTTTTTTAAATAATAATTTTTACTTTTCACATGATTTTAATTTTAATTCTAAGAATTCTCTTGGTTTTTTTACGTATTCACTATGAGGCGTTTCCAAATGTCATTTAAGTTTATTAGGTTTCATGCTGTCTGCCGCCAAACTTTTTGAGCAAATAATACATAATGCCTTTCTTCTTCTTTTACTCCAGTACTAGTGAACCCAAAATTCAAATATTCTTGAGAATATTTTCTTGATTTTATTTTCGGAACCACGCTCGTCTGTGTACTTGTTGATGATTGTCTATTGTCTAATGCTCTCTTACGCCCGCTTAAAAATTTATCCATGATTCTGCATAAGTCTGCTACCGTGAATATTTAATACGGTGAATTGAAATATACGCGAAAATATATATATATCATACACATTCAGAATAGATTCAATAGCGATAGAAGGATCAACTCGAATGAGATTGTCTGGAATTGAAATTGAAGTCATAAAACTTTCTCCTTCTCCCTATGAGAAAACATTTGTTCACATTTGCGCGCACTCTTAACTTAACTTTTAAGCTCACCAGACAAATTCCAGACAAATCAAAACTTCTCGCGAAACCGTGAGAATTGCCCGACATGGTGGGACGCAAGAGCAATAAAAAGGCTTAGGATTCTTGTTCTTTCAATGATGAGGATCGGTGTTGCAAAATGTCAATAAATTTCCGTATTCTTGGTAATTTGTAAAGTTTAAAGTTAAGGTTGTAGTGTAGGCTTAGCACCACAACACTCAAAATACAGTATTATTGCATACATTTTATTGTATGTGGTGGGGAGGGGGGAGGCGCGATGAAAATTATGATTGAAAATTGGGTCGTGAATACTAAAATATTGAGAAACACTGGGTTGATTAGTTTCCTCTTTCCCAGATGTTCCCCCACTCTGAGAAGGGGGCTTAATTGCCCGTGACGAATTGGTGGGAAATGAGGGAGTAAGAGTAAAAAAAGAATTTAATTTATTCTATTTTTACTGAGTTTGTTGAATTTTTATATATATGCGTTTTTATTAATATTATGTTTAGGTCTAATTATACATTTCTGAGGATTGCCTTGGGAGCCTATTTTCTGGTTCGTTATAATTATATACTGGTTTGTTACTTATTAAGGGGTTATGTATTTGTATTAAATTGTTATAAAATGTTTTAGCAAGTCTATTTATTTGGTCAGCTATTGATTCTATGTTGTATTCGTTAAGTAATTTTTCATTTCTGAAGTAGGCAGGGGCCATAACACACATTCTAACACTTTTATTTTCATGGTATTGGATTTTGCAGAAGCGCCGTTGGGCAGCATATCCCCATACAGGGGCAGCGCATACAACAAAATAATATGGAAAGATATATATCTTTTCATATTATTTTGTTTAGGCAGCTCACACAGATAAATTAAGAAAAGCAGGGGGCCAAGAATGGATCCCTGTGGTATTCTACATTTAATCTCTGTAACTTCCGAAAAGCTATTGTGTATTTTTAATTTAAATTGTCTATTTCTTAAATAATTAGTTGTCATAAGTACCTGGGGTGGAGGGTTTTTGAATTTAATCAGTTTGTAAATTAGGCCGTTAAACCCATAGAGCAAGGAATAAGCTCCTAGCTCTATGGTTAAACCACACCTTATCAAAGGTCATCGCAATATCCAGGGATAAAGCAGCTGTTGCGTTATTTTCTATAATGTTTTTTGTTATTAACTCTACAGCTCTCAGTAACTGGTGGTATGTGGAGTGTTTTTCGCTAAAGCCGAATTGGTCATTATGATATTATTTACTATAAAGTTGTTAAGTCAAATAGTTTTGATATTACCGGCAACAGGCTATTGGGTCTATATGCTTTTGGATCCCTGGGATTCTTGCCGTTGCCCTTGAATATGGGAGCTATTATTGCTATTTTGCAATATGCAGGATAGTAGTTTAGTTTTAGTAATTAGTTAAAGATGTTAATAAGATGAAATATAGTTTTTAATGGAAGTTTTTTTTTTATCATTTTGTTAGATATTTGGTCATGTCCAGGTGCTTTTCGGGGTTTCATCCTTTCAATATACATTAGAATTTCAGATGGGAAGATAGTTGGTAGGATGGTGTAGGCTGGAGGAAGGAACATAAGTATGATTCTACCTCAGAATTAATTCCTCTTTCCTTATCACTAGTTATGTCATTAGGTGACAGTTGCTCTTTAATGCTTACTGCAATTACATTAGCTTTTTCACTATCAGTATATGCAATATAATTACTTCTGTTTAGGGGTGGAAAGACACATTTTGTATTTTTGCAAGATTTCGACGCCTTCCATAACAAACCCATCTTCTTCTTCTAGGGAGCTATGTGGCCATGCCACTGCTTATTTTTAATGTTTTTATTTCATTTTTTAATTTATTATCAAATTTATTGTTTAAAATTTGAATTGATAACAACTACGAGTACAGCGACTACAGTAACTGGAAATAACTGATACCGACAATACAATATTGAGGTTGATGCAGATAAGTTGGGTAAAAGAAATGAAATGAGAATTGTTTTAACTGGAAATTAGAAAGATGTCTTCGGGGTAGGATTGGAGAGGAAAACTGAAGGAACATAAAGATTCTCTTTTGTGAAATAAAAACAAGAAGTGCTTATGAGAAAAATATGCATTTACTATTCTCGTCGTTTTGGTTAAAGAATTAATGAGTTGCGAAAATTAATAATCGTTGTACATTTATTCAGTATTTATCATTCCTTTTCAAATACATTACATTTCTTTAATTGTAAGAAAAATCTGCAATTTTGTTTCTGCATTTAGCAATTCTTATTGGCTTTTATATTTATATAATTTTTTTATAAACATTTAGTTTAACTTTATTTTAAACTAAATTTTTAAAATGACAATTTTTTTTAAAATTACTTTTCAGGCTTCAATAATAAATTAATGGAATTTTTTAATTTCAGTTTCAAAAACAATTTTATAATAGTTTTTAAAAGTAATAAATATTTTTACACTCAAAAAATAACTTATGACTTATTAATCTGCTAGTCAACAAATTAGAAGACAGAAATAAATGAAAATTATCAACATAAATAAGAATGCATGAATAAAAATATTAGCTCTTTATCACATAAACTCTTTTTCTTAATATATAAGGGAATGCTCATTTATAAATGATAATAATTTAAGTTAACCTTACTTATATTAATTAACTTTATGGAATTATATAAAATATTGTAAATTTAATTATTTATTTTTAATTAATTTATTATTAATTTCACTTTTATTCAATTTATTTTTGAAACTTATAAATACTTTGTCATTATTTTTTAATCTTATAGATGGCAGAATAATAACAAAATGTAAAGGTCAAAATGCAATCGGTAAAATACTTTAAAAGCAACTGTAATCATATTAATCACTTTATTACACTGCAATTGAGACTGTTATTTGGTGGCAATTGAAATAAAGGTTAACATCTTGGTCCAAGTTTTTAATTATGAATACAGGGATCAATTTGGAAAAGAATTAAAGCATGGAAAGGTAACCAGGTAAACAGTAACAAAATCAAGTAAATTGAAAGAGACGGAGAGATTACAATAGTATCTTAATTTTATATTTAATATGAAATATTACAAAATAAACCTAAAATAAAGCTTTAAAATGTAAAACTTTATACTTTAATAAGCTATTTTAAATAATGTAAAATTTTAAATAAAGATCAATTTCCATTATAAAAGTAAAATTCACGTAAACAAAGTCTGCTAAAAGTTCAGCATTGTTACTGTCTACGATAGTTAAGAAAACTAAGACTAACACTTTTGTTTGTCAATAACTTTGACAAGCAGGGTGGATGAACAAAATCGAACGTAATGTATATGAACTTGAAGATCAAATATTTAATAGTTATTGATTATTTTAGTGAAAATAGTCATGCTGATCTTACAGTGTAAATATTCATTGGTTTTATACTTAAAAAATACGTGATCGACATGAAGATATCTACACTATCAACTTTACGTGATTTGATTCACAGTGGTACAATTAATTCTCATAATCCAAAGAAGCGAGAATTTTATATTCTTATAACTTAAATGCCGTTGCTGTAATTATCTTGATTTCTATTACTTAATCCTCTGTAATTAGTTTGTTGTGTCTCTTGAACTTATTGCAACACATGGAGTGCGAAGTGTTGTTCCTTTTTAAGACAGTTTTCATTCTAGTTTTATTATTTTTTCAAGTGAGTATGTATAACTGTGTTCATTTATATTCTGATCAATTTGTTGTACAAATTGATGGTGGTCCGGAAATCGCTCAACTAGTAGCAAGTGAACATGGATTCGAATATCTTGGTCAAGTAAATACATTTTTATTTATATTTTATTTTTATAGCTTGTATTTTTATCCTAATAACTCAGTTATATATGAAGAAATATTTATAAATACGTCAATTTACAATCTATAGGCTTTAGATCTATAAAATGATTCATTTATATTTATACTATGCTTAATTAATCATTAACTTATTTATTTGGTGGAAATATAATGGAATAGAATGTAAAATGTTGAGTAATTTGTGTTAAAACGGCTTGATTATGCTTGTAATAAGTTGTCCTATGAATTATCTACTTTGAATTGAGGGTAATATGTAAATATTTATAAACACATGCCATAATAATATTTTTAGTCATTTTAGGTAGTTATATGTTAATTATAATCAGAATCAGTTTTGCGTTTTTAGAGAAATAGATAATAAACTTGAATAAAATTTAAACTGTAACTCATATTTCTTAATGTATTTGTGTGCCTAAAGTCGAATTCTAACTGGTGCAAAGATTAAACATTAATGTTTTCTGTATTGAGATACTATTTATCATCAGATGTCAATGATACATTACTGCTTATCATTGGTGTATGGAAAATGGAAAAATAGGAAGAAAATAAATGTAATTTTTTTTTCAAAACAGAAATTTTTATTTTAATTATTCCAAATAAAAGGTAAACAAACTATTGTGGTATTTAAATTTATTTCTCCTGATCTTAAAAAGTAGTAAGATTATTGTCAAAATAAACTGCTAAATTATTAAAAAATAGTAAACAAATGATAAGTAACATTAAAATACTTATTTCTAACTTCTATTTTCAAAATTTATAAGTCATGCATTAACAAAAACATTTATTTCATTATTTGAGCATAATGTAGATGTATTTGATTGTTTATGGTGTTGTTTATCAAGTTAAAGATAGTAGTAGTAATATAGAGTTCAAATTCTCAATGATTTCACATTGATGTTAATTATGAATTAATGGACATCTAAATGAAATGCCTTTAATTATAGAAATCTTAAACCTCCAGAGATTTTCACAACTGAGGGAACGTAAAAGATATTTGCAAAATTAATGATTTTTTGATGAGGAAGGAAAACATGTAAACAATTTAACAAATTGAAGGGGGGGGGGGGAACTTACCAGGTGATTTTGTTAAATGGCTACTACAATAATATTTGGAAGATCCATAAATTAAATCTAGAAAAAAATCCATGTGATTTGAAGATTTGAATTCTTTTTCTAAATCACAATTTTAAGGTCCTGCTAGAATTTCCTTAGTGAAAATTGAATCCTATGTTAATGCAATAGAGCATATTTTAACATGTCACAAGTGCTTTTTTTCATATTAGAAACTTTAAATCTTTTATAAATTATAAAAAATAGAACTACTCTCCCTTTTAAGACAATTTTTAATGTTTAAAATTTTTCCTAATATTTTTAAAACGTCAAAATATTTCTATCTGTGTAAGTTTCGATCAAATTCTAATTTCATTGAGGTAATATAAAACTTGGTTTAGACATATTTCCTATTTTTCTTCATACAATTACATAAATATTTTTTGTATATTTTATACTAAGAATATTTTCGATTGTATCAATATTTCAATACGAATTTTGATTAGAAATTAAACTTACTCTTATTTCTGAAAATCAAGCTCTGCACATAACACCATCAATGAAGCTGAAAAATTTTTAACTTTGAACTTGGTTGATTTTTATCATGCACTAAAAGTTTTGCATTTGTAGTATTATTATGTTACGAAGTGAAATTTTTTTTTAAAAAAATTTTATATAATGAAAGAAAAATGACTTCTTACTATATATATATATATATATATATATAAGTTAACTTATGCCAATCGAAAGCAACATATTAACACATTATAATTTCATCCTTTTCTTCAAATAAGTCCAGTGCTTTTCCCAATTTGCATATTAATAGGACTTTAAAAATATTTACTTGAAAATAATTAAATAATTATTAACTCTCTGTTTCAGTAACTTTTAAAAGGAAATTAATATGGGAACATAAAGTTTCTTAAAGCAGAATACTATTTTTTTTTTATCATTCAATAATTTCATTTGTTCATCTTCATGATATGTATCCTTAGAGCTGATAGGCAACCCACCAACATATATCCTTATTGCTGATCCTATCCTTAGAGCGGATAGGCAACACCTTAACATATTCTAGGAATATGCTATTGTTCTGTTATTTGTATAAATTAATGAATGGCATCCAATTTTGAAGTCATAAAAGGGCTTAACTTCCAGAATTGAAAAAATTAATTTCCAGATAAAAGGAAATATATAATAATAAGTACGGCAATAATTGAATAAAACCTAGAATGATTAGTATAAATTTTTAAAAAAACGTTTTCACATCTATCGAAAAAAAATATTTAAATTCTTTAATGTAATTCTTTAATGTTACACTAAAGTAACCATAATAGGAGGGAAATTTCTTTGGAAAACTTCTCCCCATACAATTCTCACTGTTTTGCAATGCAGAAAGGGGCAACTTCCTATAGTTGAGAAAGGAAGAATTAGCTTTTCTCACTCAACAAAATTTTTATAAAATAGAAGAGACATCTGTAAATAATGTATGTTAGATTCTAGCTTATTAGCTTTGGAAAAGTAACTATGAGAATGTACTTTAAATCACTTGTAAGCAATGTACTTTTAAATCCTCTTTGTTTAGTTTCTTTTAAATAGATTTTAAAACTAAAATATTATAAAATGTTCAATTATTTCCTTGATCAATTATATTATTTACTACACTTTTGAAACAAGACTGTATATATATTAAGAATTAGAGAAAATTAAAATGAAAAATGTATTTTATAATATATATATAGCATATTTTATTATAAAATCAAAAATTTAATAGTAAAAAATAAAACATGTTTATCAGAATAAGTGGGACAAATATATTAATTATTTTTATTTTTAATTACTTTTCAAATTTAATAAATGTTTACTTCTGCAAACATTTAGACATTTAGTTTTACTTCCAGCGTCATTGAAGAAAACAAAAAATACTATAAGATAAAGTTCAATTTAATAAGCTTAAGCTATTATTGTATTAAAATATTGCGTCTATTAAGAATTTAAGTTATATTTTAAATTTGTTTAATTACATAATATATTTGAAAAAAGTTAGGTTAGTTGTAAATGTTCAGTGGAAAAACGTAAAAGCACTTCAATAACAAGACAGATGAGGATAACAATACATTACAACTCACTATCCTTCAAATATAATACTGTACAAATAAAAGGCTTAAAGTGTTCTTAGGGTAATCATTTTATGCACACGAGATTTATCTGAGATAGCTGTTGTCATGCGCAACACAAATGCCATTACTTTTGGCAATAAATAAATAAAAATAATAAAATATCAAAAGAATATGTAAACTTTATATAAGACTTGGAGCATTTTAAAATATGTTACTAATAATAGAATAAGATGTTTGAGATTAAATGTTTTAATTTGAAACTATTATGTTGAAGACAATAAAAAAGCTTGATATTTTTGTCACGTTGAAATTTAAATACAGAAACTTTTATTATGTTCTAAAAAGTTAATTTCTGATTATAATTTATTTTGCTTTTATTCTTTTTTTTACATATTCTAAAATATTAGAAACTGGGAATATAATTACTACCTTTCTTCTTGTGGGGATCCTGCATCAAGATAATAACTTTGAAGCAAATAAGAGAAATGGAAACAATTACTAACAGATAATAAAGAATAACTGGAAGGAAATTGTGTATCAATTAGACATGCTCCTTGTGACTTGAGTGACTCATGTATAAATAGTGTGATTGAACGGCCAACTTTCAGTCTCTCATGGTTACAACAATAATTAAATCATAAATCACCTTGTTGCCCCTAAGATGCAATACATAATGCACTATCATCTCTGTACAGGTTTCTAATACAGCCATACTAAACTCTTCAACTGCAAGATTCTTTTGAACAAACATATGTATATTCATCTGGACTCCTTTTCTCATTTAATGTTGAATGATATTTTTAGAAAAATCAAATTTCTTGTGAACAGCTACCCTTTGATCAAAGAGTAGATATTTTAAAAATAAGTATAATAAGCATCCCAAATCATGTGCTTTGAAATAATGAAATGCGCAAAAACTACTTTTGTAAAAAAACGGCATAAAAAACTATCTTCAGTTCCTTAAAAGCGATGGTATTTTAAATAAAATAATAGAAATTTTACTATCTTTAACCCTGCATTGCTAAAGTTTATTATTAATGCTAATACTAATATTGTAGAACAATTTAATTCAATTGTTGCCAAATTTATGGATAGGAAGAGAGTTAACTAATGTCATACAAGATGCTGTTCTTCAGTTCTTTCATAAAAAAAAAAAAAAAAATAGAAATTGAATTGCACAAAGCGTTTAACAAAAATAACCCAGTAAAGTATTGCAAGCAGTTTGAAATTAAATACAGTAAAAAATAACTCAAAGTCTAGGAAGTCAGTACAGATTTTTCACTGTCCTGACAAAAATTATTTCCCAGCTGCTGAAAAGCTGGATTTAACATTGATGAATATAGTGAAAAGAAATCAAAATTATTGTCCTTTAACTGAAAGAAAGGGTATATATAGAAAGAGCTACTGTACTTTAAAGTGAGAGTGCTATTTGGAATAAAGAGAGAATTCAATTTTACAGTATCAAATTTTGGTACTTTATGTCTCAAGTTATCCTTTACAGAGTATCAAAATTTAGTGAAAACAATATAACATTATAACATGAAAAATAAAGCCATTTTGTATGATAAAATTTATGAAAAAACTGCCATTCTTAATTTAGAAAACAAAAATCAACTTGAAAATAGAACCATAGATATTTATTGATAAAAATTTTCCTCATTTAGCTGCCAAGCTAGAGGAAATAATTGCGTATTGTTGAAATTAAATGCTCATATAAATGTCACAATATCCACCTGCATGAATTTGTAAAAAAATAGGCATTCAATTTGGGGGGGAAAGGATTACGAGATAAATCTGGAATTTTTAATTCTTGATTTATCTTGTATATACATCAAGCAAGGTATTCACTGAATTTGTTATTTTTTCATGAAATTAAACTCATTTTATTTGTATACTTACATTTTCTAATTTTGGGGGGATTTTAAATGATGTATATAATTTTAAATATGTTTTTCTTGTTATATAAGTTGTATCTACATTTGATTATTTGTTGTAAACTGAACAACATTAACTGAACAACAACACTGAACAACATTTCTCACTCGGTTTTGCTAAACTTCTTATTTATTTTAGTTTAACTTACCCATGTGTGGTTTTATAATATGTTTTTAGTGCTATTCTAATTTTGATTTTATGCAAAAGGAAGGGGGAAACTAATAAAGTAACTGAAGAGTTTTAAAATCTTCAGATTTAAAACATATGTTACAGCACATTTTAAATTCGAATAGCTTTTAATTAACATGCACTTCAAATTATAACCTAGTAAATTACATTGATATTTAGGAATAAAATTAAAATGTAGGCACTTATACTATGTGATAAGATAAATCTCTCTTTCAAGCTCATTAAGTAAATCTAATTAGATAAAAATAACTCTAATGATTACTATATATATATATAATTACAGTTTCAATATTTTTATGAAGATTCAACTATATAAATTTAGATTTATAAAATGTGTAAGAACTTTAATATTTTTCTAATTAAGTTATTTTTGAAAATTATACTTTTTGATAATTTGTTGCAATCTGATTAAAAATTCTCATAAGTCAATGGATCAGATCTCATAAAATCAAGAGAAACTGTATCTTATTATTGAAATAAAATCTAAATGAACCAAAGTACATATAAATATATTTTTAATGTTTCATATATTTCAAATTTGGTTTGACTTCTGATAATCATTTTTGACCATTTAAGGAATAATAATTTTAAAATCATGCAGTATTTGCAAGGTAGCTTTATATTTTTTTAATGTGAATAATAAAAGTGAAACTCTAAGATGTAAATAAAGTAATTATTTCTTTAGAATCACCTGGCAGCTAATTCACCATAAGATAATAATGGGTAATTCCAGTATCAATTTTGTTTAGCATTTGAACTAGCCCCTATTCAAAGAACCCTAGGTGTAATTTGTGCTCGCAGCTGCCACAGGGAAATATGAAACGTTCTTTTTTGGCTGTTTTGATGGTGTTACTTTTATTTTCATGATATAATATACCAAAACTGGCAAACACTCATTAATTTTGTGGGATTGATTGACAAGTGATTTAAACCAATAACATTGTTTTGAATACTCCCCTACACAAGTTTTTAGAACTAATTTCAGATAGAGCGACAAGATAATAGGAGTTCTCACCTCGGTCTGGAAGAGCCTTAAAGGTGACCTACTAATATATTTAAAAATGTTATGAGCACTCTACAATCTGCTTTAATTAAAATTTATTTATTTTTGGAAATGTCATTCAATTGGTCATTATGTCATTTGTCTTGATGTTGCTCCTCAATACTTATTTACAATATTATAGCAAAGGATATTTTAAAAGACCAATAGCATTACTCAATTAATTAAAATATAAATAAATATGAAAATACTTATTTCATGTTACTGATTTTGTATATAAACTGTCAAATGATTTTTTTTTTTAACATTTTCTTATGAAGCTCTCTGCTTTGGTCAAAAAATGGTATAATAAATTTAAATTTCAATACTTAAAATTATATGAAATCATATGGCTTGGATGATGAAAAAATTGAAAGTTGCTTGGGTTTGATTTTTCCCTTTTCCATTTTCCATGAGGAATGACAATTATGACAAACATCTTGGGTATGTCATTTTACATTCACAAAGGAAAAGTTTTGAAGCAAAGGCAATTCTTATCAATTCATTAATGAATTTCTCATTCACTGTGAAAATTATCTTGAATTCTTACTTTTCAAAGCATAAATTGTTGAAAATTGAAAAGAAAAGTATGCAGTTAAAAATTATTTTGCTCCTATAAACTAGATCTCTATAAAAAATTGTAAGGGAAGAAAAAATATGTTGATCTTGCTTTTGAAGGTAGAGTAGGGTTGACTTTTGATAAAAATTGGAAGATTGGAGGCTATTGTATTAGCTCAACTAACAAATAAAACTTAGAATGAAATTTATAAAGAATTCAAATAAAATATGTTTGATTATTACCCTAGTTATAAAATGTCTTTTGTTTGTTTGCATATGAGAAACATTACTCATTACTTTTTTTGACAAAACATTATCACAAAATTAATAAATAAAGAAATAAAAACATGTAAATGGGTACCAGTTAAAGTATAATCGTTGTGTAGATAATTAATGTTATTATATAGTATTTACAAAAAATATTTTGAATTTAAATAATATATAACTTTTTCAACATTGCATTGAATATTTATTATTTTTTCCTTACCAGATTCAAATAGTAAAATAAATGCAGAAACTGGTTTTGTTTTTGTAATTAAAAATTGCTTTTAATTTAATAATAAAATTACAAATTCATTTACATATATACAAAATTTAGTTACTTACTTTATTTCAAATATGTAAGCTCAACTAACAAAATGTTTACATAATTTATGATAATTAACTAAAGTAATAAAACAGGTGGTAACTCACTGGTTGGAAAAATAATTTATATATAAAGAAGCATGGACTTACGAAAAAACATTCTATCACTAGGATGGCCTATTGTGAGAACTATGAAAACTGTAAGTTCATTCGTTCTAGGAGACTTTCATAATCTTGACTCACATGTTATAGGAATAAAAATGATATTCTCCTATCTGAAAGCTCACAGGATTAGATTACTTCAAATTCAGGATTTTACAGTTTCTATCATCCAGTAGAATGTCAGACTTCAATAAAAAATAGAGTCTTTCTTAGTGCCATGGAATTCATATTTTCACCTCAGCATTTTTCTGTAACTTCTGCCATCTCCATCCCCCATCTGTCTTCAATCTTGTCCCTTTATTTCTCTTTGGAACTAGTTTTCTGCAAGTCCTGCGTTATAGCTGTCTACTTCATTGAAGGGGCAAATGGAGAATAATATGGGATGCAATCTTATATTGGAAAATGAAATATAAAAAGAGACTTCCATCCAGTGATAAAAGGAGGAATTTAATTAATTAAAAATATCCACTGCCAGTGTTTTTATTTTTCTATAAAGTTTAAAAATTAATTTATGATCATGCTGGACTTTGAATTCCTGCCTCAATATTTTCTACATGTGATATTTTCTAAGGCCCATTGGAGACATTTGTCAGAGTTATGATTTAATACAAGCTGCCTTGTCGCAAGAAATATTAGATACACTTGTTAAAACAATACATAGTTTTGGATTGCAGAAGTTGTTTTAATGGAAATATGGGCTCATAAAATATTAATCTCATAATGTACATTTTCTTAACAAAAAAGGGAGTAAATCTTTTGTAAATTAAAAGAAATAATTTATCTTTTAATTAAGAAAATTTGAAAGCATTATAATCATTAAACATTTTTTTAAATTTAAAATCAATTTTATATTTTTGAACATAAATAATGGCTTACAAGCAAAAGCTTTTATGAAAGAATGAAATTTTTTCCAAATTAGTAATGAATAAGTATGAAGTTTTGATTGCTGTGTATGAATTTATGTATATTCATTTTACATAATTTCATTATTTTTCTTTAAAAATATCTGTGTCAGCTCAAATATTAATTGTTTTTCTTTTCAGATTTTCGGTAATCATTACCATTTGAAACACAAAAAAATATTTAAAAGATCATTGGAGAAAAGCTCATCTCATCATGCTCTTCTTTCAAAGGATAAAAGGGTATGAATTAAAATGTTAACTATTTTATATGAGCTGTGTACCATTTTCTTCTAAAAAAGAATTTAGTTTTCATAATCTAAGTACAGAGATAAAGGCACTGTTTTTAATGGCAACTTTTTTATTTATGTTTTCTGTCAATTTCAAACCATTTCTAAAAAAGGAACAAGATACTTTGTTACTTCTTTGAATTAATTATTATTGAAATGTGTCTGTATAAAGCTAAAAGCCTTTTAATTTAAAAAATCTAATTTTCAGTTAAATGCTACATTTTATTTACTTGATAAATATTATTTAGTATTTTTGTTTTATGTATTGTTACATAAATATGTGTGTTTTGTTTTATTAGTGTGAAATATTTTAGATTTATTAAAAATATTTATTGTAGGGATTTTTTTGTACTCTCTGATAGTAGATTTTTTTCAGAATACTGGATTTTATTTGCTACATTTTACCCAGTGATTGTGTAGGTTATTTTATAATTAATGAAGACTTATATTTGTTTCTCAAGTTAGTTTCTCTAAGCATGCCTGTGAAACTATTTATTTCTTAAAAGCTAATTTTGTCTCTGAAAGAGTCACATATATATCTAGTATTATATCTGTGTGGATTTCTATTACTTAGTTTTGTTATGAAGAAAATGTACAATGGTTTTCTGACATATTTATATTTTCAAAAATAAATTTGGATTAAACATAAAAACTAATTTAACGAATAAAACATTTTGCATGTTTATTTAGAATTGACACTTGCTTGAGAAATATTCCTTTAGTGTTTCTATGCAGTTATCATCTGTAGTTCAGCAAATTTAGTGTTTCCATTCAGTAGTCATTTAACAATGATAACATTAACTTAGCAATGAATGAAATAATTTTTTAGGTAATTTTTTTAAAAAATATGTCTAATAAATGCAAAAAAAAAGCTCATTTGTGAAGCATAATTTGGAAATAGAAAGGCAACTATAAAAATAAATAAAATATTAACAAAAGTGTAAACATGTTCTCCAAAACTAAACTTCTTTTTTGATAATTTTAAATTAAAATGGTTTCCAGTATTATTTAAAACTTTTCTATAATGCATATAAAAGATGGAATGATTAAAATTGTATAATTTTAAAGAAGGAATAATGCATATTAGTTCTTTGATATTTTTATTGGTTTAATGAAATAAGTTCTAAATAATAGCATTATATTTTTAATCATATTAGGTAATCCTTAGGATGTGTTTAGAAAAAATTCAGTGGAATGCTCAAAAATATTTATACACTATGTGACTTTAGATAAATAGTTGAAATAAATCCTGTAAAAATATTTTCTAAATATTTAAGTGAATGCTAAAAATATAAACTATTATATAACTAGTGTTATAGATTAAACTTGAATATGAAGTTTTTTATGAGATATTTTAACTGTGATAAACTTTCTAATATAATTTAGTCAGTTTGATAAATTTAGCTTTATGCCTGGATTTTGTTATCTGTATTTCTATGTATAAACTTGCACTCTACTCACAGTGGATGTATTTCTGATTATTCTAATGCGAGAAACACACATTTCGGATATAGATGGCTTTTTTTTATTATTACAAGACAATAAAATATTAAAAAAACCGGAATTAAAAATATTAACTAAATATATGTACAGTTTATGCTTCATCAATCTTATTATTTTTATTTCTTTCTGTTAAGTAGTAATTTACTTAAATAATTCTCGAATTGAGATTTCTATGATTAAATAGGAGTATAGTGATCCAAATTATGCTTGCAAATATTATATTAATATTTTTTTTTCATAAAACAGCACTATATCTTTTTCTTGTTATTTAAAATGGAATGTTTTTTCAGGTTAAGGCATTTAGCCAACAGATTATTAAAAAGAGAGTAAAAAGGGATATTAAAAGTGCTACTGATTTGAATGATCCAAAATGGCCTGAAATGTGGTACCTGGTATGTAGTAATAAAATTATTTTCTTATTATGAAATAAAAATTGCGTTTCAGAGATTTTAAAGATTATCAATGGATTGGGCCATTTGCTTGCATTTATAACACATTTTTTTTTTTTATCCTGCATGACTTCATTATCCTTATAACAAGTAAAATTTTAATATAATTAACTAAGTTGGATAATTTTTGTGTTAATTTTTTATTTATAATGTAATTATTTTACTGCCTGCATAAACAATTTTAGAAAAGTATTTTATATTGAATGAATGTGCCCTTTTTCTAATTTATGACTTTGACTTTTTTCTATTATGATTCTTGATGTAATACCCATTAAATGTAATTTTTATATTGATTAACATTTAAAAAGTAATTAAAGACTGTATAAAAAGATTATCATAATTTTTTAACTGAAAGAAATTTATTAATTCATTTTAAGGAGTTTATTCAAATTAAATTAATAAATAAAGTAATGTGAGATAGTACAAAATAAAGTACATAACTCTGAATATTTGTTTTATTTTCAAATTTTTCATGCAAGTTAATTATGCTAAATACAATAATAAAAATCTTTATGTACCATTTCAGATTATTTCATTAATGAAATTTCAAGTAAAATTTTTTCTATTATCTATTTATATATATTCTAGAATTTTTTATTTACTTTCCAGTATCCATTTGTTTTTGCTTCAGCTAAGAGTCAGTGCTATCTTTAGTTAAATAGGCACATGCAATTAATAACTGTTAAGTTTCTATTTACTCTGCATAAATTAAAATGCAATTAATTTTACTTTCATTTTTACTGATTCTATAGCAATTCTTTTATATTGCATTTTGAATATAGAAACTGCAAG
Organism: Latrodectus elegans; assembly: GCA_030067965.1. Taxonomy (NCBI): domain Eukaryota; kingdom Metazoa; phylum Arthropoda; class Arachnida; order Araneae; family Theridiidae; genus Latrodectus; species Latrodectus elegans. The sequence continues at coordinate 85,561,160 of CM057811.1, forward strand.
TATTTTCGTGAATAAAAATAAAGCATATTCTTTATTTTAATAGAATAAATCTTTTTTTTTCTAATTACATTTGATATATTTTTAAAATATTGTATTTGTATGTATAAATTTTTATAATTCACATTAGTTCAACTTATCCATTTAAAGTTTGAAAATTTTAAATATAATTTGTCATTTCAAATTTTTGTACTTTTTACTTATTTTTTTTAATTAATACTCCTCTGAATCATGACATTAAAATCAAAGTTTAAATGTTATTGACATGAGTAATGTTGTCAAAATGTAATTATTATTATTATTGAACTTTTTATTCTATAAAAATAAGTTACAACTCAAAATGATATTTTAATTTTTTACATGAATAAAAAAAATGATATTTTAAGTAACACAGACATACATGACAAATTTTTTTATATTTCCAATAACATCTAAAATACATCGACTGTTTTAAAAGTTATAAAAAATAATTGAAATAGTAGTTTCACTTTAGTTATTATTGTTTTTAAATTACATAGTTTTAATTATTTAATTTAGAATTTTTAATAATGTAATAATTTCTCAAAATAATAGCTTTAATTAAAATAATAATTAAAGTAGAGTTTCTCATTCTTAATATCATAATTTGTTTTATAAATATTGTATCTTTTAAAGTATGCCTTTTTTAAATATTGTATATTTCTTAAAATATATGATTGACATATTTTTGATGAATAGCACGTTTTGATAGTTTAAATTATGTGGTTTTAAGTCTTATATAAAAACTATTAAGGCATTAAAATGATAGATTTTAATACAAAAATTACAACTCAAGGTAACAATATTTCACATGCTTATAATGTTTGAAATGTTAAATAAAAGACAAAGGTTATTCTAAAAAAAATTAAAAAACAATAAATATCTTGTGATTTTTAACCAAAAGAATTTTTGAAAAATATAATTGATTTAAGTTTCTAAATAAAAAATATTTATAAACTAGTATTATTATAAGTATATATATGAATTAAAACACAATTTTAATCAAAAATTATATCGCAAAGTTGAAAAATGGTAACAAGAATCCCATTTTTATTTAAAATGTGAAAATAGCTATGTGTAATATATTTTAAGTTTAAAAAACTATACGTTTGCTTAAAAGTAATACTGTAATGCTCGTTTTTATGAGCTCTTAGAAACCACTAAAACATTTTTCTAAAAAGAAAGTTTGTAAAATAGAAATATAATATATTTGGTTATTAAGATTTGATTTTTTGTACTTAACTACTTTTTCTGTATGAATAAAATACAATTAGAAAAAAATATTTAGAATGCACTATAAGAAACACCTGCGAAATAAGATTCCTAATTAAAACAAAAACTTACGTTCATTTTATTGATTGTACTTCATCATACAACTTCCTAATGCTCAAACTGCGCCTTTAAATTTTTGGAGCTAACTGTCTGATACTTTGAAGATTTTTTGTTCAGCTTCATGGCAAAACAATTGGATTTCTCTCTATGACATCACTATCAACAGGACTGTTCATTTTTCTCATTTTTTCAAAGTCTTCATCAAAATCTTTTCCAGTTTAGAAGAATCTACAATATTTTCAACAGGGACGTTACTGTTCCTTTGGCTGAGATTGTTTCTTTTCAAAAAACATTTTTCCAAGTTTCAACCTCCTAAGCCTCTTTTTTTAATTATTGTAGTGCTGTTTTTTTGGAGTTCCATATTTTTTTTGGCAATTTTTGTCTTATTTGATATTTTCTGTCTACTTTCCAAATTTTCTTTTTTACCTCAACTGATAAACATGTTTATTTCTTCAGCTGAGACAAATCCTCAATAGAATTGGCTCAGTTTCTCTCAACAAATGCAACTTAATGAATTGAGTTGTTCAAATGAAATGAAACAAACTGCACAACATGAAAGCTCATATTTAAAAAAAAGTGTTTTCCCTTTTTATGTTCTAATATATGGGGAGGAGAGTAGAATTTCTTTCCCCTTCTTATGCTCTTACTTATGGGAAATACAGAAGTTGAATTCTGCAGGGTATATAATTCTTTCTCATCAAATATCTGATACCCATGTATCTTTGACCAAAAGCATTCCAGACATTGTGGGAACAATAGTTCCAGGATTGCCTAGAATGCTTGAATGCATTTTTTTGTTGCTCAAGAATGAATTAAGTTCTCATATGTCTCATATGTAAGTTCTCATATTATAAAAAGGAATCAAATAAAAAATCGTAAAAATCATTAAAAAAATGTAAAATGAAACTATTTGTCAGAATAAAAAAAAAAGAGATTTTTCAAAATTTCAGTTTGTAAATGGAAATTAATATTATAATTGTGTCTATGGTGTTAGGGTAGGAATTAGTTTCTAATTCCTATATATGTGAGTGTTCGTAAATTAGAGATTTGTAAAAGCAAGTATTTACCTTACTAATTTCCTAATTACATTTCATTGTTTTAGTCATGCTTGTGTACATTATTATATTAGAAGCTTCTTTAAATTTTTCTATAAAATTGTCCTTATTTATACATTATTTTATCTTTCAGTAACAATCTGTTGTATCCTTTTTTTCAGTTACTTTAACATATATTTATGTAGAAAAAAACAGTTATTTCAAATTTTTTCATTTAGATTATTTTCAGAGTATTTGAGTCTATAAATGTTAACTTTACTGAATTAGACAAGTTAATCTTTTTTAAATTATTTATTGCTCAAAAGTAATACAAATAATAATTATTTTAGTGATCTTATTTATGCATCATTAGTATTTTATAAGAAATCATGGTAAATATCAATTTGAAATTTACATTCTATCTTGTTATGTAATATTGTGATTTAAAAGTTAAAATTTATAATGGTTCATTTATATTATTAGAAATGATTTATTTATTTTGTTAAATTATGTTTTTTAAATTTACTTTATTTAGAATAGAGGTTGGGGTTTTGACATGAATGTTGAAGCTGCTTGGGCTGCAGGTGTCACTGGAAAAGGAGTTGTTGTTACAATCCTAGATGATGGATTAGAAAAAGATCATCCAGATCTAACTTATAATTATGTAAGTATCAAAATTAAAAATTTGAGGATTTTTAAAAAAGTATTATAATTTTACTATAAAGAAATTAGAATTTACAAGTGCATGATTATTAAGTCTGTAATTTTAGCATAACCTCTACAGTTTTAAAAATGAGTTTATTCATCCTGCCTGATTTTCTCAGATAAGTTCCATTAAAAATTTTTTTAGGTTGATACTTTCGATTAAGTTCTATGTTGGTTGATGCTTTCTATATATTTTAATATTAAAATATATTGGATATTTTACTTGCTACTGATTTTATATTTTGATGTTATCGTAATTTTGATAACTTAAAGGTCAATATTAAAATAATGAGTAATAAGAATAATTAAAATAGACTAAATATAAGAATAATAAAAATTGAATCATTGGATTACATATATCATATTTATGAATCCATATTTATGTATTATTTTAATGAATCAAAAAATTCTTGTGGTTAAGATCATTTGTAATTGTTGATGTAGAAACTGTTTAGATGAAGAGAATATTATTGGTGAAAAATTAATTAAAAAAATAATATTAAATATTTGTGTATTTGATTATAGAAATCCATTGCCATTTATCCATTATTTAGGTCATAAATCTGTTACCATTTAAAAAAAGTATATTAAATAAAATAATATTATGATCATGTAAAATTTTTTTACTTCCTGTTTCTTAATTTGATAAAGATTATTGTTAACGAGAAGCTTATTAATTTTTCTTTTTCTACATATTCATGAAATTTATCTCAAGAATATGACAAATATTTATTTGGAAAGAAAAAACATGATTGAGACTCTGATGTTAAATTATTTTATATCTAATATTAAATGTCTATAAATATTATCATCTAATATAATCTGATATTATATATTTCATATTTATTTCAGATTCTTACATTTATGTTTATATTATCAGTTAATTTTTATCAATTTCAAATGTAGTTTTTATTTTTTAATTTATATATATGTATATATAGAGAGAGATTAAGAGCTAGGATGTACATATGATTTTGTGTGTGTGAGAGAGAGAGTAATGGAATGGATAATCTCATGTTTTTAATCTCTTTCTCTATACTCTGCCTAAGTCTATCTTAGTCTCCATTCATTCATTCATATTTTTCAATTTTTGAAAACTTTTGAGTTGTTTATTCCTTTTAATTTAGAATAAAATGATTAGTCAAAATCTAATAAATAGTTATAATTGGTCTGGTGTTAACCTATCTCTTATAAGTTAGATCTAATTACTAGTATCTACAAATATTATATATTTGCAAATATTTATATTATAGTGCTATAGTGTAAAATTACTATGCTAATAGCTGTTTTATATATGTTAGGATCCAGATGCTAGCTGTGATATCAATGATCATGACTTTGACCCTCAGCCACGATATGACAAACTAGATTCAAACAGGTGAGCTTTGATAATGTTAATAAATGTTCAGCAAGCAATTTTAACTGAAAATAATAATCCCTGAAAAATTATTCAGATTGTTAGCATTTTTATTTTAATAAATGTAAATTTTTTTGTAACAAAATGTAATTTTAAATATTCTACATATTTATGTAATCAGGAGACAAAGTAATTTCTTTAATATATTATTTTTAAAAGAATTTTCTTTTTCATTTTTTCTTTTTTTGAATAGAATATATTCACATAAAAAGTTATTAATTTATATAATTTCTTTCTTGACACAACTAAATTAAAACATTAACAGTCATTTTTAGGGAATTTTATGAACATTGCTTAAAGTTTTTTTTAATCCAATAAAAAAAAATCTGGATGTTATTTTTGTTAATTAATTTTATATACCATATTGATTTTATGCTGATTATTTGAGTTAGAAATTAATTTTTAGCTACTGTTGAGGAATGGAAAAATTTCACTGGCTTATCTTTTTAGTTTATTCTATATTATTTATAACTTTTTTTCTTAGAAAAATCTATTTTTTTTCCATAAAGTGTTGTAAAAACATTGAATTTTAGTAATTCATTTTATTTTCAACTGTATATGCATGCATATATATATATATATATATATATATATATATATATATATATATATATTCAAAAATTAATGAAGTACATGGTTTTATTGAAATCATGTAATTACTTGTAATGAGTTTTTCTCTCAAAATCAGTAAAATCTGATTTTTTTTCCTCCAAGGTTGGCATGTAATTCTTATAATGTGTTACTGAAAGGACCTGTAGTGCCATCTGTTAGTGAATAGAGGTTACTATTTATTTCTGCTTTTGACCACCTTTTAAATTTGGCTTATAGCTCTTGAAACTTTTTAATTAATATGTCCTTAAGGCTGGATATTCTGGAGGCGTTTTGTGTTGAGCAGTACTTTAGAATTTTAGTAGACATAACATGCCCCTGTGACTGCATAAATACCCCATACTAACATTAGTAGCAGTGAACAAAGATTAAGAATGATCATTATATTTGACTTTTTAAACTGTAAATTGTTATTTTCTGACCTATTAATCTTAACAACTTATATTGATGCCATTAATTTATTTATAAATATTTGCTAAATTCTTGTGACTCCTTTTTAGAGTTATAATTTTATACAGTTTGTGTATTATTATATAATGTATGTATATTGATATTGTTTGTTGCATTATATTAAAGAAATATTAAATGGTGGAAATGTTTTTATTTTTACTCAATGTCATTTCAGACATGGAACTAGGTGTGCTGGAGAAGTAGCTGCTAGTGCTAATAACAGCTTATGCTCTGTTGGTATAGCGTATGGAGCTCGTGTTGGAGGTAAATTATTCTTTTTATCTTAAATCTATTGATTGTAAAATAATAAATAACTATTTATTTCAATATAATGTTTTCTATATAGGTATTCGCATGTTGGATGGAGATATTACGGATGCAGTTGAAGCTCGTTCATTAAGTCATAATTCACAGCATGTTCATATTTACAGTGCATCTTGGGGTCCAGATGACAATGGAAAAACAGTTGATGGTCCCAGCAATTTAGCAATTCAAGCTTTTAAAAATGGAGTGGAAAAAGTAAAGGAATTGCCATGTTTTGCAATTACTTTGTTTATATGAATGCTGTTCTTTTTTTGCAAATAATATTTTATTTTATTTTTTGTCAGGGGCGTGGTGGATTAGGGTCAATTTTCATTTGGGCATCTGGGAATGGTGGACGAGAGTGGGATAACTGTAACTGTGATGGTTACACCAATTCCATTTGGACTTTGTCTATTAGTAGTGCAACAGAACATGGTTTGGTACCTTGGTACAGTGAAGCATGTTCATCCACATTAGCCACAACTTACAGCAGTGGTTCTTCAGGAGAAAAGCAAGTTGTAAGTTTACTCCGAAATATTATTTTCTTAAAAAGTTGAATATTTGGTTTCTTATGTCCAAAAGATGCTTTATTAATAATGGTATAATTATTTTATTGAGATTATGTAGCAGATATTCTAACACTTGAAGATCATTGCTGTTAATTTAAACTCTCATTTTATATCTTTCTAGATGGCTTCTTTACTTAGATTGTGAATTTTATTTATCGCAAAGTGGAAAATTGAGAAATTTCCCTAATATTTTCCTAACAAATGTGCATGTAGAGAGTAGGAATACCATCTCCATTTTAATTTTTCCCTATTGGATGGGTTCTCGAACTTTATACTTTCCTTTTTAAAGAGCACATTTTTAGAATTAGGACTTGATGAATTTGCTCCACAAGAGAATTTTTTTTATTCTAAAATTATTAATAATCGATAAACTATGAATCTATTCAATTCTATCATCTCTCTTATCACAACAATCTGCATTCTAATAGGTGCTATAAAAAAGGTATCAACTTAATTTGTCATTTCTTAGATCATTTAATAAAATATCAGCAGGTAACTTAACTTGTATGTTATAATAATTAGAAAGAGTTTTGAATTCATTGCTGAAAACGTAAAGATTAAAGTCTTTTGGTAGGAGTTTAGTTTAAAATGTTGTAACATTTTTAAAGGATATTTCACTTATGAAGCAGAAATGTGGGTATAAAAGTCAAGCTTATCAATAGAAATTTACAAACATTGAAAAATAGCTGACTAAAAACTGATTTGAAAGTATATTCTATGTTTTGTAAAAATATGATGAATATAAATATAGAGTACAAAGAAGTTAATAATAAAAATTACTTAGCAACTTCAGTCCTAAATACTGTATGTAATATGTGTATTGTAATTTATGTTCTATTTAGAATTGAAGGAACTATAAATGATTATGTAATACATAATAATTTACACTTCCTTTAGTCCTAAATGTGTGTATTTCCATTAGCAGTGGTAATGGCAAAATTTATGTATTACATAAATTTTGTGTAATAATAAAATGTATTACATAATTTTTTAATGTTCATGATTATTTTAATCACATATTAAATATTAATTTTTAATTACACATTAAAAATTTATATTATATATACATTTTTATTGTTCATTAATATTTTTTATTTTCATTCTTCTAATTTATTGTTATTCCAAAAATAATTATCTTAAAGATCTTTTATAATATAGAATAAAGTAAAATATTTTACTTTATTCTTATATTTCTGCTTTTTTATAGATTTAAAAATATATTCATTCAAAGAGTACTTCAACATATTAAGCAGACTCTACTTAAACATTTGAATAAATTTTCATTTATAGAACAATATATTTTATTTTGTGCAGTAGTCCTAAGTTTTTCAAAATACATAAACGAACTTTACATTTTTGATAACATAAAGTTCGTTTATGTATTTTGAGTAAATATATATTTCTTCAAAAATGATTAATTTAATAATTCTAGTGTAAGTATAAATTAAAGATATTGTAAAAATATCTGCTTAAGTAGAACAATTTTTTAATGATAGCAATACCATATTTAAAATATTTCGTTGTTAATAATATAATTTGTATGATAAAAAAAATCATAAAGATTTTAATAGAAATTCATCCTTGAGAAAATTGGATTTATTACAGGTAACTACTGACTTGCACCATGGTTGCACAACAACACATACTGGTACCTCTGCTTCTGCTCCTCTTGCAGCTGGTATTTGTGCTCTTACACTTGAAGCAAAGTTTGTACTCTTATCCTTTATAATCGACTTTGATTACTATAAATCTTATCAACTTTGATTACTATAAATTTGACATCTTTTTCTAATAAAATTTGGTATATTTCAGTCCTAATTTGACTTGGCGAGACATGCAGCATATCGTTGTGAGAACTGCTAATCCATCAAACCTTTTTGCTCGTGATTGGACTACCAATGGAGTGGGGAAAAATGGTAATTCAAATAATGTGTAATAAAAATACATATATTTTTTTTTTTTACTTAGAATGAATTGCACCAGTTCAACTAAAGAATGAATTGCACTAGTTCAACTAAAAATTTTTAAAACTCCAACACTTTTCTCTAAATAACAATCATAGTATTGATTTTAATAAAATAATAAAAAATATTTTCATCATTTATTTTATATTTATTTTTTATGTTCGTGAAAGCTTCTTATGCTGATAAAATTATTTCATGATACACTTTTTATAAGTGGTAATGTGTAGGTTATTTTGAATATTTTTTACACTTGACTTTATCACATATATTTTACATTCTAATTTTAAAAAAAATTTACAAGAAAAGTTAAAATTTATGTTCTATATAAAATGTTTTATAAAATATTCAAAAACATTTTTTTATTATCAGTAATAGAACATCAGTAAATTTTATTGCAAATTTTAAAATGTTTTATGTGCTAGTTTTTGTACTAGTATCCTGCATGTATATGTTTTCTGTAGATTTCTAAGCAAAATTTTCATTGTTTAAGTTTATTGAATTCAATTTTTATCAAAATACTACTCAAATTTACATTTTGTCATGACTACTCATATTATTTTAAAATATTTTTTATTATGATCACTTGCTATATATTTACTTAATGCTTCATATTTGATCAGAAATAACTTTTTTAATATATCCGTATTTAAATCAAACTATTAAATTTTATTAGCTCTGATAATCTGATACATTTTTATGTATTCTTTCTTACTAGTAAGCCATTCTTTTGGATATGGAATGATGGATGCCGGTGCAATGGTAAATCTAGCTCGTATTTGGGTAACTGTACCAGAACAAAAAATATGTGAAATTCGTGGTCGCCATATTAATCAGTGAGTATATATATGGGAAATTTTAGTGCATTTGATATTCATCATTAGCCAAAATTTATATAATTTGTTTCCTTATTTAACATGTATTCATTATATTTTAAGATATTTTATTTAGACCTATTAATTAATTTTTAAAATTGTAATCCTTTTAGATTTGTTGAAACTTAAATTCTTAATTAAGAGGAAAATTATTTTATCTAACCATTTAATTCTTTAAAATATTTTATATTATTTTTCAGGTCTTCCTTTTTATTACTAGAATTAATTTAATGTGCAGATTATCTGTTCTGTAGTCTGAGTGGAGAAAGTAAAATTTGAAAGCTTACTCATTCCATGTTTTCCTTGGGATTTGTTATTTTCTTTTATGTTAAAGTTTATTATGGTTAATTTTGTTTAAAGATTAATATTTTGATTAATAGTTGAAATGCTGTTATTTTATCAAATTTTTGTGTTTTTCTACTTAATTTACTTACAATTCTTTTTTCTGAAAAAGCATTAAGAAATGTATAAAATTTATAATAATTTAAAAATTTTTTGTTATGTTAAAAAGTTTTTATTATTTTTTTAAAAATAAAGATGGGATTAAAGATAGGAACAGTTTTGTACCTTAGAAATAATATAGATATTACTAATCTTATAGTTCATTGCCTCGATTATTATGAGTAGTTGCAAGAATAACTTCCACCTAAGGTATTTTGGTGGCCTATTTTTTGTCTAGACTCCAAATAACCTTTATGAAGCACATATATTGTTAAAAACAACATATTTTGCATTATTACTTATAACATTTCAATCATAAATCAACTTCAATATGTTTTCTTATCAAATTGCAGATATCTGGTTTTTGAAGAATGCAGTTTTCTTTTTTTATATTTCTTTAATTTTTTTAATATATCCAATTTGTCCTCAAACTTCTATATATGGGATGTATCAAGTTTGTGTGTTCGACTGAAAATTAAACTAAAACTCCATAGTCTGTTTTTTTTTTCAAATATCATAATAATACAACCTGTTATAAAATTAACTTAATACAATATCATAATAATACAACCTGTTGCAAAATCCAGCACTTGCCTTGCATGTCTCACCTCTGGCCATCTGAAATGCTTCACTTTTGTAGTGGGTAACAAGACCTTCCCCCTCTGTCATAAATGCCATGGACACCAAGCTTCTCCTGAGCATATCCTGAATTGCATGAATGTACTATGGAACGGAATCTACACTTCTCGCCTTGTCATCGATTTCCTCTCCGTCAACGGATTCCTAAATTTGATTTGACTTTGTCAGACTTTTGGAGATAAGCAACAACAACAAAATTAACATTGGTTAAATCTCAACATTTGACTTTTCACTTGTAGAATTAATTTGATATTTATTATAACAAACAGTTACATATCAACATATAACTTTTCATATTTATAGAATTAATCTGGAATTAATTACTACTAGTTGCTACATATCAACATTTAACTTTTCATATTTATTGAACCAGTCTGAAAATAGTTTCTGTATCAATAAAAATATGTGTATTAATTTATGCATTAAAATTAAATACTTTCATATATATTTCTGCATTAATTCTTATTTATTTGTAATATGAAGAATTTTCATTTTTTTCTATATTTTAATATTTTTAATTTGTTTCAATAAATTTCTTGTTTAGAGTAACAGTTACTTGTTCATAATTATCTGTTTAAATAAACTGATAAGGACATTATTTTCTGCTTTTAGAATCAAACTTTCTTAATTTGAAACATTTAAAGTTTTTAGTTTTCTTTATTTAACAGTTTAAAATGAAAATTGATTTACAAGTAAACTTCAATGTAAATTATATTTACAAAATTTGAGTATTGCTGTAGTTTTGAAATAGCAACTTAATCAAATCACTTTCCATGATCACCATGGTTTTTTTCGATTTCTATATATTTGCTTAATTATATTTTCTTCACAGTAACGGATACAGAGAAAATCTATTATAATTTAAAAACTGTAATTTTCCCATATTAATTTTGTTGTTTTTTCTTTATTTATTATTATCAGTATCAAAAGGCTTTCTGTGTGTGTGTGTATATATATATATAAATATATATATATATATATAATATTTATATATATATATATATATAAATATATATATATATATATAATATTTATATATTCTACAATACTTTTTTCTGTTTCCTTGAAATATTTTTATTTTCTTATTTTAAGTGCATTTTTTTTTATCTTCTGAATTATTAAGTTCAATTGTATTGTATTTTAGCAGTTTAAGTTTTTTAATGGAAATAGGCAAGAAAAATTAATATTTATATTTATCTATTTATAAGATTAAAATTTAAAATTGAAACCATCCTTCTAAAATGATTTTCTTTTATATTTGTTCAAAATCTGTTGAAAATTTTGATTTGTTTGAAGTAAAAAATTATAATTTGCCTAATTTATCTTATAGATAGTTTATTGGTATGCTATATAAGAAAAGGTTAAGAGAATAAAAAATATTTTTAACAGTTTTGAAATAATTACTTTTTTTTTGAAATACTTAGTACTTGTGTAAATGTATCTGTCAAGTAATTTATGTTTATAGGCATGAAAATTTAATTAATAAATTTATTTGGTCTCCTGCACAGGCATATCCATCCAAGAAGTAAATCTGAAGTTTACCTTTCTGTTAACTGTTTGCATGTGCGATATATTGAACATGTTCAGGCGCAATTAACAATATCTGCTACAAGAAGGGGTGACCTCCACATTTATTTAACTTCTCCAATGGGAACTAAGTGAGTATTTCATAGATAAATTATACTTATCAATGCTTGTGGTTTTATTAAAAAAATTCAAATTAATTTTTATAATATAAATGCTTTATGAAACTTTATTATATATACCCATTTATGAAACACTTGATAATTAGTTAATATTTTGAATTTGAAAATTTACTTATGATTCTGAATAACTGCATATAATAACCCCCCCCCCAAAAAAAAGAAGATAGCTATTTAAATTAGCAATTAGAATATTTTCAAGCTGATTGACATAATTATAAAAACGCTTCTCAACATTACTGCACCTTATCTGATAAAGCATCATAAACATTTTTTCTTGCTATTTGGCAATATTATGAAATATCGTATATTGCTGCTTTTAATTAAATGTAGAGAAATTTTATGAGGTAAACAAGTCGATGGAAGTAAATAGGAATAATAATTAGCTAATCAAAAAATTACTTTTAAATTTTAAAGTACTTATATGACATTCAATAAATAATTTTTTTTAAAACATAAGCAAAACATGAGTCAAAGTAAATTATTGCAATATATTTTGATTTATAATTTAAAAAATAAAATAATTTAATTTAAACAACAATTTAAATTTCTGAGAATTTTAATAGTGAATAATTTTTATTTCTTTCTATTTTAGTGATTGTTTTTATTTCAAAATATATTTTTTTAAAATTATTTGTTCAATTTTGTTCCTTTTAATAGTTATATGAAGAGATAATACATGTTTAGAATATTTTTAAAGCTTTAAACATTTATTAATCAAAGAGCAATGTTGGCTTATTTATTTTCTATTGATATTTTACTTGAAATCCATTTATTAATTTCAAAAGGCTTAGATATATTAACATTTTCTTCCATATTTTTAAATTTTTGTGAGTTTACATTTCAAGATCTTTCTTGTAAAGAATAACAATTTTTAAAATAAAACTTTAAAAATATATAATTATGTGTAATTAATTATATAATTATATGTAATTTCTTAGTTTTATTTTAAAAATTGTTTGAAAAATAGGAAGCATTTTTTAAAATTCTAAATGAATTGCATTTGAAATAATTTTGAATTTATAGAAATGTTTAGAATTTGATCTTAGCCTTTGTAATAACATTTCGTTTGATAACTAGAAAAAAAATGTTTATTTCAATAAAATTGTGACTTAATAATGGAAGTTCAACTTACAAGAAATCTGCTTTAGTGTAGAACATCTAGGATTGTATTGTATATTGTTTTGCTTATGAACATAAGTTGTAAATGTAATACAATAAATGTAAAAATATATTAGTTTTTTTTTAAATAACAACAAATTTTTAAACAGTTTTATTTGTTACATAAGATTATAAGTTTGGTTTGTTTGTTGCTGAATGATCATTTTTTGCACCCGAGGGCTAAATAGACCGGGACCTACGGTTTAAAGTGGATTAAGAATCACTCCAAACGTCCATGCCCAAGGTGGGATTCGAACCCATGAACTGTTGAACCAAAGGCAAGAGCCCTAACCATTTGGCTGCCACCTCGGCTAAGAATATAGAAGCTGATTATAAAATTTGCAATGTTTTATTTTTTAGAGGGGAAAGGGAGGAAACATTTTTTTCTGCAATCTCAATTGATAATTTTTCTATGCAATTTTAAAATACTTTTCTGCCATTTCAAGTTATGATAAGAAATTTTCTGTTTAGTTTCAGTTGTAGTACTTGAACTCAAACTTGATTTCTATCTTAGCAAATACATATTACTTGTTTTAAAAACAATCCTTATAGATATTTACACAATACTTGAGACCGTTTTTTGCTAGATAATAATAACTGAAATAAAATGGCAAAGGGCAAATGGTGGATATTTTTTATATTGATATTAATACTGATCTTGGGAAATCATTTTGATTTTAAGCAAATAATTGCAGAGATTTACTCTTTAATTAATAAAAGTTCTCAATTTAGCATAAGTTGCCAAATTGATTAAAAAATCGTGTTTAAAAACTTGCTTATTTTTATAGTCTTTTTTAAAAATTAATTGAGTAATATTATTTATATAATTGAATAATTGATGTATATGTAATAAAAATATTTGATTACAGATACTCTTGCAGCCTTAAAGAGAACTAATTTAAAACGATATAATTTAATAAAACATTATTGTTAGCTTTGTTAATTAATTAGTTTATATTTAATTAATTTTCAAGTGTAGTTGATTTTTTGATCATGTAAAAATTCTCTTGTATGAGTACTGCATTTGCCAGTCAGTATGTCTAACATTTTTTTCTGATGAAGTTTCATATTATAATTATCAGAATAAATACATTTTAGGGTATATAAAATTAATTAATTTAAATATACATATTTAATATGCAAAAAAAATTTTTTTTTAGTCAAAAAATTGGATTTTATTAGAGTAAAAGTGGAATTAATTCATATAACTCATTCAGCTCATTGTATTTTCCATGAATAATACATTTTCGTTTTTAAATATTACTTAAAATAATGAAATTTTTATATGAATGTGATTATTTAGTGGAAACTATTGTATTCCAATGTTTCAAAAATCTATAGGTGTTGAAAAGCTCTTATAATTATTATATTTACCTGCAATAATTCAATAATTCTGATGTGCAATAATTTCAGATCTACATTGCTAGCCCAACGCCCACCTGATACTGCCCGAGGTGGCTTTCAGAACTGGCCATTCATGTCTGTCCATATGTGGGGAGAAAATCCAAATGGTTTATGGAAACTGGAAGTTTATAACGATGGTCGAAATGGAGGTAATTAATTGAAATAAAAAAAGTAGATAAGAGTTTACTATTGGTTTTTCGGCTATTTTTCTTATGCTAAGGTTTTTAATGACAAGATGTGACAATTTCTCCATTCAATTGGAGCAATTAACCAATGAGATGATAGAATTTCAGCTGTAATTTAATGCCACTGTGCCCCTTAATTTTCTCAATACATTTTAAGAATAATTTTAGCATAAAATCATTTATTTAGAATCAATAATCTTTAAAAATATCAAAAAACTATTATTTAACATCTTTATTACCTTCTGATGAATTCTTATTGCTGGGAAACTGGTGGATAGCGATTTTTAATATAATGGAAGAACTCTTGAAGCAGAATGTCTTCCATAATGTCCCGTTAGGGCCTCCTATACATGAATGTATAGGAGGCTCTGTGAAGTGAGAATCAAACAAGTTTTCCGACGATTGCCTGACACAATGTCACCTGAAATCTTGCTTGATTTGGGCTCACATTCTTTCTATTGTATTTGTGTGCGTGGCATTTTCAGGATAGATAAAAAGAGGGAATGGTTAACAGATAAGTGCTGAAAACTTTCATGTTCTAAACAATCATAAGATTTTCAGCAATCTGGAATAATTTTTGTGCCAACATAATGTTTCTTTAATAATCTTCAACCAAGTCTCTCTTGTTTTATCATTCACAACTTCAAAAAAATGTTTTTTTCTACTTCCTCTTTTAGTGTTATCAACACCCATTTACCATTCACTCTGTTAAATTTTCTTTTGCCAAACATGCTGTCATCAATTTCCATAATCTTACTAGTGCCTCCAATCATCACATTATTTTTCAAATATTCATCCACACACACACTTCTCTACAAAGATTACGCCAGTCAACCACAATTTTATTCGATTTGTCATTCAATTCATTCATAATCAGATTCATTCCAGCTTCTCATGTTACCCATAAATACACATATTTTAAAACCTCAATTAAACTCATATTATTTTCTTCAAACCATGCATCCTATTTTACAAACCTCTCAGAATAACGAGCTTGTACACTGCTCTTTTGACAAATCCATTCATAGTTGTCGGATCTATTCTTTTGCTCAACCAAACACATGTTGTTACAAACAGAACAAAAATATTGAGAACTAATCAAACTGTCATTTACAAAGCATTCAATAATTTCTTTCTTACCATTTTGCTCCAACTAAAAAAAACATACATATTAATTTTTGCAGCCATTTTACTTTGTTGGAGGAATAACCACAGAAGCAATAATTAACAAAATTAATAAATCGATGTTAGTTAAATTCAATGATATTTACGATAGCACCAATTAGAAAGAGCTATAAAACAAATTACTAACTAAAATCATGAGAACAATGTAACAGTTAAATTAAAAAAATATACATTAACACGTTCTTACATAATTACAAGCGAACCAATAAGATTTCAATTTAATTATATAATAATCACAGACATTTTATACAAATTTAAATTTAATAAAATGTGTTGATAATTATATCAAATTACTGTACAATTCAGAAATATTGGAAGGCTAGAGAAATGATGGCATAATAGCCAAATTTCTGGGCATTTGTAATAAATAAATAAATTACATGACGATGATTATGCTATTTAAAGTACTAAAGGTAAATATATGTGGCAAATCCAAATTATGTCATTAAAAACGCTGAAGATACCATGATTACTAGAAATGAAATTTTATCACAAATATTTATCTCCATACTTTTCATCAAACCAATTGGTACCCAATTCTGTACTGAACCCAAAAAATTGTGTTTATTTATCAGATTGCTTATTTATGTCAGTTGCCTATTATTGAATATGATATTTAATATTCTAAAACTATTTTACATGATATATTGAAAATAAAATTTTCACATATTTATTTGATTACTTTTGATTATAGAAAAAAACATTATTATAAATGCATCTTTGTAAAATTTCGTTCTCAAAATTTATTTGTACTTTAAAGTTTAAAATTATGATAAATACAGGGATCAATTAATATAATAATATAAATATAACTGATAATTTTTATGATTTGTTATATACATTTACTAAAAATGAATTAAATTTTAAAAAAATAACCTAGACTTGTGCATATAAAAATATTAAGGATGAAAAGCAAGTGTGAACAAATTAAAAAAACTGAAATTTTATTAAGTTGATGTGCACTTTTTTTATACTGCCCTTTTATGAATTACCTGTAATTAATTTTCACAGGTCGGGCAGCATTAAGAGAATGGAATCTTATTTTATATGGTACTACAGAGAATCCGGATGATTTTATTTATGAACGGAAATCGGGTAGAATGCGTCATCATTCAGATAAGGTTTCAGGCCAGGATGGACACTACTTACACGAATCTCGTCGGTCATTTAATGGACTTCAAATTGGTAAAATTTTCTCTCTATATATAGAATCTTTTGCATTGATAAAAGTTAATGATATTCACTACATGTTATATGCTTTTATATAATTGAAATATTGTATTTTCCACTTGCATTTATTTCTTTATAATTAACAAATAAACTATTTTAAATTTGAAATTAAATTGTGTTTTTAGAAACAAATGTTTTTACTGAATTCAAAATACAGAGGATCATTAATTACTATTTTATTTGTTTTATATATGTATATGTTACTTAAAAATATTCTTAATTAATTTCCACCAATTCGATTATAAAATATTTTATTTATATGGTGTGAAACTTTTGTTTTAATGAGTTTCATTAATATTTTCTATTAGGCTCCATTTTTACACCTGATAAAATCTTGTAAATTGAATTTTACTGAATTTTTTCTAGAATTTTTTTAAGGAAAATATTTGAGGAATTAAAAAGGTAAAGAAGTGTTGTTGTGAAAAAGATGTTAAATAATTAATATATTAATGAAAGTTAAATTTATGTAATATTTTTTCATGTTTCAGGACATTCATCCAACAACAATGGTGCTGAGGATGATGTTGAGAGCAACACTGGGCTTAATCTTGGAAGTGCTGTGATTAATGAACTTCTGTCATTATTGTTGATATTTTCATTTTTGTATTACCAATATGTATGGTAATGTAAAGAGTTATTCTCTTGTGTGAAATGGTGAACTTTCGTTTTTGCTGTTTCATTTGATTATCATTGTCTTGTAGTGTAGATCTGATATTACTAATTAATTTAAAGTAAATCAAAAGTATTTGATAGCCAAATAGAAATTTTTTTTGGCATTTCTCAACCTTTCTCAGTAAATCATTTATTTCTGTGTATGATCTGTAAAAGTAGTTTTACAGTTGAGGGCAGTATTACTTTATTATGATTTCAGTAAGAACGGGACAATTTATAATATCTATATAAATTCTTGTTTTATTTTTACAGTACCTGATACTTTTTTACGAAATAAAATGTATATTTTTGTTCACATTAAATAGAGATATATTTAATACTTGTTACTTATTATATTTACATAAAATGGTCTGTATTTTAGTGTACTTTTTATTTAAATGACTTAGTTTTTATTGTTTCTAATTATACTTTACATCTAAAGTATCACATATATGAGTACAGATGTAAAATAATTTAACTTAAAATGTATGTAATATTTGTGTCATTCAAAATGCATAGATACATTAGTTATAGTTTTAATTCATAATTTAAAAAATTAATAAATGCTTTGAACTTTTAAATAAATTAAGTAATACAAATTTTATTTTAATGCACAAGCTTTTGCATATGCTCAATTTAATAAATAACTCTTGCGTAATAAGGTGTGCTTTGAGATAAATTAAAAAGTATTATTTTCAGAAATAATGTTTCTTTGTATTGCAATAAATAATTTCTGAAAGCATCTTTTATTGGTGGCCTTTTCTCTATATTTTACAAAATCAGTTGAATATGAATTATTTTTTTATAATTTAGTATTTATTAGCATGTGTTTTTAGGCTGAGAAATGCTGCATCACCGCACAAAAAGTTTTTTTGTTTTTAGTATAATGAATTTTTATATTTATTTATAAACTTATTCTATTATAAAAAATATCTCATTGTGTATATTTTATTTAATTGTTGAATTTACAATTTTAACAAACTATAGTTCATTTTGGTATTTTTTATCTTGTACATTTAATCACTATATTTGATCTGATTTATAAAATGAATTATATTTTCCAATAAAGCTTGTTCTTAATTGAAAGGCTATTTTTTTATTCTTAAGTGTTTTTTATATGAAGATGGTTTTTATAAAGATGTAAATGTATATATGTATTGCTTAAAAATAAATCAATGTTAATTGTACAAAATGTTGTTTTTATTTTTTTGCTTATGTTGCCTATATATTGCTAAATCTTTCATAAGTAAAAGTATAAGAAACAAGTTCTGTAAACGAGGTAAAGTAAAAGAAAAGTAAGTAAAGTAAGATAAAGTAAAAGAAACAAGCATCTTAATTACAGTAGACGCTTGTTTTTAAGAACATTCACATGCGTTTTTTTGAACTATTGGTTAGAACTAGATTTAGATTAAATTATATTTAAGATATGGTGGTTCCAAAAGAACCAAGATCACCGCGACCATAGGTCTATTGTACTAGATCCCTCAGATGCTGAAGCAAAATTCAGCAGACAATTTACAGAAATTTCCTGTACACCCAAGGTTCAATCAAGTGCTGACCCAGGTGTTCAAATCTATGCGCAGAAAAGGTTTCACATTCACGTAAGATGTGTATTGGAGTTTCTTCCATATAATGACAACCTCTACAAGTGGGATCATAATTCTTTTTGCCTTTTACCAAGGCACGTGCTATTTAGTAGCCTTGCTTGTCTTTGATCATTGGCATTGTACCAGTTCATAAACTACCTTAGGTTAGTCCCTACCCTGATACCATAGACACAATAATAATGTTAACTCCCGTTTACGAAACAAAATTTTGAATAATATTTTTACGAACTTACATTTCTGACAAATAGCTTTCTTTTTCTAATTCATTTTATTTTTTTAAAATCTAAATTTTTTTCACTTTATTATTTGATTTTCTTTTAAACTCTTCCTGAGAACTAGATTCATTCTTGAAGGAAGTGACATGTCGACCAGTCTAGACATTGTTGGAACAATTGTTGAAGATGCATGGATATCAAACAAGATGAGAGAGAACCAAATTCGATTCTTATCCATCTTAAACGTAAGAACATAGAAAGGGGGAAAAAAGAACTACTCTCCTTCGTGTATATTAGAATATTTTTAGTTGAAAATTCTTTAAAAGATTGAACTTTGCTGTTCCGTAGTTGGTTGCATTTGAAAAACTCAAATTTATAAAGTTTAATTTGTAATAGGAAGATTGAGCTGTTTCCATTGAGGATTTGTTGCAGTCGAAGAAACGAACATGTTTATCAGCTGTAAAGAATTCTAAAAAAGTAATCTAAAAAATATTAAGTAACATAAAATTTGTCAGTAAATATAGAGTTCTAGAAAACATTTTCTCAGTCTTAAAAACTCAAAGAAAAGGAAAAAAAAAAAAAAAAAAAAAAAATTGAGAAAGGAAATTGCCAACAAAAATGCTCCCTCCAGTAGCTACTGTAGAGAAGCAAAACATCCAAAACTAGGAAAAGCTTTGCTTTTCCTAGTTTTGGATAATGAGAAGAATGAACATTCCTTTTGATGGCAATATCATTAAAGAGAAATACTACTGCTTTGAAGCTAAACATAAGATATTGCATCAGCATCAGACGCTTAGAAAATAATTAAACCAGACACAATTCGAGCGTTAGAAATTGTGTGGTGAAAATGGATATAATGGATTAAAACAATATTATGTTTGAATATTGTTTTGCATGTTTTTTTTATATATAGTGCTCTCTAAATAACTCTTTCTAATGATATATTACTCAAAAAAAAAAAGTAATTTGGTAAAAAAATATCAAATTTTAATATTCTGATACATTAAAATGAGTGTCTACTATATTACAAGATTTAAATTTACCATTAGGTTTTAAATAGGCAGAATCTTTAGTAGCAAGCTAAAAAGCAAATGAAAATATTTGGTATTGGGATTGATGTACTTAATATACATACATATATGTATGTATATATATATATATATATATATATAATTCATAATTTACTCTAATTTTAAATAATAAGTGAACATTAATGTGAATGAAATTAGTTTTACAATTAAAAATCATAATGAGATTCAAACCATAATGCATTAATTTAGATATCATATGGTGAATGTTAATTAATAATCTATAAAATTCCTCTTAAGGTTCATAGAAGAGAATAATCTAAAAACACCAGAAACTAATTTTACTACTGTTCATAATGTCCATAAAAGAAATTATTGATTGAGATTTAAATATGTTATTTCTTGCAAATATTTTTGTCCATTACTATGTTTATAAACACATTAAGTCTTATTTAACATCCAGATTCAAATTCAGACACTTTTGGAACAGAAAAAGGATATTAAGTTTTAGTTTTCATAATTTTTATCTGTTTGAGAAAAGTTGTGACAGATATGGGTTTCTTTGCTTCTAATATGTGTACAAAAGCCTCTTGTATTTTAATAAAGTTCTTATAAAGCGATATATAACACATCCTAAAGACTTATAAGCTGTTTTTCATGTGATACCTTCATCTTAAATTTTATGACTCCAGGAAATATTTAAAGGTGTACCTATCATTTCTTTATTTGAGGTTTTTGTTCAAATATGTATTGATTAACTTTCTACATAAGAGCGGAAAATAAATCAGTATTTAGGATGGAATTGCAAGCAGCCATTAACCCATTTTTGATAAGGGAATATTTATAAGCATGGTGATTATATAATATTCATTAAGATATCCTGTACATTAATTTAATCAATAATGCTTTAATCCCTTGAATTACCTATAGAATGTTAAAATATTCATTGAATTCTTGTATATTTTGAAATTTCTTTTTTTTAAATTATTTTTAAGTTTGATTTAATGATGCAGAAAGAATTTTCAAGTAATGAAGTGATATAAAGCAGTTATTTAAAATTTTATCTTAATGTATAATAAAAAAATAAATATTAATTTTTATTGCAATTTATTACTAGTTATAAAATTCTAAATTTATCCTCTATAATTATATTAGAAATTAAGCTATAATTTTCAGTTCAGCTTAATATTGTAGAAAAAATTCTTTAAAAGGTTATGATTCTCAACAAATCTTAAAAGATATAAAATTTCATAATTGTCTTGAATTTTTTCTTTCTATATTGAAGTTTATAGAATATATGTATAGAGCATAAAAAAAATCAGTGATCAATTCCCTAAAAAACATTAAAATGAATATCAACTGTGACTTTACTCATGTATTATATGTAGCTAAAAAGAAATTGTCAAGTTTTGATACAATTTCATACATGAAAAAGACAAATGTGCAAACGATTAAAATTTTGGTGTCCAATGAATGAATAGTAAAAGCTCCATCACATTGTAATTTCTAGTGAGCAGATTTGAATTTAAAAGACTGGATTATATGCTTATTAATTTAACCAAGTAACCCATAAAACTATGTTTTGTATCAATTAGACGATAATTGTGATTCAACAGCACTTAGTAGAATAGGAAAATCAAATGATTGTCAGATCAGTTATCACAGAACAAGTATATTTTGAATACTTCTAAATAAAATAGAGTGTCGCGTAAAATAAAAGTAACAAAAAGATATTAAATCAATTTATTCATAATACAATGACAATAAGAACATCAAATTGAAGGCTAAATATCACAATGTTAAATAAATAAAAAAAGAAAAAATATAGAAATATAACATTCATATACTTTCAAGATTAGAAAATATTTTACAACAGGGATTAGAAACATGAAATATCAAAGTATTGTTTATATATATGTGTATATAAATAGAGAAAGTATTTTCAAATGTGCAACATAGTTATTAGAAACATTCAAATAAATATTGTAGACATTTGTTACGATAGGTTTTTTTTCACAACTTAATAGTAATATATTACAGGTTAAGGATTGTTTATATTACTGCAATAGCTAGTTAAAATTTTATATTTGCGAATATAAGGGATAAGTATTTCTATTTGATGGGTATTTCTACATTTTCAAAACTGTTTTATATGGAATTAACATTTATATGAGCTTTACTACTAGGCTAATTTAACTTACATTTGTTCATACGCCAGTTTTTATCTGTGTATAAAATTTGTCAAATTTTTTCATATATATTCAAAGGCTTGTCATAAAATAGTTTATAAACAATGAACAATTCAAAACAATTATTTGTTATTCATTTCTATTATTGCCACATTTTCAACAGGAAATATAATTCCTTTTCTTAAAGTTAAAATAAATTAAGTTATTTGTAATATTAAATTACAGTTATTATGCTTTGACAACCTCAACAAACATATATATATATATACTTAATATTTCAAATAGATAATTTTTACATGAAGGCATTTTAAGAAAAAAACAATAATTATTCATTATTCTTTGATAAAATTCTCTAGCATATCACAGTTTACATGACTAGATTGCTTGTTAATGCAAAGAACATTTACATATTTAAACAGGATCATTGTATGTAGTTTCCACAATCAATGAGCAGTAAAACATTATCTAAGCTATCATCTAATGAAAATGAAACATTGATGGAAATTCTAAGGATAGAAACAAGTGAAACAAAAATGCTTCACAATGAATTGACACAATGTTAAATGTTTGACAGAGTAAATGAAATAACATAAAAAAGATGCAATCTCGTACAATCATGAGTATAATATTTTGTTTAAACTTTTATTGAATCAAGCAATGCTTTAATACTATACACACATTTAGAGGTATAAATACAATCTTAAAAATATTTGGAAGATGAGAATAGAAGAAAAGCTTGAGTATGTGTGAGTTGAAACATTTAATAAGGCGCATTTTAGTAGGTAATTCCTACTGGAGCATACAATATAGAACTGGTTTAGCAAAAATACATTTTCATTCCACAATAGCCTAGCAAAACCATATGCTAATTTACTGGTTCGCATATTCACTTTCCTGGTTGAAGGAGTTATTTTCATGTTATTGGATGCATAACTTTGATGCTCTTCAAGAGATTTAATCATAACAAATTTCAACTTAAATGCAAAAACACTTTTCTAGTAGACAAGGATCACTTTTTAAGGCAAGAGGTGTATTAGAATATTAGAAAATAAATTTAAAAAATATATATATATATATATATATATATATATATAAATTAGGACAAAAACAACTAATAAATAAGCTGTTTATTAATGAACATTAACAATAGGAAAATAAA
This sequence comes from Latrodectus elegans, assembly GCA_030067965.1. NCBI lineage: Eukaryota > Metazoa > Arthropoda > Arachnida > Araneae > Theridiidae > Latrodectus > Latrodectus elegans. The sequence continues at coordinate 85,585,227 of CM057811.1, forward strand.
CAAAAAATTTATATGCTTTCTGATGATGAATAAAATACTTTCTATGCTGAATAAAATTTTGATTCTAATGATAGAATAAAAGGAGGTGTTTTTAATAGCAAAAATTCATATTTCTGAAAACAATGCTCCTCATTATTAAACATTTGTTAATAATTACCCTAAAAGCTACAATTTCGGTTATATATAAATCGATTGCTTTAACAGATTAACAAATGTTAAGGTCATAATAAAATATTCATGAAGTTTTAGTACTAATAAAATTCAATTAAAAGAATAAGGTATCTCATATTGTTACTCATTGATTTAAAAAAAATGGCATCAGACTATTTACTATTTATTTTTAAAAAATAGGCATCAGACAATTTACTGTATTAGAAACTTTAAAGGACAAAGTTTGATTTCAAAATGCTGTAAATTATACAACTTTGATTAAGATTATTTTTAATACAAATTTACCTATGTTAGCATTTAATATGGTAGTTAAAATCTAAAATATATTTCAAATGTTATAATTTTAACATTTTAAAATTTTTAACTTAAATTTTTTAATAAGACTTAATTTTTCTCTTTAATATAATTAATACTTAAATAAATAATATTTATTTTTTTATTGGAATCAATTGTTTAATATTTGAACAGAATAATTTATTTAATTATTTTATATTAGAAAACAGGATTTACTTTTTTCAAAAATATATTCTTTTCTTTCTATATTCAAAACAGCAAATTAAGTACAGTTGCCAAAAGAAGTAAAATAAACAACAAAACTTTATCATATAATACTCTAATTAATATACAAAATTGGCAACATTATAAAACATTTCTATAACATGCATTCAAATAAAACAGAAATAATACAATAAAGGCAAAATAAAATTCACAAATTTGTGTTTAGAAAATTAACTTATATGTAAAAGCAATAATAAAATGCATTGATAATAAAATAAAAAAAATCACAGACAAAACAGCTTAAGTATTGAAATATCACTTGAAAATGAAAATGAGTTAAAAATTTATCTGCTTATTAATATATTTTTTCAACAACGAAAATTCAGTAAAAATTCAAATAGCATGAGATGTTAGTGAAATGATTCCTTATATTGCATTTGAAATTTATTGATGCTAAATGTGTCAATAATTAAGTACTGCTTACTGATAATATTAATAATTTTTCATTAAATAATGAAAGAAAAATGATTAAAATTAATATAACTAATTTCACAAACAATAATAAATATTAATAATGAAATCATCAAAATAATAAATGTGTGTGTGAATAGTATATTATTTTTATAAATTAATAAAATAATAAATAATTTGGATATTTTTAACTATTGTTTTTACTTTATAAAATTAACTAACGTTTCATCCAAAAATATTGGACTAAGAAAGTTTAACAAAAAAAGGACACTTTTTATTTAGTTTGAAACTTTTTGTATTTTTTTATTAGATTCTAACTTTTGTAAAGTAATGAAAGCTCAACTCCAAAGCTATAACAAATTAGAATTTTTCTGTTTTGATGAGACTTTCTGAATTAAGGTTAAGTATTCATTTTTATTAACCCATTGTGTTGAGTTTAATTGAAAGAGTATTAAAGCTCATGTTTTATAATGATTGAGTCAATTATTTATTTTAGTTTTCTGCAGTGTTTGTAATTCCATAATGTATATTTCTATTATTTGTAATTTTCAATTCCATGATTGAATTAACATAAAGAAAATTATACCTTACTTAGCAAGGAGTAATATATATAAGTAAAAATATTTAAATGAATTCTGCAGATTTTTGAATGTCATACAGAATTTATATATATATTTTATATATATTATATATATATTTTATATATATATATATATATATATATATATATATATATATATATATATATATATAGATATATAAAGAGAGAGAGAGAGAGAGAGAGTAGGGAATATATTAAAATATATTAATAAATTATATTTTTATTATTAATTTGTTTAGATTATATAGCAATACTCTGAATTCATTTTACTTTAATGAGAAATGCTAAAGTTTTGGAGAATGTATACATTATAGAAATTCTGGAATAATTTCTTTTTTTATCATCTTTTACCAAATTCAATGCATAGTTTAGTCATTACAAAAATATCATTCAAAATAGGATTTATGTTACAATTTAAAAATTTTCAATTTTAATACTTTAAAGTTTCCTTAAAATAATTCCATTTAAGGAAATAATTAAATGCTCTTTACATTAGTCATTATTTGCATCATTTATTAATTGTGACTAAAGCATGATATGTATTTAGCTTGAAAGAAGAAAGATATTAATCCACAAAATAACCTTCCTATTCAAATGCAATTAGGCAGCATTGGTGACAAGAACACATTAACGCCATTTTTAATTTGGATGATTGGTTGGGTTAGCAATATTAAGTCCAGAGAAAGAGAATTTGCAACATAATTATTTGAACAAGAAACTAACATAGTAATCAATAATTTTTTAAGTCTATACTTAAGTCATAATGTTGTATTTAATTTAATTTTGGGCAAAAAATAAATATAGATTATTAAAACTATAATAGAACTTTTATTTTCATATGCTATAATGACAATGCCATAATTAATGATTGCCATAATGCATAATTAATATTTATATATTTCAAAATTATATTATTTTAAGTACAACTAATTATATTCTTAATCAAAAATTTACCTTTCATATTTTAAAGGTTGACTTATTAGAATATTATTGAGCAATTTTATGTGTTTAATACTGATCTTCAATATTTTTTAATGAAGCCTAGAATGAACTTTATAATAAATTTTTGTAAGTAAGCAGCATACATTTCTATAATTAAAAAGCTCATTTTGTGCCTGATAATATTTGAATGTTGCAGTCGAGAATACATATATCATCCATTATCAAAAGAAAACAGTTTTGGAATACAATAAGTAGTCATCAAGTAATAATAAACCACTTTTGAATTGAATGAATAAATGAGTAGTTAACATTGTTTACACAGTGTTTGTCTCAGGTGAGGGTGTTTGTACTTCACTATTATTCAATTCCGAAATCTGAGATTTATCTTCACTGCTTGTAGAAGAGTTTTGAAATGACAACGCCCGTTTTAAGGCATGCTTCCGTTTTTTCAATGAAGACAGGAAACGAGAGCTACTGCTAGAGTTCGAGCTGCCACTTGTCTTCTTACCCATGGATCCCGAAGGAGTGGTGTCTGGTGGGGAATCGGATTCTTGTGACGAATTCTTCTTTAGAATTTTTATCTGTGGCAGGCTCAACTTACGCTGAACTCTTTTATGAGATGATGAATAAGGCGTCTCAAAGTTGATGCTCATGGCATCGAGGTCCTTTTGAATAATAGGTATGCTTTCATAGGCAATTTCATCAATGTTTTTTAACATAGAAACATCAGCACAAGTTGCTGTATTAAGATTTATCATAGGAGATTCAGTGTCACTGGTCTGCGAATTAGAGCAGTTTTCAGGTACAACATTTTCAAAATTCAAGTCTTCAATCACTGTGAGCTTTTTAGGGGTTACAGTAGGCGAAGATCCAATGACGAGCTCAGATGATTGATCTAGAGTTTTTAGATAATGCAAATTTGTTGGAGAGTTTTCTTTCTTCGTGAAAGAAAATGGCTCTGTTTGGCAGCATTGTTCTTTTCTTTTGGGTGTACTAGAAAGCTTCTTTGTGGGCTTTGAGATAACAGTGGGAGAATCAAAACTGGAATTGTTATACTCCATTCTTCTTTTTTTCTTAGATAAAGAGCTTCTATGAAAATGCTGGATTGAAGAGAAAAATCAATAAAGCAACTTATTTTGATAAATTATTTACACACAGAATCTCCATAACAACTGAAAAAACCCAATATTTTAACAACTATTTGTAGTGCTCTTCAATTTAGACATACTGAAAATTAGGTAACTTTTTCATCTGAAACTAATTTCAATTCAGAACAGCAGTGAAGTAAATTAGTTAACACACACAGTTACTTATAAAATCTCATGATTTCATTATAAAGTTGCAAAAAGTTTCATTGACAAGACTGAAAAAAACTCAATCCACACTAATTTAGGCAAAGGGTGATATTTGAAATTAAAAATTTGATATTTACATGAAAAATTACATTTATATTTTAAAATAAAGTTAATGTTCTACTTTGGCATAATTGCTTGAGTATTGGAAATCATGAGGCTTTTAATAATTAAAGTCTAATAAAAAAATTGAATAAAACTGTTTAGAATTGTTTACTAACTGTTAAATAAATTTTGCTGTTTATGCAAAGATTAATTTTTAAAAGAAAGCTATTATTAACTTTCAGTATTATACTTATTATACTGAAAGTTAATAATAGCTAATAAGTTAATATATTAGTTAAATATGATTAAACTAATAAGTTAATATATTAGTTTAATCATTACTAAATTAATTCAAAATATTTTCCAGATAAAAATCATACACTGTTGAAAAATGGAAAGTCATATTGGTCATTTTCAGTACAGTGGTTTCCCATAGATACAATAAGATTATAGAGAATTCTTTGGAGATTGGTATTGCACATGAAAAATGGAACAAAGTCAAAATTGTAAACAGTAGTATTAGTCTGACAGTTTGTATACTGTAAAATAGTAAAAAACACCTTTCCAGATTTAAGAATATGCAAAATGTTGCTCATGAATCACATTTTAAACAATTGATTTAGTCAAAAAAAGCATGCTAATCATGGGGTATGAATTTTTGTATTTATTTCAAATATATTTTCCATTAATAGAGCTGTGGTATTATTATGCATTAAAAGAAAGTAATCGTCAATGGTTACAACAAAATTTGTGATATAAAGATCTCAATATAGCTTCTGCTTGCCCTAATTTGGATAATAAAATTACTATTATAACATTTGAACCACAAAATTGAGATCCTAAATAGTCAGCTGTAATGTTTTCAAATTCCCTTTTCTATAATTTACCTTAAACAAGAATAATCAGTAAAATCGGGATTGTTGCATAATAATAAGTAAAATCGGGATTGTTAAACAAGAATAATCAGTAAAATGTTAAGAAAGTGTACATGTTCTACACATGTACACTTTCTCTAACATTTGTTATAAATATCAATTTGCATCTGAAGTTTCTTATTATATTTTCTGCTATACTTTTAAATAGGTATTTCTTTTTGTTTACTTATACAAAAGCATTAGCTTTGTTGAAATATGCCTTTCAGGTTTTTATAGTGTACTTATGATTGATGGTTGTCAAAATATAGCTTTATTTTTTCAGGCTGTCTAAATACATATAAAATTCAATATTATTAAATAATTTCATTATTTGTAAAAATTATAATAATTTGCTTCTTTCTTTATCCAACTGAAAACTATAAGAAAAATTTAGGATATGTAATATGTGAAATACTAACTTTTACTGCTTCTCGCCTTTGAAATTCAACCTTTGCCATTTTGGTAGCCACCCATTGTGGAACGTCAGGAATAGCATATGCAATACCAAATTTAATGGATAGTATGATGTGCTAAAATAACAATAATAACATTTAAATTCTACTTTTGTAACACGCGTTTCCTTATTTCTTACAAAATTATTAACAATTAATTAAATATTTAAAATTTTTAGAATTTATAATTTGTTCAAAATAGGTTTGATTAAAGATTAAATGTCAAAGATATTTAAATGTAGTCTTATTAAAATTGTGGAACTAAATGTAGAAAAACTGAGAAACAAATGTACATATTTACTAACATGAAAAAGGAGTTAATGCAAAAATTAGCTGTTAAGGCATTTTGAAACCGTTTTCTCTTAATGAGGGATCGAATTTCCCAGCAGAGAGCATTGACTTTAGCAGTCAATTAATCACTTAAAAGATTGTCAGGTCTGCTTCCAACACAGCTGACATGATGAAAAGATTACTTTAAAATGCCATTATTTAAGGAATAATATACTGCATTAAGAACTTGCAAAGAAAGTCATAGTGAAAAAATACTTTATTCAAATACAATAACTGAAATGATGAAATAAAAATAAGCTAACAAGTTCATCCTTTTTAGCTTATTTTTGAAGTCAAGGATGAACAAATTCAATTAAGTTCATCCAATGACTTCTATATAATATTTACAAAGGCAAAAATATACAGCAGAATTTATCATATTACAATAAATATAAGAAAAAGTTATCGTTTAACGATTAATTATAATTGGTTCTACAATAATATAACAATAATATAAAGATATCAAACAATACAGAGTAGTTGGAAGACAAGACTTTAAAGAAGTGTTCCTCCTGTCCCAATGATTGTTTTCTTTGGTTGTCGTTCAACAGTAATTTTTTGCACACGAGGGCTAATTAGACCGAGACCTACGGTTTAAAGTGGATTCCAAACCACTACAAACATCCATGCACATTGTGGGATTCAAACCCACGAAAGCAAATATGCTAACCATTAGGCTGACAGCTCATCTGTCCAGATGGTTGAACTATAAAGGTAGGATACTGTAAGAACACTCTTTGTATTGTAAGACTCTGAATCTGAACTTTGTCACTATTAAAGAATAGAAGATAAATGTCGTGTTCTTTTTTTTGGATGCACATCTATCCAGGAGTGTTAGGGAGTTCTCTGACTATTCTTTCTAGTGACACAGAAAAAAATAGCCTATTTACAAAAAAGTGCTTTTAGAAGGCAAAAAGAAGATAAATGTTCAAATACCTACAATAATCTCCATTTGTTAGCCTGTATGTCACTCTACACAGTATCAAACAATATCAAAAAAGAGGTATGCTTGTTAGCTATACGAACAAACAGAATGGATGAAGAAATAGCCAATTTTTGTTAGTTTGAGCATTAAAATACATTCAAATTTTATTCCAATATAGCAGATGTATTGTTTCTTATGGACACATTTAAAAAACATGCAGTTAATAAATTATTATTTATACTATTAGATATAACTAATAACACAAGATTTTTATGACATTTATCCTTCTTTTAATAAAACCATACATTTATTATATGTTATAATACTTAATGATGTTATAATACTTTTAATAAAACAGGTTTTGTTTCTAATGTAATTGATTGTCATTAATGATTATAAAAATATTTGTTTCTATAATTATACACAACAAAACTGACTATTTTTTAAACTTTCATACATTTTCTGCATATATTTATTAACTATAATATATAATGTTTTTACACATTTTAAAAGTTATAAATGTTTTTATACATTTAAAAAATATTTTTCAATATCAGGATTAATAGTATTTTTCAGTACATCATTTGACAAAATACCCAATACTGGCATTAAGGTTTTAGTATAGCATTACAATAAAAAATTTAAGCATGTGGTTTAAAATACAATCCAAATAACAACAAATATTTATGCCTGAGGTAGAGTTCAATAAAATGAGTTATCTGACTGGTCATCAAAAGTGCTAATTATTCAGCCATATATATATGGATTTATTTATTTATCAGATTGAATTGATGTATGTGAAAAAATTTTCAGCTTCATATTAATAAAACACATTTATATAAAAAATATTTTTTCAATGTTCATTCTAAATGTTACACATTTATTTAATTAATAGAAATCAAAAGGTTGATTTAAATAAATAATTTGCTTCATGGAAGATTAATTTGATTTAAATCCCCTTTGCATGGTAATTAGAAGTACCTTAACAATGACATAATCTTAGCTTGGAAATTACTAATAAACAGTTATTGATTAAAATATTAGGTTGGAGAATAAGTTTATAGCATTTTTACCAAAGAATTTTATTTAAACAAAAAACAATAATTATATCAATAAGTTAATCAATTATATATTCACTGTTGCTATTTACAATCTTTTCCCACCCCTCCATCAATTTATTGATGCCATTCCTACAAAAATCACATGATCTGGTGTCAAAAAATTGGTTGAGCCAGTTTTTATGGACCTCTTTGTTATCAAAGGTAATGCCCTTCATATGGTTTGGCAAGGAGCGGAAAAGATAGTAATCGGTGCAAAGTCAGGAGAATATGATGAATGTTGAGGACCTCCCATTCGAGTTCTTAGAGAGTGCTTTTAACGACTTGAGCAACATGGGATTTGGCGTTGTCATGAAGGAATATAGTTTGACCATGTCGATCAGGTCTTGTTAATCGAATAGCTTCATTCACGCGGTGTAGCTGGGCAATGTAGAGCTTCTTGTTGACAGTGGCACTCTTTTTGAGCATTTCCCAGTGCACCAAGAAATAGGTCCTTAAAAACTGGCTCAACAACTTCTTTGGCATCAGACCAGGAGATTTTTGGCGGAACAGTATCAACAAATTGGTCGAGAGGTGGGAAGAAATTGTAAACATCAATAGTGAATATATAATTGATTAACCTAGTGATATAATTGTTTTTTGTTTAAATAAGTCTTTGATAAAATTGATACAAAATTATACCCTAATTTAATAATAAAAAATTAATTAATTGAAAGGAGATATTTCATTTTCTACTCTGTAAATGTCCTCAATTACTTTTTCATAATAATAATCGGTAAGAAATTAAAATGGTAAATTTTGCATAACTTACTTCTAGTATGACTATTAAAATTATAGTTCCTTGAGTTGAGAGATTTGGAAACATTCTTTGCACCTGGCCAGACATGCCAATTAAAGCACAGTTGACTATAACTGCTATAACTCCCATGACTTCCATAGCATCCTGATGAATATAAAATAATACTCATAAATTATTTAGATTTATTTTGCTTTTTAATCATTCTGCATTTTTATTAGTATTTCAAATGTATTAAAATAATACTCATAAATTTCTTTTCAACATTCTAGTTATAAAAATGCAGAATGATTAAAAAGCAAAACAAATCTAAACAATAAAAATAAAAAAATATTAATTTCAAACGAGAAAATGTTTTAAAAAAGATTTTGATGTTTCAATCAACTGAAGAGAAAATTTATTTATTTAATGTATTTTTTAATACATAGATTGTAACAAACAATAAATAATATTTATTGTAAATAAAACAATATAGATGTTACCTGCCATGTTCCAATATTTTCAGCTCTCTGGCTAAACGGACGTTGAAATATCATACATAACTTGAAAGCATCGCTTCTTATTTCAATAACATTGTTCAACAATGCACACATTGCGGCCATTGGAAAGGCAGATGAAAATAATATAACATATCCAAACTGTATGAACATTTCAAGGTAATCTTCAAAAGTTCCTTCATACTAAGCAAAATGAAATTTTTACACTTATAAATATATTTTAATGTTACAGTAACACTGTATATATTTAATATGTAACAAAGTTTTATTTACACTGAAGTGCCAAAAATCATCACTAGCAAGTTAAAAACAATCAAATAAAAATTAGATTGAATAAGTGTAACCATGAAAAATGAAGTATCTTGGGTACTACTTATAGTCAAGTAATTTATGTGAAGTTAGAGAATTTTACAGTGTGATTAAATTGTACTTTAATGAGTACCAACAATATGTTCTTAATAGCAAGACATTTCAAGAAACATCACTTTAGGTCTACCATAGAGTGAAAAAATATGAAAGGATCACTTTTAGGCTCTGCACATGTCAAACAAAGCAAAATATGAAATGATAATTTTAAATAAGCTAAAATCTCAATAACTTATTTGAAGAAGTAAAGAGGATTCAAAAGATGAAATATAATAAAGTTTGAGAAAAAAAAAAGAATTAGAGAGGAATTCACAAAATATTCAAAAGAAAAGTTGAGTTATCATACATAGGAATTGATTACCCATATATATTCTTAATATTTTAAAGTATAAATATATAAAAAATTCATAAAACACAAAGTCATTTTTACGCAAAATATATTAAGGATCAACGATTACCTTGATTTGGTTTCATTAAGAGATAAAATGATATTCAAGTAACAAAATTTTACATTAGATACCAATAATGAAAGATTCAGAGGAAAATCAAATCTGAGATGGATAAGTGGTGTTTAAAATGATACTCGAGGATAACCAATTTGAAAAGGAAGATTAAAGACAGAGACACTTGGAAAAAGATTATGAGGCACAATAAGGCTTGTTCTGGATTGTATAGAGTGAAAAAGATAGTCTTACAAATAATATTTTGAAATGATTATCTTCAGGAAAAGGATTAATATATTTTGGACACAGAATATTAGTTTGAGTATAAGTATGGTTGTTGCACAAACATGCTACCAGACCTGAAATGGGTTCTACCACTTAGATAGAAGCAGCTGGGCTGAGTCTTTATAATTTAAAACCAAGGACCAAGCAGACCTTGGTCAGGTAGACTTGGTCTACCAGACCTAGAGGCATCATTTCATTAGGAGAACGTTGTGACCAAGCCCAGTTTTAATGAGCTCCAACCATCGTTAGCAACATGATGGATATTGGGTTAATCTGGGATTCAAACTCACTACCCTTTTGATAATGAGAACGACATGTTAATCAACCAGACTACAGACGTCTTAGTATTAATATAGTATAAAGTTGTTTGCAAATTCAATACTCTCAGATTCATTGTACGAAAACTAATAATTTATAGGTATTATTGCACAATACAAGTAATACAAGTAACAAGAGAACAAGGATCTATTACATCTTAGAATCTGTGTAAAGTCAGGGGCAATTATGTCGTAAAGACTATCCGTAGTGAAAGACGATCCAATCAAAGAATAACAAACAACATTGTATGTATAATCAATAAGTCATTGCAACAAAGTTTGACACTGTGGGTATTTGCTAGCAGAATAAAACTTAAATACTTTTTCTAAAATGTCATTGGCTGCCATACCCATTAGGTAAACATATCATTCGACTTGATATGACTGGAAAATATTACTTGTTCTCTTGAGCAATGATTCTAAATGTTAAGCCTTCCGACTATGATTTGTGGACAGCATTAAAATTTTGTTACCATCTGAAGACAAATGCTGCTAAATTGCATTAAATGCCAGTAAAAGCATACAGTGGCAATGCTTTAAGCAGTTCTACAGGGGGTTTGTAAAGTTTCAAAATAGTAATTTCGATGTGAGAAACAAGAAGCGTAGCAGACCAGAAAAAAAATTTGAAAATGCTGAATTGCAAGCGTTACTCGATGAAGATGAAGTCCAAACACAAGAACAGCTTGCAGAACAATTGAATGTTGATCAGAGAACTGTTTCCTGTCGTCTCAAAGCAATGGGCAAGATAATAAAGATCTGTAGATGGGAACCACACGAGCTAACGGACAGTCAGCAGGAAAACTGAAAAATCGTATGCGATAGGTTGCCTGCCCGTTATAAACGCAAGTCATGTCTCCATCTCATTGTGATAAAAAATGGATTTATTTTGAGAATCCCAAGTGTATTGATCATATGTTGACCCCCGACAGCCGTCCAAATCGACCGCAAGGCAATACTGTGTATTTTCTGGGATCAGGAGTGGCCAATCTATTATGAGCTCTTTAAAACCGGCGAAACCGTTAATACTGATCGCTACAAATAACAATTATTTGATTTGAAGGATGCTATACTCGAAAAACGCGAGAAATACAAGAAACGGTAGCACAAAGTGATTTTCCTTGATGACAACGCACCTAGCCACCGTTCTAAGCCCACCAAGGACATCGTCAAGGAGATCAGCAGGAAGTCCTTAGCGCATCGGCTTGTTCACCAGACTTGGCATCGTTCGATTACCACCTATTTGCATCACTAGGGACATGCCTTGGCTGACCAGCGCTTCACTTCTTGTTGATTTAAGACCAAACCAAGTCATTATGCTTCTCTGTACAAAAGAAAGACCCATTTAAATTAGAATCCACATGAATTTTGGCACTTCAGTGTATTTAATATTTAGCACATATGTTAAAAGGTGCTTATTTATCAAATTTTATTTGTAATGTATTCAAGAAAAAGAATGAATAAATTTTATCTTTTGTCAAGAAACAAATTAAAATGATTTAAAACTATCTGTGTTAAAAATGATATTGAATATTAAACTGAAAAGAAAGACTTGCTTTTTAGTTCTGTTGGAGTTCAATTCTGTGGAATCTTGAAAAAACAGATTTTCTTCTCATTGCAAACTATTTCAAACAATTCTCCCAGATTTTATAACTGTTATTGATTTTTTGAATAAGCTAATTTTATGCATAGAATAATGCTTTAAATTTGATCAATGTTTAAATAAAGAATAAAATGCATTCATGAGATACATTTAGGCAGCTGCCCATATAAGTCCTTAAATATAGATATAGATTCTGATATTATTCTATACTCAGTATTTGTTAGATTTTTTTAAAAGCAAAATTAATCTTAATACATAACTGATTAATTTAGATTAAATCCTTTAACAATCATTACACAATTATTAATCTTTTTTTTTTTTTTTTTTTTTTTTACACAAGATTTTCCAGAAAAAAATTTGTTAGCATGTGCACATACCCATTTTATATGTATGATAAATTTACAATGGGAAATTATGGGATAATAAATGTATTTTTATTTATTATATATAATTTATAAAAGTAAGAAACACATTAATTATGTCTAAAAAGTAATGCAAATAAAGTGATATATTTGAATATGCAGAATAATGAACTATATATTAAAATTTATTACAATACAAAAATTTAAAGATACTTTATAATTTAACAAAGGTTATTATATACAATGGTAAAACTTACTTTGTACATAGCACTTTCTACCTCAGCTTGTGTGAGATTGTTATAATTTTTCTTCTTTTTGCCGTTTTCATGCACAGGAGTTGATGGACCTGAAGATGGCAGATCACTGTCTTCTTGGTCAGAGCTCATGTCTTTCTGCTCATTTTCAGAGCCTGATGGAGAAAGATTGGTATGGTTGGCTCCAAGATGTGCTAGTTTGAAAGTTTCAGTGATGAAAGGTATGAAGGATTCTTTAATATTTCCTACAACTTGACGTGTTATCAAGAGTGCTGCTAATTGCTAGAAAGACAAAAGCATTTTCAAATTTTTATCATTTAAAAAAAAGTTTTCATATTTATCATAGAATAAAATTTAAAAAATATTTTTATATTTAGTTACTTGATATTAGTCATTGCTTTAATGTTAGATTAAAGCAATTAATTAATTAGCTTAATTAGATCAGTATCTATAGTATAAAGCAGGTTCTGAGCCACAACAAACAACTATTTTTAAGGTGGGAGTCGAACTCATAAATCAGTGGAGAGTTTTTGTAAAAGTTTGTATGTGGAAAATTTTTATGATATTATGTTATATGTGGAAGAGCTTTATAATACTATATTATATACTATTGTATAATAAAGCTAAAGGAATTTCAACTATAGAAAATTATTTTGGATATGACCTTGTGCTGATGTATACTGATGGATCTTCCGATGAAACGATTCTAAATGGTGAAGCAGGCACATGTTTCACTCTGACTAATGACAAGAAGATGCAAAAAGTATTGGAGCAGGAAACATTGATTCTAATTTTACTTGTGAACTAAAGGCAATCCTAGAGACCCTTTGTATATTTCCCTTGTATATAGATGTATATTTGTATTACTAGAGACCCTTTGTATATAGATGTATATTTCACTGAATAATACTGGATAAAGCTAGTAGGCTCATCATTTTCTGCAACTCTAGGACTGCCTGGAGGCAATAGGGAATGGAGATTCCAGGCTAAGGTATTCATCATTATTTAGAGAAAATTTTCCCTCTGGGAAAAAGTTGTAGTTGCCAGTGGATACCTGCACATGTTGGCAATGAGGAAAATAAAGAAGCAGATAGGCTTGAAAAGGAGGCAGGAGACCTTAACTCGTAAACTTACAGCACATTAACTTTAAAAGATACCAATGCAATTGCTAGATATAAACTGAAAGAAAAACACATCGATTATGTGTTATCCATGCAGACAGGATTATCACCAGAACTATTTCCAGACTTAGAACCAAACACTTATGAAGAATGACTATCAATACAGATGGCAACAGATCTTATAAATCATGTAGGAACTGCCCTGAGGAGAAGCTCCTCCCTGAACATATTTTTAACAGCCCAGCCATCATAAGAAGTATACAGGCTATTGACAAATTTCTCTTTCAGGGAAATCTCTATAATAAAAATATACACATTGTCAAGGACATGATTTCAGCACATGGAATGATTTATGATGACTTCAAATAGACACGACACCAAACCAAACCAAATACTATTGTATGTTAATAATACATAATCATTTTTGTACACAGGGACTAAATATCAGGGACCTGTTGTTTAAAATGGATTCTAAATCACTACAAACATCCATGCACAAGGTGGGATTCATATCCACAAACTATTGAATAAAATACAATAGCACTAACCATTTGGCGTCAAATACAGCAAAACATTAAGAGAGAAAAATTTTCATTATATAAGGTTGTGCATGCATTATTTGCATTGATCATTAAATAAAACAGTATTGTAGTAGATAACTATTAAATATATTTACTTGGAATAATGACTTTTAAATAATATTAAACTATTTGTAGAGTTATAAATTATTTCTATATATTAATTCAAAGGATCTTTATCTGAAGACATTTTCACTGGTGGACCTTATTAAACTGAACTGAAACTGAGTAAAAAGCAATCAAGGAAATATATATTGTTTAATATACACATATTTTCAAAAAATTAATAAATAATAATTTATATGTATAACAAACATACCAGTAATAATAATTTATATGTATAACAAACATACCAGTAATAATAATTTATATGTATAACAAACATACCAGCACAAAATTTATTACATCAAAAATTATTAAAGTAATGGGAAACATGTATAAGTTTAGAAATACAGTGAAATGCCAATTTTTTCATTTTCATGACTCCTTATTCTCTTATACAAATATATAAACCAATTTATATTTCCAATAAAAATCCATTTTATATCATTTGTTTGGATTTGGGAAGTTTAATTACAAAATTTTTAGATTGTATTTAATTGAGATTGATTAAATTGACATAATTTTTTTTTTATAAAAATTGTCCAAGTTACTCATTTTAAAATGACTCTCCTTGAAAAAATTAAATCAATCAAAATGAGTTTTTTTATAGTAAGTTAAATTTTGCTGGCACTATCATCATCAATAATTAACACAAGAGAAAAGCACTATTTTGTTAAATGATAGCCAATTGCTATTGGATTCATTGGCTGGTTAGGATTTGCTCAATGTTACACTTTAAGCAAATGAATTACATGAGTTTCCTATTTTGTTTGCAAAAATAATTTGTTTTGAAATGTCATAGCTAGTGGCCTACTAAAGAAAGCTTTCTTGTCTTCTAGAAGAATTTTTTTATCGATAATAGGTTGCGTTTACATGTTGCAAGGGAAAACCTGGAAATTTCCAAACATCCACATGACTGCATATGGAAACATACCTTTTCTATTGTTCAAGAGTGGATGGAGCTAAACACTTTCCCATTCAACGAGTGCAATCATTAGGATAAAAAGAACCAAAGTGATTATTACAGAAACATTAAAAAAGGAATATTTATTTTCTAATATTTTTTAGGATGTCAGGTTTCTTTGAATTTTAGGGATGATTTTCCAACAATTCAGTTTTATAAAAATATTTTAAACTTTTAAATTCAAAACTTGGAACAAGTTAATTTACTAAAAAATAATCAACTCATAATCCTAAAATAACTATTGAGTAAAATACAGTAAAAGAAAAAAAAAGCTTACCTCTTTTAATTTTTCCATGTCTTGCAAGTAGAAAGCAATATAGAACAATGATAAGAAGGAGTTGACAAACTGAAACTAGATTAACAAAAGTGTTTTGTACAACATATACCTACATATGTCTATATATGACATATATCTATATAATATGGAAGAAGATTAATTCCTTTTAATTCTTATAAAAAATATAAGTCTAATTTTTGAAGCAAAAAAATATTGTCATCACGATTAGGTTTTAATAAAATTATAGAACTGCTATATAAATAGTAAAAATTGACAAAAAATGATTTTAAATTAACAAAGGAAAAATTAAATTTACATTAAAATAATAAAGAATATAATGTTACTAAAAATTAAAATCTAAACGCTACAGAATGTAGCAATTCATAAAAGTTATCTGTTATGCAAGCACTAAACCGACACTATACCAAGCATTAGTCATTTAAGTTTAAAATAATTCAATTAATGTAATGAAGCTCAGGCATAAGACTCATATATTCTCATTTTAGAATATTATGATATTAAAGTATTCTAAATATAATATTTAGTGCATGATTTTTAAATATGATTAAAAATTGTCGCATTTTATTGGAGAATCTTTATACAATAAAATATATACTACTAATACAAAAATACTATTTCATATAACACTGAGAAATATAAAAAAAAGATTTTCTTTTGGAATAAATAAAAAATATGCAAAAATATAATTACTTGCAAAACACAAATTTCATTTTCTAAAAACGAATGCAGAGTAAATAGGAGAGAACACTTAAAATAAATATAAACAGTACAAAAATTCAAGAAAGCAATTGAAAAAAAAAAATTGATTTCAAGCATATGAAAACAGTCACTCACAAACCCTGTAATTTAATAAAGATCATTTTTTAGGAAAATAAAATAAAGGCTTAACATAATTTGGAAATAATGTTACAAAAATGATGAAAGTAAACATACAGGTAGCATTACAACCAAGCTTTAAGCTGCAGTCTCATGCAGGAAAAAGGCAACTAACAATTGGCATTGAATTGTAAGAAACAAAAATTGAGACGCCATACTAACCAACAACTCTTTGGCTACAAGGTGGTTTTCATATTCCTCTTCTCCCCTATAGTTTTCTGGTAAGGCATAAAAAAAGAGGCAAAATAAACGTATAAAAAGATTTGGATTCTAGAATTTTTCATCACATTTAAAACCAGGTATAGGTTTTAAAATTGTGTAAGTGGTTAGAGGCCTGAATCTTTAAATGTAAGCATTAACTCTAATTAAATGAATAGCAGGAGAAGCAATAGCAATAAAAGAATTTTTATTTTTGAATTTTGTGCCCCAAAATTATTAGCTGCTACCACTTGAAGTGAAAAGAAATTGATTTATGATCCATTCATAAGATTATTTAATTACTTTTCAAAAGCAAAGTGATATTTACCAAGCATAAGAAATTATTAATTTTTTATTTTGAAATGAAGCATAAAGCACATACTATAATTCATAAATATCACATTATTAAGCATAAATATTTCTTTTCTCTTTTCACCATCAATTTCAAATTAAAGGTAAGTTACTATAGACTAAAAAGGTCATTTTGTATTTACTTTTGAATCTTGTATAGAAATATTCTAATCAAGCATGCTTTATCAATATAAAAGCTCACATAAGAAAATTCTAAGAATTACTCAATAAAGTTCTATTGCCGCATTTTTTTCCTACAATACTCTAGGCATATTTTTAATTTTCATTTCAAAAAGCTCTAAGCATTTATTTACTGAAAATCCAATAAAATAAATTTTTAAGAGCATAGAAATGATTTGCGAATGATATACTCATATTCTTATTTAATTAAATAATAATTGTTTAAAATTATTTGAATATATTTATTAAATATTTATCATTCTTGTAAAATAAATAATTTAGAAGTGAAAAAAAAAAGAATTTCAATTTTTTTTTTTTATGAATAGAATAAGCGATTTTCAATATTTTTTATATCATATTAATTAAAAAAAAAAGCAAGTTAAAAATACATAGACAACATGTTAGCTGTTATACATTTATTAAAGCATTATACCTAAATTATGTTCGACTGCATAAGCAAACAGCATCATGCAAAATTTGAAAGCCGCATCTGTGACTACAAGAGCTGCACTGCTTAACGATTTCAAAGCTACTACAGCCAAATATATATAAATGAGAATGAAATCATTTATTAGTGTAAATGAGATGTAAAACTGGAAAGAACTTAATAATGAAAAAAGTGATAAATTAAGGGAAAATTATATTTCATTTTTAGTACCAACCAGAACTAATTTGACAATCAGATGGTTTTGAAAAGTTTCTTCCAGTCTATAGTTTTCTGTAAAATAAGATAATTTACCCTTTAGTTTCCTTTAAACTTAAGTTGAATAATGCCTTCAATCGTTTCAATATATTTTTACCATAGATATGTATACAAAAATTAGAAATGGGTCTCTCAAATATTTGAATCTGAAAATATATTCAAGGATACAAGAAATTTGTATTTTTAATTTTGAAAAGAAAATGTTTTGATTTAAAAGTTCAAATCAAGAGAACTCTCTCATTAATCTGAATTTGCTTGAATTCTAATTTATTATACTACGTATTCTGAATAAAACTTTAATAAAATATTTTTACTCTTGTGAAACAAAATAATTTATGGAAATTTCCATTAAAAACTTAATTTCATTACAATAATTATTTAAAACAACATAGTTTGTCTTTTTAAATGTCTAATAGTTGGATACATAGTTTTAATTTAATAAAATTTCAATATTTTTACATAAATATACTGAAAATCATTTGAAATAGTCAATAAATATATTCTTTGAACATCAGAAAACAAACTCTTTATCACCTAAATTTATTTAGATATTAGTAAATGAAATGAAATAATAATAAATAGAGCTTTAAAAATCTGAACAGTTAAATCTTTATTTTATTTTTTAATAGTTTTTTTATTAACTATTATATATATGTAAAAAAATTAAAATTAATAAAAGAATGATATAAGCAAAACTTATTAATCTTGATCTTTCAGACGAAAAAATAAATCATGTAAGTTTGTTTAATAAAATAAGATATATTTCATTGGACAAAAATTTCCTTCATTAAAAAAATATAAACTGAAAATAGTCATGAAAATTTCATATTTTAAGAAGTTCCTTAAATATTATCACAATTACACTCATAACAAGTTTTAAATTAACAAATAAAAATTTATATAATTAATAAATTTATAAAATATTTTTTTATTTTCATAAATAACTCATATATTGATATAAGGAAAACATAACATTTGAAACAGTTAAAAATAATTTAACATAGGGATTTGAAAAGAGATAAAAGATAAAAATTTATTCCACCTTCAAGCAAATATTTGATTTTTTGTAAAAACATAGGATGAAGCTGCAATTTTATATTTGCAGTTAAATAAACATATTAGATAAATATTTTATAAAAAAACTGATTAATAAATTTCTTTATACATATACTTTTCTAATACACATTAATTTTTCAAAAATTAAGAGCTGAAAAAACTAACTATGCATCCATTTTTAAAAATTTCAAAACACAAAACTGAAAAAAAAAAAGAAAATGAAAATATTTATCAATTTATTTTAGAATAAAATTGTTGAAGTAGTTACCCAAGAAATTTACAAAAGGAAAATTTTCTTAGTAACTAAAAATAATTTTAAATAAGTTATAGTAGGCTTAAAATAAAAACTTAAATCCTTTTAAAACAGTTTTCATAATATTTTAAGTTGAAAATATGGTATTTGAAGCAGTGGTGTTACTTTTTAAATAGTACACAATAAAGAGTTCTAAATTAAGATTATTTTATAAATTGTATTAAATTTTATTATCAAATAATACATTTAAAAATAATTCCTACATGCACTGAAAATAAATTTCAAAATTATTTTAAATTCTGAAATTACTACAAGATTTTAAAAGTATTTTTTATGATAAGAATACTTTTAATTGCATAAAATTTCACACAATATTATGAGAGATAATACAAATATGTGCATGATACAGCCTAAAAATATTTTTCATAAAGTGAGATATAAGTTTAATTAGAACAAAAAAAGATCTTTTTGAACATAATTTGTTTTATAAATGTCATCTAGACTTCATAGCTTATTTGTAGATTTTATGAACCCTCAGAATTTTGTTAAAAACTCCTAGGTTTCTCAAAACACAGAGATTTTCTCAGTTATAATAAAAAGATAATTTCTAATGCTCTGTATAGTAAACCTTTCAATGACATTCAGGTTAGTTTTTTCTTATTCTCAATTTTGAAATATGCGGATTCACAATATTAATTCCAACACAAAGTTACAAAGCTCTTAGAAGCATTCTGACACAGTGGTTAGATACTTAACATTTATTTGACTAATTAACTATTTAAATAAAATATAGGATCAAATTATATTTAGAACCAAAATTCATGTAATAATAAAATAATATCAAGCATATTAAGAGACCATCCTATTTCATGATATATGAATTGTAAGTTATCCAATACCTCATAACAATAAAATGAGCTGAAATAACAACATTTTAAGAAATTGTATAATTTACTGTTTTATGGGTAACTTTTTACAAATGAAAGCCAATTTTCCCTAAAAACTATTCTTGATATTAACAAATTCGTTTAATACAAATACTACTTAGTTAGTCAAATTTTTAGGAGTCAAATTTTTCTGACTGCCATAGTAAAGGATATAAGCTTATAAATATTTTTTATGTAAAAGAAATTTAGTTATGCTCCGTACAATAGTTAACATATCAAATGAATTTAAAAGTTTTGAAAATAGAGTTCCTAAAAAAGCTTTCATTTTTATACTGGCATGTCTTGAGCTTATGTGCTATTATTAAAATAAACATTAAAATAACAATAAGAGCTTTTAATTTTTGATAAACTCAATAAAATTATATCATAGAAAAGAAACATGATTACCTTTGTCATTTAGCCAAACCGCTATCTTATGGTACACACCATCAAAAACATTTATGACTAATGCCAAAAGAACTTTTGGAAATAATGTCATCCAAAATGGAAAACCCTGAGCATCTATCATTCGATCCCACCAAGTCTGTAATTTAGAAATATTAGATCAACAAAGTGTAAAAACATTAAAGTATCCAATTGAAATACATGACATATATAGGAATAAAAACTTTAAACTGAACTTAAAACAAGGAAAAGTTAACTAAAATCCTTCTGTTATTAACAATAATTTTGAACCAAAAGTTACTTCAAAGAGTATCAAGAAATACTTTAAATAGTGAAGTTCTAGCTGTTTATGTTTTCTGAAAAAATATATTACAGATTATGCATTTTATAAATATAAATAAGGTACGCATGTTAATGAGGGGAGGAAAAAATAATAATGGTGTGCATGTAGCAAAATCATTTACAATTTAAATTTGCAAAATCATAAGAAAACTCATGATGCTTATATATATATATATATATATATATATATATATATATATATATATATATATATAATACTATTAAATAGTGCATGGCATGGTATTAAACTTCTTCTGGTAACAAAGTTTACCAATGTTAGATGACAAGGATGTCTAAGAAGATTGAAGATTCATAAAATATTTTTCTTTAAACCAGATCAATATTTAATTTCAGTAAATACTCTCACAAAAATCTTTCTTATAAAGGAGCATATAATCATAAGGCAGTAAAAATAGTTCGGTAATAATATTTTGAGTAGAGCAGATTAGGCTTACCTTATTTATATTTAAATATTTATGATATTGTTATTACCTTAAATGGTAATAACAATATCATAAATATTTTTATTACATTTAAGTAGTATAAAAATAAAATCCTACAAAATCCATCAATCTTAATGCTAGTTACTATAATGTGTGTCACAAACATTTATAGGCAAAACAAGAATCTTATTTTTAGCTATTTTTTTCTAATTGATTTAATTATTTTTCCAATAAATTTTCATTTTTAAAAACTGAAGTACATAAAAAAAAGTATAGTCCTTGCCGATTTATACTAACCATAAAGTGGATGTTTTGTCTTGTCTTTTTGCTTTTCTTCTGTTCTATTTTCAATGTGTTCAATTTTGGAAGTAATATTGTTAATGATAAAAAACTTAGAAACTAATTATTTATAACAACATATAATTTTCAAGATTTTGAAAGTTTTTACAAATGAAAAAAAATTATAATTAAAAAATACTTTATTATTGGTAAAACTATGTATAGATTTTTTCTCATCGCCAATGACACTCCCATATTTGATGGTAAAACTTGTCTTATTTTTTGATGATTTGAAGGCAGGCAGCACATTCATAAGCAAATCGGATTTACAATTCTGTTTCAATACGATATAACATAGTAGAAACATTATCTGATGTCATAAATATTTTAAACCAATGAAAATCACTTTAAAATGGCATAATCATGATCTCAGTTGGAATGAAAAAGCAACAACTTTATGATTAAAATTATAAATATTTCAAATAACAATTTTTTCATTTGTTTTACTAACAAAAATTAATTGCATTATATTAAAATATTAGCATATGATAGGAAACTAGAAAGGAATTGAAAATTAAAACCTTAAAATTAATTTATTTTCTAATAAATTATACATAATATATATAAAAATTAATTACTTGAAGTTCAAATATGAGGAACATTACAAGAAACACAATTAGTAAACAAAATGCAATGACAGGTAAGCTGACACAGTAGCGAAACAAATTTCGTTTCCAGGCTGGGTAAGTTGGTTCCATTCTTCCTGTTATTGGGCTAATAGCTAAAGGTCCCTAAAATTAAAAATATAAATAAAAAATTTAAATCTGAAATAAATAATAAGAAAAATAATATTTACACATTCAACAAGACATTTCTCATACATCATAAACATAGATTTTAAGTGTAAAGCACCTTACTATGCATCAATTCATTATTTTTTATAATTTTTTTTAAAATAAACAAATTTAATAAAAGTTTTTTTTACATGTATTTAAGTATTACAAATGTAAAGTTCAATAATAATCGATGTAAATTTAAAGTTAAATTGATTTTATGAAAGTATTATTGAAACAAAAATTAGTATTTAAAATGCAAGCCAAAAAAATTGAATTATTGAAATGCTTTCAAAGTAAAATATAGTTTATATAAATACAAAAATTTTTTTAATGAAAAACAATTTTAATTTAAATATTTAAAGAATATCCCAAATGAATTATTTTGTGGAAGAAACAATGCCAGAATCAAGGATTAATAAAGAATTAAAACATAAAAAGTAAAATATAGTAGGAATGAGAAACATGCAAATGAAATAATACTAACAGTTACAGATATATTTAAAAATAAAATTTATATTTATCAGCATACCTGTCAACTTTGGAGAAATAAAAATTAGTAGATTTTATTGATTTTGAGAGAAAAAATCAGGAGACACTACCAGCGATGTTTTTGCTTGAAACAGAATGCTTAAAATAATAGTACCACAAAAAGAGAATTTTACTCTTTAAATTATACATTCTGAGAAGGATTTATGTTAAACATATTTTGTGTCAATTTTAATATTTTAATAAAATATTCATCAACCTCATAAAAGAACTATGAAGAATAAAATAATATAATTATATGTAAAAATATACACATCGACATTTATGTCTCAATATTTATAAGGCAACTTTTATTACTGCAGTGCAATTTATAAATATTAAATTTAAATAATTATTTCCTTACATAAGCACATAAAATATTTCGAAGTTATTTCTCACTGAATTAAACTAAGTAAATTTAATTCTTAGTTTAATTCAGTGAGAAATACTTCTATATATAAGAAAATAGAAATTTTCAAATACTTTGTCCATAAAAAACATAACACATTTCAAATTCAAAAAACTCAGGGCAATTTATATTTTTTTTGATGTGTTGCTGACTTAGCATTTATTAGAAATAAATTGGTTAAATGCTATTCAAAACATTTTCTCTCATTTTGAGAATATTTAGTGATAATTAAACTTTCTAAATTTTCAGAAGAAAGCTGTCTAATGTGAATTAATTATTCATTTTTTTATGACTGAACACCCGTTCGCATTCAGCATTAGATTGTGGAATAGTTAAAATTGTAAGGATAAACTGGGAAATATGTTGGCAAACAGTTTTTGTTCAAACTCATTTTTCAGATTTCCAACAAGATGCCATTGTACATCTGCTCTTGGTTAATCTAGTGTTTCTTTTGTGAGGACAATACTTTGTAGTTTGCAGAACTCAGTTTAGAGAATGTCCAATTCTTTATTAAATTCTGTATTAAGCAGTAAAATGGGAAATCAATCAATAAAGAATTTTACAGTTAAAAAGGAGGCATGTTCAATAATCTGCAAACAGCATACTTCTGCATGTTCTAGAATCTTATTATGAAAGGGAAAATTTTTAAGCAAGTAACTGTAATTACACACTATCTCATAAAATTAAGCAACTGAATATTATTTCACAGCAAAATTTCGGCAGTTTTTAAGTTTTTCACTGAAATTGCCAAAAATCATACAATATCAGGAAATTGGAAGAAGGGTGAAAAACCAGGAGTTTCCTGAAAAAATCAGTAGAGTTGGCAGTTTATAATGAGATCTGAAGTACTCTGTAACAAATAGTAAAACAATAAATTGAAATTCAAGAGATTTTACAAACATGAAAGTAAAGCAATAATAAATGTATATTTTACGTTTCTTAATAAATCATACTGGTAATACTATAAACATAAATTTTAAATGTAAACCATCTTTTCATTTGTTAATTCATTATTTTTTATATATTTTTTTAAATAAACAAATTTAATAACAGTTTGTTTACATGCATTCAGTTATATAAGTATAATAAATGAGCAGTGTGTATATTAGATGAACATAATACCGTAAACAGAGGCCTTGGTTCTGCAAGTAGTTCATTTTGGATGTCTAATGTGCCCCAACGATATGCCAGCTCTGCGCAATTTCTTTTCCATGATTCTAAATATAATGTTGCCCATAAAACATTAAAAAGTGCAAATACAACAAAGCAAACATCTTCAGTTGCCTAAAATATATAAAATATCCTTAGTTTATCAAGATTATTTAGTCGAGACAATACATTGCATTTTTATTATAAATTTTTGCATAGGAATAGTTATACTTATCAGAATAAATAATACAGTTAATCATAAGACACTGTAAATGTACTGAATTAAAATTTTACACTAAATCCATGCAGATATTATATATATATATATTATTTGCAATGTTCTATGTGGAAAAACTACCATAAGTACATATATAATAATGATAAGCATTGCTGTGGTCAGCTTTATGTGTCAGGTAGTTATTCAGCCTAATATGTACTTTCATTATAATATGGATACTGGAAGTATTAGATACATGATATTAACATACCTTTTAAACATGACGAGAAGCTATAATTGTACCTAAACTTTGAAGTGGCTAACAAAATGTTGCAACAATATGCTATCATACACACAACAGAGTTTGATTTTTCTTGGTAGACATCTACAATATTATGATAATGCATTGATAAAGTTAGTCAATTTGAATTTTTTTCACTCTCAGGTAAAATTTATCTAGAAGCATCATGTAGCTGTGAGAATTGTGCACATAATAATAGATGTAAAACTACTTGCAACAATTATGAAACTTTTTCGGCCCACTCAATCTCTAGATTTATCTCCTAATTGTATAATCTAATTCTAATTATCTATTACCTGATTATAACTGACAAAGTATAGAATAACATGAATTTGGTTTAGTAAGAGGAATGCTTTGAATAACTACAGAACAAAACTCTAACAGTAATGAGATTGCATAGAGTATAGAGAGAATCTGCATGCCTCAATGTGTTTTCCTGTAAAGTACTGAGTCATAAAAGTGCTCTGAAAATTTTCTACATTCACTATTTCCTAGTAAATTTCTAGCAGTGTTCTTTTACTTCCATTTTAAAATAATTTGCACAAACCAATTCTACAATTGCATAAATTTTCATGTGAATCTGTTCTGATGATTCTTTTGCAATAAGCTAATACTTTATGTTAACAATACGTATACACATTTTTTTTTCATATTTGAAATTTTGATTCTTACAAATTAATCAAGAAATAAAAATTATATTAAGTTTTATGAAATACCTGATCTTTTCCATAATATCGTAGCCACATAAAAAGGCCAAAGAAAGCTGGTAAGGTTAAAGCTTTTGTGTAGTGCCCCAACCATGCAAAATACATAGCAATTTTTACTCCAAAGTAATCACATATATCATCTGAAAATATTTAATTTAATTCAATGTATATATTTATAAAGTCTACCTGTTTCACAAAACAAAATTTAAAATTACAGGAAAAAATTAATTACAAAATATTCAATATATGTAAATATTTTTTTTTTTTACAAAAGAAATAATAAATAACAGGCTAACACAGGGCATTGAAAAATTATGATAAAAATGTCAATGACTAAAATGAAGAGAAGTGACAAAACTTTTATGAAATATTTCCTTTTTATAAAGTTAACAATCTATTTTAATAATAATGAATGTAAAATGCCTTCAATTCTTACTGCCAATAAATGTGAAATTTCACTACATAAAATGAAGTTGGTATTTAATAAAATTGTAATTAGGTTTTAATGAATTGATGAGAAAATACATTTAAAGTTTGTATTATTGATATATATATATATATATATATATATATATATATATATATATATATTATATATATATATATATATATATATATATATATATATATATATATATATATATATATATATATATATATATACATATATATAGTAAACTTTAAATAAAGAAATGTACCATAAACTCATCATTATAAGTTAATACTTTTCTAATCAATAAGACTTTTATTTCTTAAGTATCTCAAAAGATTACTCATTAGTTCTTAATCCATAGCTCCAGAATTATAGATTTCCTTTTAATCTCAAACTATTGTATAAATTTGAAATTCAACTACTAAAATAAATAAGTCTAAAATTTGGTTTGCAGACAGGCTTTTATCAGTGGAATCCAAGTATTTCTATTAATTTGATTAAAAATGCTTTATGTAAATAACTTTTTTTTATGTCTTATAAAAATAAATATTTTAACAAACAGAAGGATAATGCTACACATATAAAGTTATATATCTATTTTATAAATAAACATTAGAAATAAATAATATAGGTCCCAAAAAAATGTTCTGTATTTTGAGAGCTTTATTGGTAATTGTGTAAATAATATATTATCTATAAAATATTGATTAATACAGTAAAACTTACATTAATATTAGCTGCATAAAACACAAAAGGAGATTTAAATGAGAACAGTTTTTCTTCAATTCCAATTATAATTTACTCTATAAATTACTTTTAATATTGGTCTATAGCACTATTAAATTTAAAGTGTTCAGGAAAATAATTATTCATTTTAATTTATACAGATATTTAGATTAGGACTTTCTCAGCCATTCTTTTTCTTCCTAAAGAAAAGAATTATCAAAAGGAAATAGTCAACATTATTTACATAAAAAATATGCATAATCATGTATTGTAAGGTAATACCTGGTTTTGAAATTTGTAAATGAAAGTGGTAATCCAATTTGTGAAGAATTACAAAACAGTCAAATTATTTTACAGAGAGTATATTCCTTACTTATTTAAGCTTTATTATCATCAGTGAGTAAAAGAAAAAAATTAAAACTATATGACTGACTGTTCCCATAATAATATGATACATATTGGAAACAAAAATATCAGGCATATATTTTATAAAAATGGCACATGATAGGATGTATGTAAAAAAGTTATAAAAAAAAATGATATAGACTTTAGAATAATAATCTTCATAACTGGATTCTCTCATCATGGCTGAGAAGTGATATTTTATACAATTAACAAAAAGCATATATGTTTGTACCAACTTGTATCAGTTGAATAACAGTGTTGGCAATGTATAAATGTGACAAACATTTCCGTAAGATTTTGGAAGAGAAATAAAGGGTAAAATTCATGCTTATTATTTTAAGTCAACAAAAGCTCTGCAATATGGAATAAATTCCTAATGAACAATAATTTCTTATTTCACCATTTCCCTTTATTAATTATTAAAGCATATCACTGACTCAATGGATAAGAGTTCAAATCTCAGTTATTAGGACAAATGTTTTAACGAAGACTAGTCATCGGACTATCAAGATAGAGTAATCCAAAATTTAAATTTCATTAACTTATCTTTTTATTCTCTTAATGTAAACTCCCATGAAAGAACTATAATTATAATTTAAATAATGGAAATATAATGAAAGTTTATTCAAAATATTTAGTTAAAAGTAATGAAGTAATTTTAAAATGTTTTGAATGTGACCATAAAAAATATAGTTAGAAAATTTTATGTATTAATAAAATTGTATGAAAAATATAAATTTTAAGTAATGCCACATTATAAATTGTAAAAGTAATTTTAGTTTTCGAAATATCAATAACAATCTTAAGAGAATAGCTATTTATGTTAGTCATATACAAATAATTCCATTTGAGAAATAATGTTAAAAATCATGCAACATCTAACATTAAAAATACTACTGAAATCAGTGAATACATTCCTATAAAATAGCAAAAAGCAACTTTTTAGTTTTCGGGGCTTAAATTTTAATACTGCAAATTTTTACTGATAAAAGAAGATTAGATACAAATTTAAAAGTTCTATTACAGAATAAAACTTTTAATTTATATGATAATATAGATTAAGATAAACAGATACAAAAATGACTTTCAGAATAGAATATTAAAAACACTAAAATGTGTTTTAAAAATAAAAATATATAAAAATTTAAAAACATGTTATAACAATGATATTTCTAATAAGAGTTAAGAAATATTTTTTTTCCATTAAATAATATTCTTAAAATGAACAAAAAATTTTTTAGATGCCATCATAGTACTTGCTTGTCAGAATATAAAAGAAAATAATCTTAGGTCAGAAAACTAATGTTTATCTTAGCCAATTTTAATCATACAATCACAGATTTTTTTTCAGTGGTGTATTGATTTTGTTTAACATATCAAAACTGAAGACAATATAAGGAATATTTATTATAACTTTTATAAAAATGCATTTATTAATTTCAATAAATTTTAAAATAATTTAAAAAAGATGCTTGAAAATAGAAGCATTTATCTGGGACTAAAATTATGTAAATAAATAATAAATAGACGTTTTTACAGCACATTTTGTATATTATCTTTGTGTTATATCAACATAGTTAATATTTTTAAAAGAACAATGAAATAAAATCATTAAGCATTCTATCCACAATCTAAAAGTAATTTGTAAGGAACAACCAAACTATTATCATTGCACTTAGATACAAAATATTGATTGCAAACATTTGTCTTACAAAATTTAATTTTATAAACTGGTTAAGCGAATAAAACATAAATTTCTATAAAACTGCATACTTAATGGTTGATACTTTAAAAAAGCTTGCATCCATGTTCTTTTCAGTTTGTTTAGATCTTCACAGTTATGAAGAGGTAAAACTTGTGAAATTATACCTTCTGCCAAGCACTTGGGTACTGTAAGAGAATATTTTATTACTACAATCATTTCATTTTTCAAAATTTAACTTTTCTTTGTTAATATTTAAGTAACATAATCAAAACAAGTTAAGGTCTTAAAATCATAAGAAAAGCATTTAGATTTGAAAAAAAGTATTAAATATGATCACACTATATTTACTCATTTAATTTACTTGTAATATGAAAATACTTATAAATAAAAATTAATTGTTTGCCTTATTATTCAAAAACAGATATCATGTTATTTAAACATAAGTTGTTTTAAATATTACTTAAAATATACATTGAGCTTTATTTTTGCATAATGATGAATTTATGATAATTTACCTATAGGTTGTCCTTCAATGAACTTAATGTGTAAGAGCTCATCTTTCTCAGAAGCTCTTAAGCCATACAGAAGATTTAAAATGATGCTTTGTCTCTCTTGACTGCTTAAAAAGACATCTTTATTTTCAGATTGGTTGAAGCATTCTCTTTCTTCATACACAAATTCCTTCATTCCTCCACCGAACTGTGGTTTTAGAGGCTTACGAAGGCGCTCTTCTTCAGCTCCTTTCAATAAACTGTCAATAATATTGACAATCTTATATAGTTATATTTTTAACAATACATTTATAAAGATACTAAAAAATTATTACATGATAATGATTCAAATGTTTGCAACAAAAATACAATTTAAATTAGTAAAACTTCCTTGAAATCTTGTACACAATAAATACTGAAAAAAAATTTGATTAAAAAAATGAAACTGTTTTTTAAATGTAAACACACTAAAAATTTAAATCTAAAGGCATTTATTTTATTAATTCTCCAAAAAATGATTATATATTTTCAATTATATGTTTTCTTGAAATACAGAGAATTATATATTTTAAATTCTCATTATAAAAAGACTTATAATTTTTTATTAAAATTCCTCAATAAAAAATGCCAAATCACTCAAATTTTTAAAAAAATTTATATTCACAGGTTCATTGTTTTGTTTCTTATTTTATGAAAATCATTATCGAAAAAGTTTTCTTCCTTTTCAATATAATAATGCATTTTAACTGTAATTTTTTTCATTTTTATCCAAAATTCTGAAAAAAACTGAAAATTAATACATTTGTAGAGATGCAATAAAATAATTGTTTCTAACAGTCTTATTTTTTTCATGGCTTCATACATAATTTTTGAAACTAAAGTTTCATAAACAAGAAAAAAAAAAAAAAAAGAGACACCAGTCTCACAGCATATGTACAATGTAGAAAAATTCTTTTCAGGTTTAAATAATTAAATCGACATTAGTATGTAAGAGAAGATGGTCAAAATATAAAATTTTATGACATTTTTTAGAATATGTAAACTAAAAAAACTATGCTTAAAATTAATTATAGTTTTGTAATGTGAGTGAAAGTATCTTTCACTTGCATATGCTATATATATATACATTGCTAATGTGCTATTCAATTTTTGAATGTTTTGACCCTAATTATGCCTTACAGAATAAAGCAAAATAAATAAATATAAAAATAACACAAAAATTGAGAAGCAAAGTAATTCATGCAAGTATTACATTCAAAATAAAATCATTTCAAGGGTTGAAAATTGCAGGAAACACTTTTATCCACTAAATAATTATAATATTTCTTGTTACTTTCATTTGACTAAAGGTTATAAAATTTTATACAATGAAGGCAATTTATAAATAAAATTTTATGAAAGGCAAGAAATTGACTGTAAGAGAAATTTCAACTATGGCTGTTACAATTTAAAGGTATTTTACGAAAATGATATGATTAAATAAGTACTTACTTTTCATATGAAGTTGTTAAATAAAAACCATAAACATTTGTGTGCCTATGATGCCTTACTTCAACTATCAACTCGGGAACATTTGCCTTAAGTTGAGTTAATAACCATACTAAAGTCTCTTCAACAGTTGAAGGAGGAAAAGTAATAACAACATCACAGTCATGACTAGGCACACTATTTTTCCACACTTGCCCAGCAGCTAAAAGTTGACGAGATACAGAGATTCGTTTTCTCAAAAGTCTTCCAGCTACAAAAATGATCACAGCATTATGAGATATATATCTAAATACATTTAACTTGCTTTGATTGCAAATAAATATGAAAAAATTATCTACATACTTTATTATTTTTTCATATTCTAATATATATATATATATATATAATGAAATATATAATAATAATAATACATATATATATTATATATATATTGTTACACATACACACACACAGAAAGAGAGAGGGAGAGAATATGATTCTTGTAAACAACTGTTAATCTGTGCTTCATATGAATTTCTGAAAGACTTTTGATCATATTAAAAAACATTTAATAATTTTTAAACAATAAGACAGTTTTTTAGTGGCAAGTAATTTTTTATTTAATTATATTATAGAATTAAGCAATAATGAATAAATATGATTCAAAATGGCATTTTTGAAATTAGTTTTTCTATTCAAAATAAAAAACTTTAAAAGCTTATATGATCAAATATACGATATAAATTCCTGACTGAGGTAGAGAAAATAATTTTCATTCAGATCACATTTCATAATATTATTCTCTCTATGTATACCTATATTGAATTATGTTATATTATGTGGCGTGATTAAAATATAATTTATTAATTTATAAAATCTAATTAAAGGTACCTCATATGATATAAAAGGATTGTGTACATATGATTTGTCATGCATTTATTCAAGCATGTGAAACTACATAAGGAATTTTAGAAGTATTAAAGAACAAGGATCAATAGCACATTAAGACTGAATAAGAGACAATACATGGAAAAAAGATGTCTTTTAATTGCTTTACATTCACTGTGCTACACATAAGGATTCATTTGATCAGAATTTATGCTTAAAGTGGATTTCAAATAACAATACGCATACACACTTAAGATTCATGATTAAATCAAATTGCAGCATGAAAGAAAAATGTTGGATATTCAACTACCTATTCAAAATCCTCTACAAGATTGGAAAGCAATCTAAGCAAATAATCCAATGCACACTTTTTGTTTCATAATTAGTACTGTGTATGTGTCACACATTAAAAGTTTCTTTAAGATGGAAATTTATCAAATTAATTTTTATAATAAATGATCATTGTAACAGCATACAACGCAAGAAAATATTTTGATATCATTCTAGTAACCTATTTATAAATTGCATAAATAGCAGCCAATAGCATTTGAATATTTTTTTATTCCTAAACTCTTTCTATGTCACACAGTCACAATTTTTAGATACTTTTTAGAGTAGAATTCAATGATAAATAAAAAAAAAATTTTTTTTTCTAATTCTCGCTCTGATGAATAAAGAATTTGTTATAATACTTTTCTAACAGTTCTAATTGAATGCACATTTTTTTTTATTCCTAAATTCTTTCTATGTCACACAGTCATAATTTTTAGATACTTTTTAGAGTAGAATTGAATGATAAATTAAAAATTTTTTTTTCTAACTCTCGCTCTGATGAATAAAGAATCTGTTATAACACTTTTCTAACAGTTCTAATAGACTGCTAACATTAGTCATTTATCAGAATGATCTGGTTTATTATAATATATCAATTAATAATAATTAAATAAATAAAGATCTTTTATGGATATAAAACAAATTTTTACATATATTTGGCTACCAACACTTGGTTTAATTTACTGTCATTTTCTATATATGAAGGGAAAATCTACAATACCAAAAGTTAACAGTAAATTCTAAATTACTGCAAATATCTAATTAATACGAGAATTGAACCTAATAATTACTGAACTGAAGTATGAAAATTTATTATTCAGTTATCTGCTCAGTTACTACACAGCTATACTTGTTACTATCTTTACAGAAATAAGAAAATTGAATTCGAATGAGAGAGTGATATATTCACATTCTCTTGGAGAATCAATGTGTTCAATTTGCAACACAATATATTGATAGAAATTTTAGAATTGTTATACTGTTATTTTTAATTGCTTTGCAATGATTATCCTTCATGGAATCTGAGTGTATATATGTAGATTAAATTAATTTTGAGTTCAGTAATTTATAATCTAATTGAGAGGTAGTCTACAATTGAGTGGTGAAATAATAGGAAGCAAAAATAATTTATAAAAAACAGTAAAAGTTTACTTAAGAGTACCCTAGACTTTTTTGGCAATTTTTTTATGCTAAGATATGAGTACAACATGAGAGTTTATGCTAAGATATGAGTACAACATGAGAGTTTATGCTAAGATATGAGTACAACATGAGAGTTTATGCTAAGATATGAGTACAACATGAGAGTTTATGCTAAGATATGAGTACAACATGAGAGTTTATGCTAAGATATGAGTACAACATGAGAGTTTATGCTAAGATATGAGTACAACATGTGAGTAACAAAATGGCAACCCTAAAATTATGTTAGTCAAACCACTAAAAATACCAGGGGTAATCAGAAATAAAATTTTATCTCTAATATTTACTGTCAAATTTCTGATAAACCAAAGGGTACCCATATATACACTGAACTGATAAAAACATATTCAACAGATATTTGAAATTGTCCCTGTTTAGCATAAAGGCGAAAAATCATCATGGTTGTTTTTTATTAAATGAACCTTATATAAAACATGCTATAAGGTTGTTCAAAATATAGGAAAGGCCATAGGAATTCACTAATACTTGAGTTTACAGTACAGATATTGACTTTTGTGTGTGAATGAAATGAGATAATATTCATAAATCTAGTATTGTAGCAAATATTTTATATTTGACACAGAACTTAATCAATTATTTAAATTTAATATAACATACACACACATATATATAATGAGTAAATTTATTTAATTTACACAATCCTTTTTTATACTTCGCCAATATAAATATTAATTTTTCGTATTACTTTTTAGGTAGTATTATGAGATAACTTGATTTTTTTTAAAAATTTCTTCGAAAATCAAAACTTTTACTACACATTTATTGAAACAAAATAAATATTTAGTAAAAGTTATTAAAATTAAATTTAAGACCTAAATTCCAAAATTTTTATCCATAAAAAGTATGAGCAGTTTTCCTCTTATTTAACAAGGAAATTTGATAACTAGAAATAGTTCTATGTTTAAATTACTAATAATTATTTCAGTAAATTTAATCATCATATGAAAAAATATACATTATAAATATGAAATAAATTGACTGACATGTAGTTAACTTGATCAATCCATGAAACAATTCTTTTGTTTCTGAAAAGGGAAGTTTTTAAACGAAAAGTAGTTACAAACATATGTATATTTTATGTTAAACACATTTTTTAATTATTTTCGCATACCACAATTCAATAATGCACTTAAATATTACAATTTTTTTAAGAAATTTGAAAATTTTTTGATGTTGAATATTCATATTCTTTATAAGCTTATAAATATTCAAGATTTAAACAAAAATCAATTGGAAAGCTGATAATATACCAAACTAGTAAATTAACACGCATATTAATTTATTTTGATCTAGCATTATATAATCTGTCAATTTATGTTTTAAACAAAATTCCATCAAGGAAAAACGCAAGATGTTTACCTTCAGAGAGTGTCATTCGAGACCCTTTTTTCCTGTTACGCATTTCGCTACTAGTTTGAGATCTTGTATTTAGCATTTTTAAATTTTGAAATGAAAAATTAGATTAAGCTTATTTAATAAATTTTTCGATTTCAAGTAATTAACTGATAAAATTCACTGTTTTCAAATACATTTACGTTTTAAACTGAAGTCTTCAAACACCTTTCAATGCGAAACTGATTGGTCTGCTCTTGTATCTACCTGCAGCAGTCACACAAGTGATGCCAGTTACAAATTCTAAATAAATATGTAAACATAAAGCCATATAAATTTCTATGAAAAATTAAATTTTCTATTGTTCGCATTTGATATAAATGTTTCATTTAGTTCAAGTTATATGTTATTTTGAATATTAACTATAATTTAATAAATAATAATGAATTTACTTCTCAAACACTTTTCCTTTTCGGCTCCAAAGTTATCGGCAATTGGCATCTCTCTCGAGTCAGTAAAAATAAACATAACATGTTTACTTTTATTTAACATAATATTTATAGTTTCTTTAACTTAAATATTGATCATGGGGGATGTCAAATGTTATTTACGAAAAATGGATTTTCCTAATATTGTCCCGGAAGCTTTAAAACATATTCAGAAACTGTTTCTTCCCGATTGCACTTCTCAGCAGTTGGGTTTGTTAAAGGAATTATCTGAAGAATTCGTCTTTTTTGAAGTGGATAAATGGGGCAACACTCGAAATCAAAAACTTCCTCCTATTAAAGAATTGCAAATAGTAGACAGAATAGCTTGTTATTTCCGACAGCCAGAGAATGATCAGAAAATGGCCACTTTTCAAGTACTTTTTCCTTTCGGATCCAAAATGATTGAAAACAGATTGCCGGTTTTGGGAAAATTACTTTCTTTAGCTATTGCAACTGAAAACGGGAATGTTTTGAGTTATATTGGAACATGGATGCAACTGTGCACTTGCCATTCGGATTATTCTGCCTTTATTGCCAAAGCCGTCGTGCGTGAACACATAACATTTAACACCAAAAACGAACTAATTAGAAACCTTCCTCTCATATCTCCAGTTTTCTGTGCGAGTTTGATTTCTGCTATTACAAATATGTATTTAACTTCATGTCCGCCTGATCATATAATTCAGATTATATTAGAATGGATCAACAATGTACCTAGTTTGTGTTTTTCACCTTTTAAGCTTAACGTTCCTCCCTCATTTAATTACCCTGGTCCTCAGACTCCTATTCCTGGTTTGATGTTCTGGTGTATACTATCGCCTCTTTATAAAGATTGCTCTGAAAATGTTGAGGGACATGATATTAGTGCTGAGACATTTTCTTCTCTGCTTCTTGCTTTGCTACAATGCATGATCAAGTCAACTGTGTCTCGTGACCCATCTTGGTGTGAAGCTGTCTCTGTGACCAGTATCATTGTGATTGCTGAGACTCTGAAAAAAATGAGCTGTTCGTTGCCCAAAGATAGACTCGATATGTCTTTAGACAGGTTTGCTATGTGTGTAGAAGTGGCTTTGTCTACTAACTGCTTGCATGTATATCCAGAACGACTGGGTAAACTTTTTCAGCATTGCTTACAATTACCTTATAACCGTCCAATGAAAATTGTGCTTCAAAAATGGAGCAATGTTATTAGCAGTGTAAAGAAATCGTGAAATTTCAATACATGTTATTCAATGTAATATTTGTATTATAATGATATTAAAAATTTTATGTGCTTCATATTTATTGAATGTCTGAAAATGCTTCATTCGATTACAATGTACTGTAAATAATTTTAAAATTCGAATAAACTATTCATGACATATTGTAATTTTGTACTTTATAAAAAAAGTTATAAAAATACATTGAATTTAATGATATCTAAAAGATAAAATTGACTTTAATTGATACTTATGAGGATGTGGTGATGGTCATTGTACTATTGTAGTAATATTAAAATTTTCATTGTATTGCTTACTAAATAATATTTGGTGGCTTTTCCTTTGTTTATGCCTGCTGCTAGGGTTACTATGATGTAACCAAACTTATCAGCAGTACTTCTTAAAATGATTATAACAGTTATAAAGTCTTTAATAATGAAATATTTGAATAATGCACCAACACTTAATAGGCAGCAGAGGTATAATTATTTCATCCTTTCAGTGGGTTGATAAATAGAGTACCAAGCATGATGGGAACTAATACTGAGTTTTGTGTTTGGCTCACCACCTAATGATTATATATGCTTTTCACTTTATGGGCCTTCAGTCGGGAAAACAGATATGGTCACTGAAGACTTTGGCCAAAATATGAACTGTTGTGCCACTTGTTTAGTTTAGTGTTAGAAACAGGATTAATTTAAAGATGAGACATTATCACATAATTTTCTCTGGCATGGGATTGGCTTTTTAGTACTGATATCATATTATGTGATATCAATGAACATGTTAAAGAAGATCTGAAATTTTTATATTTTTGTTTCTTGTCTTGGCTGTGAGAAATGAAGATTTTTGTCCCTAGCCTAATCGAGAGAATTCGACAGTCTTATTCTTGTCTCAAAAAATTAAACCAAAATACCATATTAGTTTATTTTTCACCAATTCTATATCACAGACTTATCTATTTTCTTGATTTAAATTATCCAACTATTAATATTTCTTATTTTAAGATATCAATAAAATATCTATTCTTCAGTACTTAGACCTTATAATCACTGAGAAGTGTTAAGCTTGTTAATCCAATTAATATTAGGGATCATTGATAAGATTCCAACTTCTATAAAACAATGAGAAATAGATGTTGCATTTATATTTTAGGTTTTTCTCCCTTGAAACATGTGAATATTGCTCATTATGTGTGAAAATAACTTCCCAGAAAGCAAATACACATTATTTATTCAAATGCTTTATTAAAGTTTCCAGATGTCCTATGCCATGTTTAATTCAATTCATGTTATCAATCTATTAAGTTTTGGAAGTTTTCATCCTGTAGAAATTTTGTTACTTTTCTATTATATCACCGCTTATGAACCTTAAGAAATAACATTTTCGTATGGAGAAGCAAAAGTAATATAACATAGTTATGATGATTTTAATGGCTTAAATTTTTATTTTAATATATATTTATTTTAATCAAATGGTTTTCTTTTTGTGCAAAAATTGAATGAAGAGTGATAAACACAATTAAACAAGCTAAATGTTAAACAAAGCTAAAGCTAGTTGGTACAAAAATGTCTTAGTAATAATTTTATTGGTTAAAGGAACATTACAGTCTCAAGTCACCAAAGGCAACCAAAAAAAGCAATATTTAATTTTGTTTCATTGAAAATAAGTGCTGTTGCATTATACCTACGCAATCAAACATCATTTCTATTGCTAAACTGTTTCTGACAAAAATAAACACTGCCATTTAAATAAGCTTTATCAATTAATGGTAATTATTTAGTTTATTAAATGTAAATAAAGTGAATTATTTATAATAATTTTTAAAAACATAAATCTTTTTAAAAAATGCAAGAGGCAAATGGAATATTTACTATTTTTTCTTTCCAATTATGGGGTTTATCAACAAGGTTATAATGGAAATGTATCAATCATTTTTCTGAGGTACAAGAATTTTTAAAACTGAACAATGAGTTATGAAATAAACTATTACAAGTTGTATAACAGTTTAATTGCATATTTATCTTTATAAGTTAAAATATTTTGAAAGTAACCCAGAATTTTTCCTGTGAAACATTTTAAAAAGATTATTAAAATATCTATCTATTGTATGTTTATAATTTATCTACTTATCTGAATTTATAGCAGCTTATTAGATGAAAAATAATCATACATATGATCCCTAATTTCTGTTCCTTCTATTGTGAAGTCTTTAACATTCTATTGTTAATTTTATGGCATTATCTATAACCTAAATATCTATTTGTACAGATCAGCCCACCACATGACTTTTTTTGTTCTTTATTTATCGAGATCATAATCTTAGAGACACTATCAAAATTTATTTATTTATTTGACCAATATTATAATAATTAAATAAAATCTCTGCTCATTTCTTTTTCTTCAGAAAACATTTTTCTACAGCAATTAAAATTTTCACAATCAGAGTTTAGTTTCACATTTTGAATACCAAAATTTAGATTTATTTTCTTCATAAAATCATTGACTCTCACACTCATATTATATATATATATATATATATATATATATATATATATATATATATATATATATATAAGCAAAACAATTACATCATTTATTGTTATAGTATTTTACCCTTTGAGTCACCTAAAAATACTGAAATTCTTTGATGTCCTTTTGTCATTAATGTGTATCTTAGGAACATAATTTTGTAGAAATTAGAGACCATTCTTTTATTAATAACAATAAGCTGTAAAATATCTTCATTCTTGGCAATTTTTACATATAACTAAAGATTTATTGTAATGATAATTATTAATTATGTTTGTTACAACAATTAAGATACAGCCTTAACAATGCTGCCATTTAAACTTTTTGTAAAATAACCAACAATTTTGAATTTTAGGTGTTTTCTCATTTTTATATCCAAATACATTTTATTTTAATTCAATTTTTTAAGTCACTTCTCTTGTAAATCTATTCTCCAAATTTACACACTACTATGTAAATAATTCCCGTTTCTAAGAACTTAATTGTTAGAGTATATTAAAAAGTCATATGTAAAGTGTAAAAATAATTAATTTAATTCAAGTTTAATGTAAAAAAAGTGATACTGTTAACATAGGTATTTTTCTAAATTAAGCACAGGTTCTTTTAAGATATTAGGTAGTTTTATGTATAATCTTTATTTTTTTTCCTAAAATGTAAGTTTGAATAATTAACTTTTAAAGATTCAAAATTTGAAGTTGTAGTTTTTATTTTTTTTATAACTTAGTATTAGTTGAGGAAATATTAATTTATTTGTAAACAAAAAGTAAAAACAGCATTCATGGAAGGAATGTAATAGACTTTCTATTGATTTATAATCCCTCCCCCATATTGCAAGTACTTTTAATAATATTAAAATTCAAAGAAAAAATTGTTATTTCATAGGAAAAATTAAAAGTATATCATACTAATCAGTCTACTAGGAAAAAGGTAATTTTCCTT
The DNA here is from genome assembly GCA_030067965.1 of Latrodectus elegans. Classification (NCBI taxonomy): domain Eukaryota; kingdom Metazoa; phylum Arthropoda; class Arachnida; order Araneae; family Theridiidae; genus Latrodectus; species Latrodectus elegans. The sequence continues at coordinate 85,625,287 of CM057811.1, forward strand.
TGTTAAAAAATGTATGAAATAAAAAAAAATGCATCAAGTTATTATTGTGAAAATACTAAAAAAAATTATAAAATATAATTTCATTTTATTGTCTTTAAATTTACTTCTTTATTTTATAAAATATTTTATTTTAAAAATTTGAAAAATTATTGAGCAAGAAGCTATACAGTTTTCTTAATTTTACCCTGCAATTTAAGTGTCATTCTGCTTGCTAAAGCAATCCTGATTTAAAAATTTTAGAATTCCACAATAAAATGTTTGACTATATTATTCAACAACTCTTAATATTGTGTTACAATTTTTTTCTTTTGTAATAGAAAGTGAATAAAATTTTAGAAATTTTTAACTTCCATATTCTGAAAATTAATCTAAAATCTCATCAATAAATTACAAATTTTTGAATTTAAAAAATCTTCTTGACATTGTCTAAAATTCAACTAGTTTTTTCTTTTATTTTTCATCAAATAAACATTTTATGCAGCTATAAATTTCATAAAAAAATTCCTGGCCCAAAAAATGGCTGCTACAATTTTGTTTCAGAAATTGGTAGTTTATGGTATGTAAAGTTTTGTGATTAAATATTGCTTTTGTAGTCAGATGTTTTTCAATAAGTTTATACTTTTATTTCAAATTCCTAATGAGTATCACCAAAATAATATTAAGAATATAAATTAATTAATTTTAAAAGAATTAGTTACATTTAATGTACAGCTAACACATTTATAAAATGAAGAAAAAAAAATGAATATCTTTTGCTTGAATAAAATATGCTAATTAAAAATAATTCTTTGATGTTAATCTGTAAGAACTTATGCAATAGACATGTGCTAAATATTTTATTGATTATGTTGTTGTATAATGCCTGGCTACCAGCATTTCCACCTTTCAGCATTACATGGGGGGGGGGGGGGAGAAAGTGATGGCACTTTATATAATGATGCTCCAAATAGATGTGATATAGTAGCCCCGTAATTGAGTCTTCATAATTTAGAAGCAGGCAGTAAGCTGCAGATCTTCAGATTTCGCTTGCTACCTCAGGAGTATCATTTTATAAGGGGGGACAATGGTACCACGAACTATTTAACGTGTTGCAGCCTCCATTAACAAACACGTTGAATTTTGATTTGGTCGGGATTCGAACTCAGTACCTTCCGATAACGAAAATAAACACCCAAGCCACCGTGGTCACTTTTTATTGTTTACAATATGAATATTAGGAATTCGCGTTATCCTGACCATCCAAACGGGATATATACTTCATACCCCAGGGCCCTTGGTCAAGAAAACAGATAAAGTGATTGTAAGCCTTGGGTCTACAATGCTGTCGGCCCACTAATTAACAGAGAAATGATACGCATGTTTACATAAATTAAGTCAATACAAGTTAAAACGCAAAGCAAATTTATTTCATAAACACGCAGTACATTAATTAGAAATAAAATACTACCATAGAAAAAAATCTTAAACTTGTCGCATGACGTCCCAGGAGAAAGTTAGAAGTTCATATGGTATATTTAGGGTTCTTTTGCACTTCAAGGTGGCTTTTTGTGCATGTGGGAGATATTTGGTCGACGTGTCACATGATTCAAATGGCAAGAATCTTAGAAAAGAAATTTCGCTGAAAGATGTGAATCATGTTTTGTTTTTTATGGGTTCAGAATGTGTATTTGAAATTCACGATTAAACTCACACTTCTTTTGCCATGTTAAATGATACATCTTCCAGCATGCCAGGTCCCATATTGCACCTCTAAGTCAGAATATTTACAAAAAGTTTAAGAGATTGGTCAACGGTGCAATATGGCCAAGCGGTAGAATCGTGCATTTTTGAGTAGAAGGTATCAGGTTCAATTTCAAGTTTTGTTAATCAGCAGGAGATATAATAAATGCGCATCTGCTTTTGGTACGCAAATATGTCAGGGATGGTGCTTGAGAGTTTTCCGGATCTCCTTTCTTGCGATTACTGATTACCAGTATCAAATTTTGTCTGAACTTCACGAAACACTTGGTTAAATATTATTTCTTTTGAGAAAAAGGAAGCAAAAATAAACTGAATTTAACAGTTTCAAACTGATTGTCTCATTGAGCCATGTGGAAGTCAGAATTTAGTTTACCATATCTTTTATAAAGTTCAGAGCAATCTTTCAATATTTAGGATTTCTCACGTAACTGTGTGATGATTCCTTAAGGCTCTCAGAGGCTCTGTAAAAGGGTTCGCAATGCGTTTTTGGGATCGAATGCAGAAACAACCAGGCTTAATACAGTTTCAGCAGAAAGTCTAAAACAGAAAGCTGGTCACCAGATACTGAAAATATAGCTGACTGTGGCCTAGTGGCGTATACATATATAGCAGTGCAGGTGAACCCCGGTCTGTATCTTAAAATTAATGAATGGTATTAAGGACCTCTTAATTTTGAACTACGCTCAGATGACGAGGCCGCACCTGAGATAGAGCGCCGCGATAAACTGGTTGGCTAGATGGTTTTCATTATCGGATGGTAATGAGTTCGAATCCCATTCAATCGAAGATCCGTCGTGTTCATTAAAGGCGGCTGGGGCGCGTTAAAACTGGCCGTGGCTGCAATGTCCTCCAAGTGGAATGATATTTCTGGGGTAGACAGGCCAAGTATTGGGGTTTCTTCAGCTTAGTACCTGCAATGGCTCAGTAGCTTCACGCAGCTTCCCGTAAGTGAAGCATCATTTGCCACGGGCTGCGGTTGGGAGAGTGATCTCCCCGTACTCTCCATCACTGGGCTGCTAAAGCTCCGTGGGTTGGGAACATGTCCACGTTAATATGTGACGTCCAAACTCCTTCCACTGGCGTGGTGTGGGTGTGGAGAGGAAGGTGCTAGCTTAGGTGTGACCTCGTCACCTGACCGTGGTTCAAAACGAGGCACTTAGTGATGGGTGAGTATTTTAAACCCGTTAACCTAAAGGTACAGTTCGGGGCTCGCCTGCACCGTTATGTATGTATGCTTAGTTCCTTCTTCAAAACCCGGCCGCTTCTATGTAATGATAGAGCCCAACTCAGGGATAGGTACAGGGGAGCATGCTGGTGCAACAACAACACCCGAGACTCCTTCTCCTTTCTTCTTCCTTCCATTAGCGGATGGACTTTGGGCGTCACAGATTATTATGGACACGCCCGCAACTCACAGATCTCCAGCAATCCAGTGAGGGAGAATGTGGTCACCCTTCCATTCGTTGCCAGCAATAAATGCTGCTTCACTTTGCTGATCTTATCGGGGAGAGGCGTGAAGCTATTGATGTTGCTGTCTGGCGCTAAGACAGCGTTCTTTGGAGCATTAAGTCCAGGGTTTGATTCCAGTCACGAGAGCACTTCTGCGTTAATGTCCATCGGGGTGCGCACTTGGGAGTTTTCCACATTGTCCCCCTTGCGACTTGTAAATACTGCTTACTTAACCATGAAAAATCCTCCCAGATTACAATTTACACTGTGGGTTCTAGAATATTTTACCAGGGCCCTTGGCCGTTCTCCTGTTACCATGCGGTGTCGGAATGTTTAAAAGTTGTAGAGGATTATGTAAAGAATTGAAGGATGCTTTCGTTGTAATTAACATAATTGCCTTTTTTCTTATAAATATTGTGTATTTAAAATTTTATAACAATAGTTGTTATTTGCAGAATGTTTTTCCAATATTAAACATATATTGAATGTCATAGCATTGTGGAACTTTACCTTTTTTCACCTACTGTTCATTTATCAGGAGATTTTGTGCTTCAAAAGAATTAAATATAGAATCTGCTATTTTTTTCAAGTTTGCAATTAAAAAATTCTTGCAATAATTAATTTTTTTCCTATGGTTCAAAAAAGATAGGTATGTAAAATGGCCGGTCACTCCTAACAGCTGGTGTTATCCACTATTAAAAATTGTGAGATAAAGTATTTTAACGGGACTAAGAATCACACCGGGCAATTATTTTGGCGATAGGACCTGATAACAGATTAATACTTTAAAATTGGAAGATAAAATAAGCTTAATAAAATACACTGTTAAAAGGAATTCCGCTCTCTCATTACATATTAATATTAATAACTACTTGGCAGACAATATACTAATCGATCTTTCAATTAGGTAAATATATAATATTAGAATGATACAAACGCAGGTATATGCATAAATCAATAATTATGTTTTATTAATTAAAAGTTAAGCCTTCTCTCTTTTGCAAATAAATAAATAAATAAAATTATATGTATGTTAGTAAACCGAATACCAATGTTTACATTCCAAATTGTTGCTTGAACTGGTTTGTTCTATCAAGCTTGATCAGATTCATACCAAGAAACAACTTTTGTGTGAATAATTTATTGACAGGGATGTAAGCCATCATTCATATAGTTAGCTCTAATATAAAAATAATTAAACTTTATTATAATCATGTATTATATTAATAATTTATTTGGGTACCTTTAAAATCGCTTAGTTGTTGTTGTTTTACCAGCATACTTCCTTGTATCTAGCCCAGAGTTAGTCTCTACAAGTTAGTGAAATCAACTAGGTGGGGGTCTTCGTAATTTAGATGCAGGAATCAAGAAAAAGAATCCCTAATACTCGACCAGCCAACCCCAGTGGTGACATTTCACTCAGCGGACATTACGATCACGACATATTTAACGTGCCCCATTCGCTTTTATTCAACATGATGGTTTTCGATAAGTCAGAATTCGAATTCATTACTTTCTGATATTATGAACGACGTCCTAAACAACCAAGCCACACATCGCTTAATGGGAAGTTTAACAGAGGAAAACTGCTTTAAGAATTGTAAAACATCTGCAATTAATTTAATCTCAAGACAGTTGCCGGAAAATTCTCAAGCACTCACATCAGCAAATCATCCTGCAGAAAGATGGGATATAATAACCATTTTTCTTTGTTCAACAATGATTGAATTCGAACATCTGAATTCGAAAAGCTTAACCTTAGGCCATGATCAGCCTGAATTGCTTGTTCATTCATGAAAAATTATTGAAAATATCCCGTACCTTCTTATTATTCTTTTTAAAATTTAAATTTCATAATACGTTTCATCACCTTGAGTTTCAGAGGCATGATTTTTTCATTCGAACAAATACACAACGTTGCGTCGACTGATTCTTTAAATAATTATAGTATATTATAATGAAAACATAACATTACAAAAAAGAATATAAATAACAATTCAGGGACTTACCTTTCAAGTGGTTTAGTAAAAGGTCAGTTGCCTTTTGTTTTCATTATATAATTTTTCACAGTTATTTCAAAAGATGGCAGACGATAATTAATGGCGATTGGAATTCGTTTCCGCAGTACTTCCTGCATCAGATAACTAATTGGATCGCACGCATTTACTGAATTATGGTTATTTTAACGACAGTAAATGATATTATTACGGAATTATAGGTATCCACATCCTCAAGGGCACAGAACAATGGGTAAAAAGTACTTTTCCGCTTGTCCTTTTTTTTTCTCTATTTCTGAGTGTAACAGTGAAACAATTTCAAGGTTAAATTGACATCGAATTGTTGAAGGAGCGAGTGAAAATATTGGAAGAGGCTGATATTTCAAGGTTGGGAAATATCTAGCACTAGGAAATATAGATAGGCATTTCCACATCTGCGGTGGACACATTAACGCTGTGTCTTTTCGCAATTCAGGAAAGTTCGACCACGAGGTAAGTAATTCCTCAACATTAAATATACTATTTGCGTTTAATATTCTCAGCTTTTTAACTAATTAAATTTCATTTGAGGATTTCCCTTCTTATTCGAATTTTTTAATTTCATGTTCACATATTTTATAAGAAATTTTTCTTATTCTCTTATTTCTCAGAGAGTGCATTAGAAATGCTTTTTTTTTGTCATCTTGGACCCTGTAGTGATGCTTCTTCCCGTTTAAAATTTTTAATTTCAACACTCATTAATAAAATGTTTAATTATATATATTGCTAATCAAAACACTCACAGACTCTGCGAATGATTATACGGATAGCATTCAATACATTTGTGTTAGAATTGTCTTGATTTATAAATGTTTGTGTTTTGAAAATATAAAAAAATTAAGATGTTTATATTATACAACAGCCAAGTTTTTAATATATATAGCTATCCGAATGTTAGGCAAAACTAAAGTAGAAATATGCAAATAAAAATGAACACTTAATAAAATGTTTATGCATTTAGTTGAAGTAATATTTTACTATGTATGTTGATTATTAGAATATTTTTCTCATAATTTATTTATTAATTATGTGAAATGTATAAAAAGTATGAAAAGGTCTGCTTGTATTGGAATGAATTTTTTTTTCTGGGCTGTATCAAATCGATAAATTTTTTTTTTAGAAATAAAATAATGTTATATTTTTTGTACGTTTCTGTTCTTTTCTAATTAATTACAGTGATCATTTGTAAATATTTATTTTTGCGCTATTTTACAATGGAATTTAATAAATTAGAAACATTTTAAGAAATAAATTTTTTTTTGTTATGCATTATATATTTTCAGACATATTTTTTTTATTTTGATGTTTATCAATCTATTAATAAGTTTTTATTTATATAGCATTGCCTAAATTTTTTCTTTCAGCTTTATTGGGTTGGAAAGTAAACAATGAAATATAAATAAACAGATATATAATTGGTATATACTTCAACTTTTCCTACTAAAAACAATGCCTATAATTAAGATTAATTTAATGATATAAAGTTATGTTTCTATATATCAATTAGTAAATTCTATGTACTCTGATATTCACCCCTATCCTATAGTTTAGTAAACGCAACTTATGCCGAATTCCTTACCAGGCAGTTTCATTCAGAAAATAAAGAAATTTGTGTCTCATAGTAAGTCAGTAGTTTTGAAAATATTTGCATTTACTTGTTCAACTTTTTTTAAAAATCAAATTTTTCTCTAATAGTTTGCTGGTGTAGATGAATGGTCTTCGCTCGTTTCTGTTCAGTAGTTTATGGGTTCTATTCCCACCTTGGGCTTAAACGTTAGTTTGGAATCCATTTTAAACCGTAGTTCCTGGTTTAATTAGTTCTCATGTGTACGCAGAATACAACCACTGAGAGACGAACAAACCAAATCCTGTACTTATAGTTGATTACTAAATTATGAAAAAATTACTTTCTATAAATCGTGCATGCGTGGTCTTTATACAAATGCTTTTATTAAAAAAATATTAATTTCCATTTTTTTTAATAACTGTATGATATTTTATTTAACTTTTGAAAATTTTTTAAAAATGATTATGAATTCGGAGAAAAGTTCTGAATTATATAATAAAAATATATTTTTTTATTATAATTAAATTACATATTTTTAACTATAACACATTCTTAATGTCCAAATATGGTTTTATTCTGGAAATCAATTCATACCATGAATATAGGAATGACTTTTGGACAATTGCCTATAGGAATTTTTTTTTACCTCTTTTATTTGATTATTTTATAAATCAGAAAATCAATTTGATTTTCACAGGATTTACGGTGGGTGCTTGGGAGTTATCCGGATTTCCTCTCACGTGACACTTTGCAATGTAAGAATATATTATCTATGAAGAATCTTCCCAAAAGATATTGAGGGGAGGATGTTCCACAACAGCATCCCAAATGTTATATTATTTGCTTTACAATGTGTCAATGTATTTGTTGAAGATCTTTGTTAACTTCTTGCTGATTAATTTGAAAGTAAATTTTAATCGAAAATTTTGAAATGGTGCCTTTTTCAATGAATAAATGGTAAACATACAAAATACCCTTTAATATGATTTTAATTTTTTTCAGAAATTTTTACTTTATAAAATTAATTTGGAATCGTCAATTTATTATTAATTTCCTATTCTAATTTCTGTTTCTATGTTTTGATTATTTCGGCTCATATGTATAATACAATATTCTTACATTGACGCCTAACTTATCTAGTGGTCAGCGTGCCTAACTGTGGATAGGATGGTCCTGGGTTCGAATCTCGGTTCGGGCATGAATGTACTTTCTCTCTCTATCCATCCCGTTTTTGTCCTTTCCGTGTATGAATGGGTTGTGAATGGTTGCCTACCCTATAAACGGGTACCTATGGCATGCGTGTACTGAGGAAGTCGGGCTCCACACCTAAATATGGTTCAGTTGGAAAAGAGTGGAGCAGCGCACCCCATGATGACAACCTAGCTGGCACACAACAACAACAATATTCTTGTATTATTGTGTATTACGAAATTTATACCATTTGTTTGAAGGAAATCGAATTTTTTCTGATTAATACTTGTATTGAAATAGGTTAAAACATTGGAACTGTTTCGTATTATTATCTTTCCTTTCTAATTTAAACTACAATGTCCTGATTTCAATATTATATGCCAATTTTTCATATAGTTTGTATTAAAATATTCTTTAATTATCAATTTTTATTTATATAATCAATTTCAATTTTAGTTTTAATAAAAATTTATCATTTTTAATATTTTTTAAAAAATATGTTAAAATCTTGGAATTAATTATAATAATTAAATTCATATTTTTGTACATGTATTATATTTTTATTGTTTTCTGTATAATTTGTATTATAATATTAAATATTGTTTTCTGATTTTTATGACCTAATCTTCAGTGTTGATTAAAACACGATGAAATTGTTTTTAATGCCACTAAAATGCATTAAAATTTTTGTATTATTCTCACCACTAATTTCATTTTTAATCCATTTTACATTACTCTGTCACTATTACTATTCTTCATTACAATATTTCGTTCAATTTTTTTGTTAATGTTACGAGCTTACATTGCTAGTTAATAAGATAAGGGAAATTTCTCTTTTTAATTTTTGTATGAAAACATCAACATTTTATTGTTCCAGTTACTTACCAAGTTTCTCAAAATATTTATATTTTGAGTTCCTTCCTTGAAGATTGAAAATTTTTTTCGTGCACTGTTTTTAAAAGCAATTGTGGACTAATTTTGAATGTAATTGGATTAAAAATGTAACAATATTTCCATGGGTTTTTCTTTTCGTCTTGAAATTTTCATTGTTGCCAGGAGTGCATATTCTCTAATATTGGCACGCATTCCAAATGTACAATAACAATGGCATAGTATGGAAAATAAAAGAACCATAAACGAATTCCATAAATACACGTAAATTGAATCTTAAACTTTAGGAATTTGAATTTACCGAGCTATTTTTGTTTATTTACGTCCAAAAATTCAGTTTTAAATTTTTTGAGTATTAAGAGCTTCGAATATGATGTGGATTATTGAATCGAATATGAGACAACAGATCCATACGATTAATAGATTACAAGAAGAACATGGTTGAGAATGATAAAAATGAAATTACAGCAGATTACAAGCGACTGATGTAACAAAGCTATCTCATGAGCTTATAACGAGGAAGGAAAACGAGAAAGATTTATTACTTTATTGTAGCAGATACTGGAACTTTTATTTTAAGAGCCTTTAAGATTTATTCTTGGTTTAAAAGCGTAATGCGCAAGGACGAAGTCGTGATTGAAGTATTCATGTAGTGTTTGTAAATAAAAAAGAATGCAATGAAATAAAACAAAAGATAAAGATTAAAAATAAGTATTGTCATTAAAATAACTCTCTCTCATATAAAAATAAAGTATATTTATATGATGTCGGTGGGTAGATGAATTTTATATTTAATTTGAAAAGAATAAATTGTAATTTTATTGATCTTTTTTTTATTTTTTACTTGAGTTTTTAAATTTGTGTTCCAGACATGTTCAAAATTTTAATATATTTTAGGTGTAATAATTATTATAATTTGGAAGTTCATTTATGTATTCTGTAACTCATTTCGTCAGATATTGTTACTGTTATCATATATTCTTTCTGTGATTCTCATCTTTTAACAATCTATAAAAATTAATCTCCACATTGCACAAGGAGTTAGTAAAATTTAGCACAAAGAGTTAGTATTTGTGAACCTGATTATTATATGAGCAATCAAGTGGAGTACTACACCAAGAATATGTTTAAATTTTTTCAAATATAATTGATGATTTAGTAAAACATTCTGTTCATATAATTTTAATCGTAATGAATTTTATTATGTCCCTATTTTTAAACACAGATGAAAAAATCATGTCCTTTTTATCTGCTTATCTCTTTCTTTTGCATATATATATATATAGTAATAAAGTTATAAGTTTCTAATTTATAGTATATCAAAATGAAAATGTTAAATAAAATTTTATGAATCATTATTATTTATTGAAAATTAATAATAATAATTATTTATTGAAAATTAATAATAATAATAATTATTATTAAATTATTATATTAATTATTAAAGTGAAAAAATATCATTCCTCAAAAGGGACAAGATAGGGGGGAAGAGTGTTTCGAAGCTTGATATATTATGAATTTATGAATGGATTAAACACTGTGAGAGAGTTTGGATCTACTATAATGTGTGTGTGTATATATATATATATATATATATATATATATATATATATATATATATATATATATATATATATATATATATATATCGAGTAAAATTTAAATAAATAAAATATTTAATTAAGGGACTTAAAACTTTTTAAAAAATACTGGATAAATTAACATTAAATGACTAAAATTCAGAAAAAAGACTTCTTTTTTAATATATCATTTTAATATAAAGATAGTGAATTTACTGTATTATGTTTGTTCTTTGGTCATTGATTTCGAATTTAGCAAAATATTAGTTTTGTGAACATTTTTAAAGAGTTCATTTCTTAGAATTACACTAGCGACGGGTATAGAACCACTAACATGTCTGATTCGACTGTCATCAATAAATTAATTAGATTTATTGATAAACAATTAAAGTTAAACACAGTTTGAATTTTTAATTATACTTTGATGATATGTATGAGATTCCATTTACCTGATATCTGTCTCTTTGGATCATTTTTAAACTAAATTTCTCAGCTAGGAGTCGTTTCCGCTAATATTTGACACTACATTTTAGTGAAACAGTGAATTAGAATGGATATGTATTTCGAATTTTGGAATTTTTTTAGTATGAGATCCATTTACATATAGGGCTGGATTTCAGATTATTATCTGGGTCCTTGGTCTAAATATTTTATTAAAATATAGAACACAAATTTAAATATAAAATTAAAACTGTCACATACGCAAATTAAATTTTGCATGTAAATGTATGTTTAGCTTGTTTCCTCAGTAAGTTTAAAAATTTTACAAAAAAGTGTATGCTTTTCTTTCTGTATGAGTTAAAATGCACTCGGAAATTATATTAACAGATTTTTAAATATGCATACACCAATAATTTAACTGTAGAACTCAGATTGATAGCTTAGATAGAAAACATTTTTGTTAATTTGTTTTTTAATTTCTTCTTTCATTACAGATAACCATAATAATACCTCATAAGAAGTATAAAAAAGAAAGATAGCAGATGGAATAAAAAAAATGTCTATTTATCTTTTATTAAGTGCTGTTTTGGTTAAGTACATTGCAGCTGGTAAGTTATACATATCTTTTAAGTGATGAATATATTCATAAAAGTAATATAATTTTATTTTCACTTTAATTCATTAATCTAGAGAAAAGAAAAATTTATCTTCGGTTTTATAATCATCTATTTGTTGAATTCCTATTTTAGCTTCTATTTTATTTAAAACAGCTATTATAATTTTTCCAAACATTTCGAATTTTTTTTTAAAATCAGACATTCATAATTCTAATATAGTATTAAGCTATATGAATTTAAAATCGTAAAACAATCATTAATACGGTTACAAATGATTCTTATTATCTCAACGTTTTCTCCATTTTATCTTTTTAATTATAGCTTTATTGGATTCCTATTTTTTGTTTCAATAATTATGTCATATTACACAGCTATATAATAGGGTATTTTAATGGTGTAGATATAATTTTAAGAGTAAATCTCGACCACACCGCGAGATAATTTAAACATAATTGAATCATTTATGAAGTAGCAGCTGTCTGATTGGTTGAAATGAGCTGAACTAAATTCAACAATGATTTTATTAAATTTGCTCAAAAACTAGATACAATATTCTCCAGTTTTTACAAAAATGTTAATAGTTGTATCAGCTAATAAGACACCGTTAGTGTTACATTAAAAATAGGCATTATTAGCTAAATTACTGCACAACACGAAGGGTGAACTTTAGGTTGTAATTAGTTAATGCCGATAGGCCCTACATGTCTACTGGTCCCCGACAGATGTGGGTCAGTGATAACGTAGTTATGTCCGATTGCCCGAATAATTCCAAAAATTTTCATTAGTATTGTAAGAAATATAGGTCGGTGCTCACCAAGTTGTGTGCGATCTTTTGAAATTAGTTGTGGTGAAACTAATTTCAAACGATACATTTTTATAAATATTGTAACAGACATAAGTCAGTGCTAACCAAGTTGTGTCCAGTCACCTAACTAATTTCAAAAGATATATTTTCATAAATATTGTAACTGATATAGGTCAGTGATAACCAAGTTGTGTCTAATCACTAAATTATTTTCAAAAGATATATTTTCACAAATATTGTTATTGAAACTATAAGGATATACAATTAAGTTTAAGTAATTCAAAGGTAGTAATTTAGTGGGAGTTTACAAAATTTTATTTTTCATCGTTTAATGTTTATAAACAGGAAAGGTTTTATATATATATATATATATATATATATATATATATATATATATATATATATATATATATATATATATATATATATATATATATATATATATATATATATATATATATATATATATAATGTACTTGGAAAGACTAATAAATGTATTTATCACTTTATTTCTATATTTTATTAAAATATTAAGTATAAATTCTGTTATCCAAATCATTTTTATCATTTAAATGGAACAATATCTAGCGTTTTGTTTTGGTTTAGGTAGAAATTCTTGGAAGATACACAGAGAAGTAAAATTCTCAAAATTCTGACTTCCACATCATGTGCATGAAAGTAGGAATATGTGCACTGTCAAAGTGTTAAGTGCACATGATATTATTATCGATGAACATATTGTGGATGTTGATTGGTACTGCGCAGTCCCCGATCAAGCCTAGAAGTTTTCTTTTGATGTCTTCGTAATATTTTGTCTCAAATCCTCACTGCCAACACTTTATAAAATCTTCAGACAACTACTACTCTATAAAATATAAAATTAAAGCATCAACAAGTTATATTTATACAGTAGCTTTTAAAAGTTTGCCATGGATCACTTAAGAGCAATTCTTAAAGCCATTCTCTGTAAATTGTAGTTAATTTTTCTTTCTTTTTTTTAAGCAGCGTTATTGGTAGGAATATCATGCTAAGTCGAATGATATGGATTCTGAGTCCCAAAATAAACAGCCACACTTATAAATTGTGTATAACTCACTATTAAATTAAATGATGGGACACTTTGTATGTGTGGGTGTATATACAAATTATGCTTTAAATTTTAGCGCAATTAATGTAATTTTTACTTTTTATTTTATTAAAATAATTTTTCTTTTATTTTCTGTGAATGAGTTTTATTAACTACTAAGAGAAAATATTATAAAAATGTACCTAAAGATTTTTAGCCTGTGAAAAAAGCAGAAGGATACCTGTGCAAAAATATTTCCATTTTGAAATCTCTTGCAGTTTAATATGTCGAAATCATTGTTTTTATTTTAAACTGTCTTTCCTTCAAAAGATATATTTTGTTGAAAAAAAATCTTCAATTTTTCTACATTTAAAATGTTTAGGGGAAAACCTTTAAGTGATTTACAAAAAATGTCAAATTGTGGCAAGTAAAGATGTGGTAAAAAGCACAACAGAAATTTCAAAGCATCTACATATCAGTCCAAACGCTGTTTCTAACTTCTTGAGTTATCTAAAGTGTCAGAGAGAAGCAAAGATAGCCAAACTTAAAAAATTGACTCCACGTAATCAAGGAAAAATCTTTAAAGAACTTAAAAAATCGCGGGGAAGCATTAGAAAAGCTCAAAAGCCATTTGGCTTCACACATGTAACCAGAAGAACACATTACAACTGCATAGAAAGATTAGGTGCGTTCATATTCAAGAAAAGAAATCATCATCCTAAATGGAACGAAAGGCACATTGAGCACAGACTACAGTGGGTCAAAAAACACATCTCCTGAAACTCCAAATGGACTTCAGATATTTTTTCTGATGAAAAAAAAATTCAATTTAGATGGTGCAGATGGTTGCCAATAGTAATGGCATTGTCTGGGTACAAAAGAAGAGACTTATTTTACTTGACAGATAGGAGTTTAGTGGTTTGGATATCAGTCGGCTACGTAGGTAAAAGCAATCTAGGATTTCTGGATGAAAGACAGAAGCATACAGATTACATTCAAATTTTAAGTTCAGAACTTCTTCCCTATTGCGCTGAGCTAGGCATAGAATATTGGATATTTCAGCAATAGGGAGCATCAATTTACACGGTCAAAGGGCGTTAAAAATTAGTTTGAAACAAATAATGCTCGCGTTTTGTCACAGCGTGCTAAAAGCACAAACCTTAACTTGCTCAAAGTATATAACTGTGCGGCGTGTTTACACCAGAGACCAGCAATATGAATCTTTGATCGAACTTTGAGAAACTTTGAATTGTGTTTCAGACAATTTTTGTCAAAGACTTACATGATTCAATGGCAAATAGTAAAGTCCAAAGCTCTTCCGCCGAGGGGACAGGAATGCGGAGAAGTGAGTACCAGATCAGGTATAACTTCGTCATCTAACCGTGGTTCAAAATTACAGGGCTCTTAGTAACAAGGCGAATATTCCAAACCCGTTAAGGTACATTCTGGAGCTTGCTTACATTTCTATGTATGCATGTTTTTACTTCCGAAACTTAAAAGTCACTTGCCTCATTATTTACAATTTTTAATTTATTTTATGCGTTCTTGGGCATTAATAATTAACTTGTGCCATATATTTGCTTCAGAAGTGCGGTATACTTCCGGAGGTGGCGACTTCTGTATCGTGGATGGTCGACCCTATAAAAACGGAGAAAGGATTCCACGGGATCATGTGTGTCACGTGTGTCTGTGCCACCTAGGGAAGGCTGAATGCTCGTGGATGAAGTGCCCACCCCCTCCGCAGGGATGCACTGAATTTACTGTTCCTAACTATTGCAATCCTACACTCTATGTCTGCAGTAAGTAATTCCTGAGAGTTCATTACATTGAGTACAACTTATAACATTTCAATGCGTGTCCTGATCATAGTTAAAAATAATTAAAAATTTTTATTTCAGGTACTGAAAAATAGCTAAGATATATTATATAAATATTAGAAGAAAGTTTTTATAAATGTGCGGGGGGAACCTGGCTAGTTAAGGAGTTGTTCTCGCTATCGGTAGTGAGTTCAAATCCAGATTCAACTCAAGATCCAATGAGTTCACTAAAGATAGACGGGGTACGTAAAATATAGGTTATGATCGCAATATCCTCCTCGTGTTATACTTTTGGAGGTGTTAGACCAAATGTAACAGTCTTCTGCTTTGTCCCTTCTTCTAAATTACAGAGACACAGTTGCAGGGATACGATGGCACACCTATTGATTCTCCTATTATACATAAAAAGTTGCCATAGATTCCTTCCCTTGTAGTGTTGAAAGTTGGCATTCCTTTTTCGCATGCAATTTGTTGTTACCAAATTAAAAAGGTAGTTTTTGGACTGAGAAAGAAAGATTATTTACTGTACCCGTTGTGCGATTCAATTGTCTGAAATTAACTATAATACTTGAAAGACAAAAAGTACAGTGCTTATACACTACAAATACTTCCTTCAGAAAAGATACCCTGTACCATTTATCTCTAAAAGATATGATTTGGCTGCAAAAAGAAATTTAATTTTGATGTATACGATTTTGGATTTTTAATCTACAAAAAATAGACTGACAACACACAATAGGAACCATCACACTGTGAGTAAAATGTTTGCCAAATACTAAAAAACTCTTGGTGATAAAACAAAGTTTTTATGATTAGTTAAGATGATTAGAATAATGCTATTGTTTCCAATGCCTGGCTACCAGGAAAGGATCAAGTAGTAAACACACAGTCTTGGAAAGTCTCACCCAGAGGTATCATTTCAGATGGAGGACATTGTGACTATGACCTGTTTTACGCTCCTCATTCGCTATTAGTGAACACTATCTTCTTTATAGAAGAACACGGATCTTCAGTTAGGTCGGGATTCAAATTCACAACTTTCCAATAACGAGAACGACACTATAACCAAGTAGGCCAAGTGGCTGATGATTAGATTGTTTTGCAGAAAGTTATAGACGAATTATTGCCGTGTTTGATCCCCATATAAGAAATCTTTCTAAGATATTAGAGGCTGTGCTCTGATCAACCATTTGATAGTCATTTTGATTGTCATAATTTACACTAATTTTTGTTGTAAATTAATAAACCTATTTGTAGTTGCAAGTTGAGAGATCAATTTGTAGTTGTAAATTAAGAGACCTATTTCTAGTTATAAGTTAAGAGACTTATTTCTAGTTGTAAGTTAAGAGACCTATTTCTACTTGTAAGTTAAGAGACCTATTTCTAGTTGTAAGTTAAGAGACCTATTTCTAGTTGTAAGTTAAGAGACCTATTTCTAGTTGTAAGCTAAGAGACCTATTTCTAGTTGTAAGTTAAGAGACCTATTTCTAGCTGTAAGTTAAGAGACCTATTTCTAGTTGTAACTTAAGAGACCTATTTCTAGTTGTAAGTTAAAAGACCTATTTCTGATTGTGGTTAGAATTCTCTTTTATTCCAAGAAAAGTCTACTCTCTATTTAAAGTGTCTTGCACTATTTATAAGTTTCATTTTGATAAAACCCAGAATTAATTTCATTACATTAGCTAATGTAGAGAAAAGGTGAGAAAAATTTTACATTTCACATACAGAGTGTTCTTATCTCCCCCTGCGTAAATACAAAACTTGTTATTAAACTAGTCTAAATTACGATTTTGTAAAAGCAAATATTCTTATTTGCTATTTATGTACTTTTGCAATTTTTTTTCTCTCCACGACTATCCAGTGGACATCAACCTAAATTTTCGATTTAACTCTGTGGATCTCTATATCGACCACTATCTCACAAAATCTACTTTAATTTTCAGTCCAGTCACATTTAGCGGAAAAATCAATGGAGGATGAAATTCCTTGATGGAGACATAACTTATTTTTCTTGTCCATAACTTTAAATTATGAAATCACATGCATTTATTCTTTTTTTCATAATTACTATATTAATGCTTCGAGAAAAAATTGCAGCAGAAATGTTTAAATTCGTTAAAGATGATACTTTCTCAAACATGGGGGTTTCGTTATCAATTATATCTGCAATACCATCGATTATTCTTACGCATACAAATCAGATCCGGAACTTATATTTTGTTCGAGTTATGGTTATTTAGAGCAATATGTGGACAATTGAATGCAATTGTAGAGTGTTATGGGGACCATATAAAAAGCTAATATTCATCAGACGCTATTATTCATTTCTACATAATATCTGGTTATTAACTAATGTATATACCTTCTCTTATAAAGTCGATTGCTTTTCAGTATTGATAAGCATCAGATTTATTATCTTTCTGGCTGTTTTAGAATAATCCTTATTTATATACTTCTTTGGGAAAAAATATTTGATTTTATCTTTTGAAAAAGTTAATTTCAATTTTTTAGATTTAGTTACGCGTCAATGAAATAAAAGGGTTAAAATTTATTTCCATATTATATCTGTCTATAATGTGAAAATATATAATTTGCTATTATATATATATACATATATATATATATATATATATATATATATATATATATATATATATATATATATATATATATATATATATATATATATATATATACACGCGGAAATTTATTATGAGTTAAAAATTTTGTGCATGCACTATAACTGCTAAGATTTGAACAACTAAAATTTAATATGTTGACCTGTAATGTTAAGACTGTTGGATAATTTAGGATTTTCAGATTCAATGGCTACAAATTTACTTACATGAGGGTTTCAATTGGTCCTTTGATATCTTCTAACGGAATAAATTCTAAAGTCGTCGGTTATAAAATATATAGTCTAAAGTCAGTTTTTCAAAACTTTTCACTGAAGGTAAAGAGTTTTGAAGTTAAGTGACGTCTCCTTATTGTTACTGTTCAAGCACTTCTTGCTTCAGAATTGAGATCATTATCACCTTGAAGTATCATTGCTTAGTCTCAAGTAAAATAAAGCTATTTGAATTGGTCATATTCACCTTCCATTATTCTGGTTTATTATCACTGTGTTATTTATGATGCTTATTATTATTTTGATTGGTTAAAGTACTTTTTGGAGGCTAGTTTCCCTAAACTAATGACACTTTCTATATTAATCATATTTTTAAAAAATGACAATTGTTTTGTCTATTTCTTAACCTTCTGATTAAAAGATTGAGAAAACAATTGTGATTTTAAAAAGTATAAAAAGTTTTATGAAATCCAAGTTTTGGATGTGATGTTAGGTTTTTTTTAAAATTTGTTACAAGAAATGTTAAGGATTCATTCATTGTATATCATTCTGGAGTATATATATATATATATATATATATATATATATATATATATATATATATATATATATATATATATATATATATATATATATATATATATATATATATATATATATATATATATATATATATATATATATATATATATATGTATATATATTTATTTATATTTACTTTAAGAATTTATAACCTATATATTAACAACGTAGATTTACGCATACAATACGTATTTTGAAATCATAAACCCATCTTAAATTCCATATGTATATTTCATATGAAAAAAACATTATTAATATTTTATTGTACAAACTTACTAATATTTTATATTATCATAAAGCCAACAAATATAATGGCTTCATGATAATATAAAATATTAGTTTGTTTGTTCAAATGCATATTATCTTTTTGAGCCACACAATACAGTATGTTACAATAGGTTTATTATTTTCTTTTTCTGATAAAATAAATAAGATACCTTATAATGAACATTTTTCTGATAATAATATTCCCTTACAGAGTAAATAGGAAAAAAATTTGGAAAAAAATGTTATAAATTCGTCATTTTGTTTGGTATATTTAACTGCTAAAAATTAACTTAGACGAGAAACTGGATGGATATAAAAGTTTTATTATTTAATTATAAAAAGAGTCCAGTGAATTTATCTAGATAATAGGAGATAATTTATTTGAAAATATGATTTTTTTTATTTAATACTTCAGATATTCCTGATTATTTAATTGGTTCAAGGAAAAGGAGAAGCCACAGCAGATACAGAAGAGCTTCTGATATGTTGCCAACAGGATTTGATGATACTAGGAAAACAAATGGTAAGTACCACAAATTTCGATATGTAATATTAAGATGATTTAACTTACCTATATTTCTCTTTTAGAAAATTGCCATTGAAATTATCTTCTGTTAATTGACTTTCATTTTATGACTGTTCTTCAATCATCACTTTGTTAAATTTATTTATTTGTTTATAAAAACGTATCTACATTTCGAAATAAAAAAAGAAACCCAGATAATTGTTCTGTGTTTAGATCAGAGTTAATAGCCTTTAGGAGAAGTTTACAGTATGCAGTAGAGGTGGAAAATCAATTAAGAGATACCTGGATATTGACTGACAGTCGTGTTTCAATCCAGCATTTTTTAAATTGAAGCACAGTTGGAGATCAAACTAGCTTGGACATACTAAATCTTCTTGAGAGACTGTCACCCGAACGCACAGTGCATTTCCAATGGATCCCTTCACACGTGGGAGTAGAGGGGAATGAAAGAGCGGATTTCTTGGCCAGATCGGCGTCACAGGAGGGAGTAAACCCACAAAGAGAGCTCACATTTAGTGAGATTTTTTCCCTGGCAAGAACTGAATTCAATAGGTTAATGAAAATTCCTCCCAACCATCCATGGTACTTCGCCAAAAGACGGGGTGAGACCTTCCATCTTAGACCAAGATATTATTAAACTGCCTTTTCCGCTATCTGAGAGTGGGCCCACGAGAGGAATCACCAGGTTGTCTAGCCTAACTAGACAACTTGAGATAAGAAACAACACAGCACAACATCTGGAAAAAAGATTTGTATCGCTCAGAAAGATAAAAATATCTCCAAGTCGTATGCGTTAAGAGCATAATCAAGCTGGAAAAAAAGTAAAAAAGTGGTCTTAATTAAAATCATTCAAGTCATATGAAAGAAGACACGTGCAGTTAAAATACTTCCTATCCACACTGTAACTGCATGCATAACGCATGCAAGTGTTTGAACGTAACGTAGATTTTAACCTTCTCTATACAGCTTTAAATATCTTATAAAATCAATATTCATGCCTGAAAAGTCTGCATCTATAATTTTATGATGATGATTTTATTCTAGATAAGAGATAAATGCTTAAATGAGGATCATTAAGAAAGTATGTAAAATAAAAATAAATATATAATATTTTTTTTTTATCGGATATAACCATGTATTATATTCTAGCGAAATTCTTCTCGGAAAAAGATTAAGTAAATCTGAGTTATCAAAATAAAATTTATTCTAAAGGTATTTTGGATAATGATAAGTTTAGCGAGATACACTACTGGCCATTAAAACTGCTACACCAGGAAGAAATGCAGATAACAAAATGATATTTATTGGACAAATATATTATACTAGAAATAACAAGTGATTAAATTTTCAAAAAAATTTTTTTTTTGGTGGGATAGATCCTGAGAAATCAGTACCCAGAACAACCACCTCAGGCAGTAATAACTGCAGTTATACGCCTGGGCATTGAGTCAAACAGAGATTGGATTGCATGTACAGGTACAGATGCACATGCAGCTTCAACACGATGCCACAGTTCATCAACCGACTGGTGTTTGGTGACGAGTCAGTCCCTCGGCAACCATTGACTATACGTTTTCTACTGGGGAAAGATCTGGAGAACGTGCCGGCCAGGGCAACAGCCGAACATGTTCCGTATCAAGGAAGGTCCGTACAATACCGGCAACATGCGGTCGGGCATTATCCTGCTGAAACGTAGGGTTTCGCAGGGCTCGAATAAAGGGTAGAGCCACGGGTCGTAACATACCAGAAATGTAACGTGCACTGTTCAAAGCACCGTCCATGCGAACAAGAGGTGACCGAGACGTGTATCCAGTGGCACTCCATACCATCACGCCAGGTGATGGGCCAGTATGACGATGAGGAATGCACGCTGCCAGTGTGCGTTCACCACGATGCCGCCAAACACGGATGCGACCATCATGATGCTGTACACAGAACCTGGATTCATCTGAAAAGATGACGTCTCGCCATTCGTGCGCCCAGGTCCATTGTTGATCACACCATTGAAAGCGCTGTTGTCTATGACGCAGCGTCAAGGGAAGCCGCAGCCATGGTCTCCGAGCTTTGAGTCCATGCTGCTGCAAACGTCGTCGAACTGTTTGTGCAGACACTTGTTGTCTTCCAAACGACCCCGTTTCTTGACTCACGTTGCACGATCCATTACGGCCATGCGGATAATATGCCTGTCTTCTCGGCTGCTAGTGATAGGTGGCCGTTGAGATCCAGCATGGCGTTCCGTACTAGCGTCCTGAACCCATCGATTCCATATTCTGCTAACAGTCATTGGATCTCGACCGACGCGAGCAGCAATACTGCGATAAGATAAACCGCAATCCCGGTACGCTACAATTCGACCTTTATCAAAGTCAGAAACGTGCTGGTACGCATTTCTCCTTCTTACATGAGGCATCACAACAACTTTTCACCAGGCAACAACGTTCAAATGCAATTTTAGTATGAAGAACCGGCTGAACAATTTCCTCATTAAAACACAATGTAGGTGTCGCTACTGGCGCCTGCTTTGTCTGAATGCGCTGAAAAGCTAATCATTTGCATATCACAGCACCTTCTTCTTTTCGTATAAATTTCACGTCTGTAGCATGTCACCTTCTTGGTGTAGCAATTTTAATAGTGTATTTTACCTTATTTGTGTAACTAACTCATTAAACTTAAATTAGTGAATAAAAAATAATACATTGTATTTTTATATTTATGGTGCATATTCTGTAACTGTAAATGATTATACCATACCAGAAGCTCACAGTGTACGCTTAATAACAATATGTAACTGTAACCTTCTTGTAGTTTTCTGTTTATAACAATTATCTAATAATTGCAGGTGCTATAACTTCCTAGGAATGCGATTATTAACATTACGATTATAACATTCTTGTAGTTTTCTATTTATATTAATAATAGTCATAAATAAAATACAAGAATATTATATCTAATAATTGCAGGTGACTGTATTTTCCTAGGAGTACGCTTTATAACTTTATATGACTATAACGTACTTGTAGTTTTCTAAAACAATTATTTAATAATTACAGGTGACTGTAACGTCCCAGGAGTACGCTTAATAGCGTTATATGATTATAACGTTCGTGTAGAGATCTAGTTATAACAATTATATAATAATTCCAGGTGACTTTAACGTTCTAGGAGTACGCTTAATAACATTATTTGACGGTAAAGTTCTTATAGTTTTCTATTTATAATATGTATCTAATAATTGCAGGTGACTGTAACGTACTAGGTGTTCCTTATCGTACTGGTGACCTGATGGGCATCGCGACAAGCTTCTGCCTGGAGTGCCGGTGTGGGAGGGGAAACATGTTCTGCAGTCCGCGTTGTTGCTTTCAACATGTGACGTTGACCCAAAACATTACGGAACTAGAGATTTTGCATCAAAGGAAAGTAATTCCACAACTTCACCCCCTACATCACATCTTAGAATGATGATTTCAAGATAGGAAGATTTACGAATGCTAATATAATCTCTTAAGGTGTTGTTCTAATGTCATGACAAAATAATGACCCAAACCGTTAAATAACAAACTAATAATTTATGTATGATGAAACATGAATCGTATAGCTTCTATAATAGAGCAGGTGCATTTACAATTTTTATGTCTTAATTGCCCGATGATCATGTTTCTATTAATTTTTTTACATATTTTAATTGAGAATTTAAAAAATGCACGTATCTATTTTATTATAAACTTTAGGGATATATTCAATGGCTATTTTCGCTAATGTTATTTGATAAAGTCTTACATACTAATTAAAAAATAATTTGCTTTCTTTAATTTCGTAAAGAATTTCGTTTTACAAATATAAGAAACCTAGAAAACTTCTACGTTCAAATGAACATAATTCATATTACCAATTTTTTCACACTTATTAAAAAGTAATTTCCCTTTTCCAATTTTATTAAGAATTTCGTTTCACAAACGTAAGAAACCTGGGAAACACCCATGATCAAATAAACATAATTCATATTTTGCATGATTTACTAATAAATATATTCGATTAAAATAAACTTTTTTTTTAAAAAAAAAGAAGGGCTAAATATTTGCTTAAAAAAGTTTTTTTATAACAATGTAATGATTATGGCATCAAGAAAGAATCTCGTGATCAAAATATCGGTTTTGAATATCAAAACTGCTGATATATTGCATCGGTCTTTTTATTAAATGGTTTAGTTTAGACTATTTAACAGTAGATCCTACATAGAGTTATAAAAATTTCAACACACACAAAAATCTAAATGAAAGCTATCTGGAGTGTTAAATCATCCATAATAACTCTGTTTGTTATAAATTTTTTTAGAACTTGTCACCCACATTTTTTGTTAAATGTGATCAGATCAATTTCTTCCATTAAAACTATTGACTTAGAAAATTGCTCTATTGCATTTTAAATCAATATTTAATTGTGTATTGGCTTTTCATTACTTCAGATTGGTCATTACTTCATTTTATCCAAAATGAATTTAACTTTTAAGACATTAATAAGACCTAATCTAATGAATATATTTACAATTCTTAAACGATATTTTTTTCTTTCAACTTTCACCAGTTAAAGTGTGACGTCATATTATCAAATAACTTGGCATTACTTTGAAAATGCTGCCAAGAAACTAACAATACGACAATTTCCTCCATTATTTTCCGATACACAGTTTTGTGTTTTTTTATGTATTTAAAGCTAAGTCTGCCTGTAAAAAATGAAATTTTATTATCGAACTTCTTTTAACAATTATAAAGATTACCTTTTATTTTACTTTAGAAAAGAGACATCAATTTCATCCCTTTATTAGTTATCAGAATCCTTATAAAATAGAATTTATATTTAATTCGAGTTATGAGTTGTATAAGTGGGATTTGTTTAATTTCTGGCATTTTTGAAAATATTTTGCATCGTAATTATCGGCTGACATAAATTTTAAGGAATATTTGCGAAATTAATGTTTTTGGAATTCTGCAAAAAGAACAAAAGAAAAGATAATAGAAAACCTTGATTATAGGATTACAATAGCGACATCTAATTGTATACTCAGAAACAGCATTTACATACATACCCTGTAGTTAGTTTAACAATTATGTCAACATCGACTGGTGATCGGAAAATTCTATAGAGATGAAAATGAAGTGGTCATCAATGACTAAAAATAGCACTTAATGACTATTAAAAATGCAATTATATAAAATATAGCGACACTTATCTCTATATTTTATGATAGCATCTTAAAATATAGAGATAAGTATATTGCTAATTTATTTAAAATATTTCACAGCAAACCTTGTAGTTTTTTCTTAAAAAAATTATTAATGTATTATTAATTAGTTGAATAGTCTTTAAAATTGGAACTTTTCATTCATAAATTGAAAATTTGTCAGTGTAAAGCACCGTCTATATTATTTAAATTATTTTTAATTATCAGATTGATGGTTTTAAATTTTGACTTTTTCAATTAATTTCTTGTCAAAATTGTTGATATATATACAATATATTTGAGTTAGGAATTATTTATTGCTTTTAATAATGTTTTATTTAATTCATGACAAAAATATAATTTTAGTTCTGAAAAAGAGTTTTAAGCGCTTAAAAATTTTTCATTCCAAATTTTTTTTTTGTCTCAAATGTGCAGACATTCATAATTGCGAACATTTTTCTAAATAATTGAAATTATTTCATGATTAGTTTAGTACATGGTGCAATATATTGTTAACACTTACCTTTTTCACGCAACATAATTTCTATGAGTATTTAAATATCAGCCTTTTTTTATATAACGCAAATATATATTTTGCATTGTTAGGTGACATATTGTCATGTAAATTAATATGTTTATGTATTCATAATTCTTTAGATAAATTAATATATCATTATAATAGCTTATTTAAAAGAATTTTTAACCCAAAATGTAGTGATTTTAGACCTACCAATACATATTTAATGTGGACATTTCCAATAAAAAAATTATTTTGTTACAAAATTTTGTTGCATAAAACTTTAATATAAAACCAAATTTGCGGTTGATTTTTGTATATTTTTTTAAAAAATCACTAATTTCAGCAATATTATTTACAATGTGTGAAGATTATTTAACTACTCACAAGATAAATTTCTAAGAATTTTAGTAATGAAGATTTATGAGAAGTTTTTACACATTTCTTTAAAATATATATTAAAAAGCATTATTTAATATCAGTGAACTATAAATAAATCTAATTAAACTATGTAAAAGTACTTTTGTTTGAAATTATTTATCTGGATTTATGTTTGCTGAAAAATGTAATAAACAAATATCTGAAAAACCTTTTTTAATTTGTTTTCATTACCAAAGTTTTGAATAAATTACTGTTTATTACCAAATACCAAAATTTTAAATAAATCATTTAATGTGAATAAAGAGCATTTATTGTTTGTTTATCTTTACTGTTTCAGTTGGTCTTATCTTTACTATTATTTATCTTTACTGTTTCATTTGAGCTATTGTACCTCGAAAAAAATTTTAAAACAAGTATTTATATTATGAAGTTATTTAAAAGCAACAGCTATTAATAAATGAAATTAAACAATTTAAAAGTATTTTTGTTTGAAATTATTTTATTTATTTTTATTTATAATGTTAGATAAAAAATTGTAACAATAAACAAATGTTTGAAAAACTTTTTTGATATTTTTATTACAAAACTTTTGAATAAATTAAAATTTATTACCAAAACTTTAAATAAATTATTTTGTGTGAATAAAGAGCATTTATTGCTTATCTATTTTTACTATTACACTTGGTTTTTATTTATGCCTTTGTAATTCTAAAAAAAAAACAAGTATTTATTACGAAGTTATTTAAAATCAAAAGCTGTAAATAAAGGAAATTAAACAATTTAAAACTATTTTTGTTTGAAATTATTTTATTAATTTTCATTTTTAATGATAAGTGAAAATTTTAACAATAAACAAATGTATGAGAAACTTTTCTTATTTATTTTTATTACCAAAGTTTTGAATAAATTGCTTTTTATTACCAAAACTTTAAGTAAATTATTTTATGTGAATAAAGAGCATTTATTGCTTATTTATTTTTTGCTATTCCAATTGTTTTTATTTGTGCCTTTGTGTTTCTAAAGAATTTCTGAGGAAATTAATATTTATTAAGAAATTATTTAAAAGCAAAAACTGCACCACAGTCCATTGTCGTTCATAGTTTAGAAGAACACATATAAAAGAGCAATTTTAAAAAAAGCACAGCAATTTTGCTTGGCTCCATATCAAATAATAGTTTTTACTTCCAAATAATTTAACTTCAAGTCATATTTTATTTTTTTTAATAAACTTTAACTATTCCATTTGCTTACAATAATGTTTTCTATTTTTATAAATATTTAACAATTGACTCTCGAACATTTTTAAATCTAAGAAATTCTGTGGCCGGGTCAAAACATTTAATGGACTTTCCTGAATTTATGAAACATCTAATATATGGAAAAATGCTTAGTTTTTTTATTTATAAAGTTCGATCCCTTGAAATGAAATCTACGCTAACACATGTTGTTCTACTATCTTCTTAAACAATGAAGAATCTCTGTGATAAAATGAATGTTTTACAAGTTTTGTCGCTTTTTAAAATTCCATTTCCAAATATAAAATCTCCTTTGGAAAATTTCCAAAATTTTTTTTTTCTTAATAAATTTGGGAAAAGTTACTATTGACTAAATTGAAATCATTTTCATCCAAAAATATCATATTTTTCAAATTTAATTTTTCATCTATATTTTAATAATTCCTTTGCTTTGCGAATGTTTGTATCGATTTTGTTAGTTATAATTTTCTATTATAGATACGATTCTGTAGCTGTTTTCTGAATACACTCAGAATAACGAATTAGAAATTTTCTTGTCAAACAAAAGACATTTCTTTTATTTTCTGGCAACCATGCGAAATGTGGTTGAAATTCTACATTAAATACATTCCGTGCATTGAAAACGTGATTGAAAATGGGGCTATCGATATCAGAAATTGAAAAATTATTCTATATGTTCCCAGATAAAACTCAAATCGTCTGATGACAACAGAGATGTTAGAGCAGTACAGAGTACTCAATTCTAAGTTGTACACGATCATTTGTTTTCAGAAAAAAAAAATAAAAACGTGGCAATTCACTTTTCACGGCAATGAGAACTCCCACACATCAACTCAAATAAAGAAAATTTCCACATGCCAAACATCGACTTCATTGGACATCCACTACACAAACCTGACTTAGGACTAAATGATTTTTTTTTTTTTACTTAGGCACTCCAAATGTAAATTACATGGTAGATGATTTTTGATACAAGGGTGATAAAAGAGCTCCTAAATCATACAAAAAGCATGTTTTAAATGTACTCCAATCAGAGCTTTAAAAAATGCTTTGAAAAGTGGTTCAAACATGCGCAACAGTGGATTAATTCTTATGGAGAACATTTTTAAAAGCTAGAAACAGGTCAATATTCGGTCAAATATTTGTTTTTATTATTGAACTAGAAATATCAATAACAATCCTCGTACATTCATTAAAATATGTTATAGCTGAATAACTCAGCAAGTATAGAGTGCTGTACGTAAAGTCAACTCGTAAAATAAAGATGATTACCCCCTTCACTATAGGTGCTATAAGTGCTTTCCACCCAATATACCTTTGCCAATTCTTGGGTTGTAATACATAATGGATTCTGAGTTTTTCAATTATGTTATATACTTTTCTCTTTAACAGTCCCCAAAAGTAAAAGACACAAGTGAAGGGGTCATGAGGCCGAAGAGACTTCAAGCCTTCCCCGATTTTCGAAACCTTTTCAAGTTTAAGCACTTTATGCACATTGGACAAACATGATTTGGCCTGTGGCATGTTGCACTGTTTTGTAAACATAACTGAAGCTCCTGTTCTGGAAAGTTTGATAAAACTCCTCTTGGATTTCCAAATCGAATTCATTCTTCATATGGGCACTCTACAAATAAAAATTTTGTTGCTGGAAACGTAATATATGAATGTATACTAGTAATTGCAAAAAAATCACACTATAGTATAATATAAGGAATGACCAGTTTTACATGTTGCACACTACAATCGATCTAATTCCTGAACTGTTAACTCCATAGCTTTCAGTGAAGCAGTTCGGTCTCCATTTTAGCTGAGAATGCTTGCAGTGGTTCCGAATGGACTTTAAATTGCAGCTTCCAGCCAAATTAGCCTTTTTTAAAGCAAAAAATGCAGAATAAGAAGAAAATTTATCCAAAACACGAAAAAAAAAGAAGAATTTGGATATTTTTTTTTTAAACAAATGTTGAATGGAGTAGGATTTTAATACATACATTTTGTCTAACTAAGACTATATACAGAGGGTATTAACACATTTTTAGAACGATTTCGATAAAGAATTAAAAAAAGGTAAATGTTTTATAGAATAAAAATTTTTGGAAACAGTTTATTATTTGAAATGAGAAATATCGTCTGCTACTTTTAAATTTGTTTTTCTTACAAAATGTCGCATGTGAAGAAGCTGTGGATTGAAGGATATGTTCCGAAGAGAAATATTCTTATTCCAGGATTCAAAAACGTTATGAAATGCATGATATTAAAATTTCTATATAAAAAATAAGCAACATTATTAATCAGATAGGTAAAAACCGTCAATCATTATTTCTTCGTAGAAAGAAGACTCCAAGCGAAATCCGAAAAAGTTACGTACTGTTTGAAATGTTTCTAAAGTGAATCCCCTGGTAACAAGAGAAAATCCGCCAACACAGAAATCAGTTGCAAAGTCTTTAGATACATCTGTAGCAACAATGAACAAAATAATAAACCAAGATTTACAACTTAAAAAAGCTGAAATACATAATGTTCGCCAACAGCAGAAGCAATGAAATAAAGATAACGACTACGCTCTTCTATAAGTTTTTATCTTGTAATTACAAATTAGATCCATGATTTAGTGGGAAAAAATGATATCTAAAGTACCATAGTTGCATGATTTGTAACCCAAAGTCACCCCAAAGGGGAGGGAGGAACTGAAAATTACTGTCGATATCTCATACGAGTCCACAAAATTAGGTTTAAAAATATCTAGTTCTTCGTAGGCAGTTGCTTCGGGACCTACACCAGAGGGTGCCCCTAAACTGAAGAGAAGGTTTAATTGACGTTTTCTTCTTTAATGAACTTTTTACAGAAATATCAGAGTAAGAACCCGTCAGTTTTATGCAAGCTTTATTAATCTGTCGTATAAATACAAAAAAATCAATACGTCGTTAATACTTTTGGCTTTCGACAAATTTGGCCCGTATTTTTACAATCACATGCCCGTATTTTTACAAATTGTAAAATGCGATATGTTTACGAAAAATACAGGCTTCTGATTAGGTTGACTATGGTATTTTACATTAATGAATTCAAATTGCTTAAAGAGTCTTCATTTTCTAATTATTCTTTCTATTATTTCTCCATTTTTGTCAAAATTTATGTCTTTTTAGATGTGCTATATTCTTATAATGATGGGCGTGGAATTTTCAGGAAATCACTAAAATAAACAGAAGGATACTTCATCTAACTTTTAGAGGTGCGGAGACTTTATAGTTATTTTAGTTCCAGTCAATTTTCTTGTTATGTATTTATAATAAGATGGAAATTCTAAATACCGCCATAAAATTCGGTTTTTCAATACTGGGATCCCAAAAGAAATTTTTGATCCGCGCTTCAATTAGGCTTAGTCGGGTCCTGGTTATTCGAATCCTATCAAGACAACTTAATATCAGATTTTAAAGAATTTTACAAAAATTTGGGCTTAGTTAGTTTATAAGAGTATTTTTCCTTATCTGGAAATTAAATCAAAATTTATCAATGAAAACTTTTGAAATTGTAGTCTTAACGAAAATTTTGTCAACAAAAATGAGTTACTTGAATAATATATAAAAATAAGATATTTTCCTGGATTTTAATATTTTAAAAACTATGCATTCTTTCAATGCTTTCAGTATGGAACGCTAAAAATATTTGAAAAAGCTTAAATTCTGCTGATTGAAACATTTTAAATTTTGCTTTAGAATTACAGTAACTAATGGAATAAATATTTGAGATCCCTAAGTTTAACCTGCAAATTAACTTGATGTGATATGCTGCAATGGAACTCTGGAACAGAATCTATAGAAGGAATCTGTAAAAAATGATACTAAAACTATGTAGGGGCGAGTTGAGGTTGTTGTTGTTGCACCAACATGCTTCCCTGTACATGACCCTCAGTTGAGCTCTACCAGTTAAATAGAAGCAGCCGGGTGGAGTCTTCGTGATTTTGAAACTGGGATCCAGAAGAAGATCCTTAATACTTGACATCCCCAGAGGTATCATTTAACTTGGAAGACATTGTGACCACTCCAAGTTTTAGCATACCCCAGCGGCTATTAGTGAATACGACAGATCTTCAGTTAAATCGGGATTCGAATTCACTACTTTCCGATAATGGGAACGACGCCCTAACCAACGAAGCCTCCGCTGCCTTAGTCGAGTTGAGGTGTCAAAAATTTTGCATTTCGCTTTGGCAGCACGTGACAGCATATAGCATATTTATATCCATTGTTTAAATCCATAGATAGTGGGCCGTATTAACATTTCGCAAGGAAGGATACCGGGAAAACTTCCAAGTAGCACTCCGATAGACCTGTATGTCCTTTGCTTAAAATTATTGAGATTATATTCAAATGCCCTATAGTCTATTTTATTATTTTTCCTCATATCTGGCCCTAGACATGTAATACCTAATGATTTGAGCCTAGTCAGTTGTCCAGGCTGTTTATATGGAAGTTCATCTATCTCCTATCGAACATGTATACACTGCTAGACAATTGCTAAGGATGGATGATAGTGTTATCCATAGCAACCACAAAATGAAAGAAAGCAAAATGTGGAAATTAGAATAGTGCGAGATATAGTAAGAAGAAGTATGCATATGCAAGTTTTTTTCCCACGTCTGTTCATCACGTGATAGCGTTCATAAGAGCTTTAAAGGTTTTGACGCGTGTGGACAGTTGTTGTTTCAAGTCAAAGTTTTACAGGAAAGATTTGATAGACGAACTTGAAATTTTTGGCATGTCTTCCCGACATCACTTAGATGATTTTATACGTGGCAGAATTACTGGAAAGATCGAAGAAGGGCGAAAAATAACAGATGTTGCCAGCGAGTTCGACATCGCTCACATTGTTGTTTCACGGCTGTGGAAGTTATTTAAAACTACTGGAATGTGTAGTAGGCGGCACATGGGAGGTCGTCTTAGAAGTACGACGCCTGCAGAAGACAGATATATTGTTCTATCAGCAAAAAGGAACAGGCACACCATAGCTCAGCAGGTGGCAGATCAGTTTCTTGCTGCCTCAGGAAAGCAGATTTCCCGAGAAACTGTTGCCAGACGTTTAAGGGAAGGAGGGCTACACGCCCGCAGACATGTTGTGTGTGTCCGATTGACCAGACAGCACCGTACTGTCCGTTTGCAATGGTGTCGCGAGCATCGCAATTGGACTGAACAGGACTGGGAATGCGTACTATTCTCAGATGAGAGTAGGTTCAGTCTGTAATCGGATTGTAGACGCCAACTGATCTGGGCTGAGAGTGGTACTGCTTATCGTCCAGAAAATATCCAGGAAAGGGAACTATATCCGACAGGATTGTTCAGTCCAATTGCGATGCTCAAGACACCATTGCAAACGGGCAGTACGGTACTGTCTAGCAATGGGACCACACTACAGGTCTGCGGGCGTATAGTCCTCCTCCTCTCAAACGTCTGGCAACAGTTTTTCGGGAGATCTGCTTTCCTGAGGCAGCAAGAAATTGATTTTCCATTTGCTGAGCTGTGGTGTGCCTATCCCTTTTTGCTGATAGAAAGATATATCTGTCTTCTGCAGGCGTCGTACTTCTAACACGACCTCCCCCGTACCACCTACTACACATTCCAGTAGTTTTAAATGATTTCCACAGCCGTGGAACAACGCTGTGAGCGATGTTGAACTCCCTGGCAACATCTGTTATTTTTCGCCTTTCTTCGATCTTTCCAATAATTCGACCACGTATAAAATCATCTAAGTGATGTCGGAAAGACATGCCAAAAATTTCAAGTTCGTCTATTAAATCTTTCCCGTAAAACTTTGACTTGAAACAACAACTGTCCACACGCGTCAAAACCCTTAAAGCTCTTATGAACGCTATCACGTGATGAACAGACGTGGAAAAAAATTGCATACGCATACTTCTTACTATGCGTATGCAATTTTCCTAATTTCCCACATTTTGCTTCCTTTCATTTTGTGATTGCTATGGATGATAGTGTCATCCGTCCTTAGCTATTGTCCAGCAGTGTACCATCTGAATGTCATACTTTATCAGAAATGAAATCTTTTATTCGACAGCACAATTTCAACTGGACATCTAGAATGGAAACCTTCTCCCTTAAACATTCAGGAAATAATTGATTTTAAATTATATTTCATTATCAATTTTTAAGTGAAAATAAGATACGAATCATTTAATAGATTATTAATTTGATCATCAACTATTTTAATTGATAATATTTTACAGATTTCTCCTTGTGAAAATATGAGTTGTAACATTTTCGATTATAAATCCTTAAAAAGTCAAAATTAAAAATAAAAAATAGTTTTTTTTAAAATAATAATTTTAATAAGAGAGATCTAATAGAAGTTACTCGTGTTTTCCACATATTTAGTTAAATGAGAATATTAATACAAAATCAATTATTTATCTCGCAGTCTGATGTAGCATTAGTTTCTTTTACGATACAGAATATTTTAAAAAAAAACATGAGCACTACAATTGAAAATTTTATCATATGCTAATTTAATTTTAATTATATTTTCTAACTTCAAAACTTTTACATCTTAAAAAAACATCAAATTAACCTTTCAAGACAGAAAATACTTTTTGATATGAAATAACATCTATTTTTATAAATTTTAAAATTCCTAAAAATAGCATTAAATCAAAAAATTCGTATTAAATTTTTATTCATGGAATTTAATATGACATAAATATCCATTAATTCACAATTTTATATGTAATTAATACTATAAAATGAAAAACAGCAAGTTATCGGCACAATTCGATTCCAAAATATTTGTAAAATTATGAAGGAATTCAAATATGTTTATTTTGTGTTTTGTATCATTCAATATAAGCAAACTGCTTAGAGCTAAGTAAAACATATTACATAATGAGGTATTATTTCACTAAAACAGAGGCATTTAATTTATGTTTTATTTAATAAATGCTTTATTTAGTAAAATTACATGAAGAAACATAACAAGTTTCTACAATTTAATATTTGCGCCGGTTTTATGATCATTTAACTGCTATGCCCATCAATTGTCGTTTGTTCCAGTCCTTGGTCGGATTGCCAGATTCACCACCAGTCGTCACCCCACCACCAATCATCTCCCCACCACCAGTCATTACCCCACCAGTCATTAACTTTCTTGTAGCATTTGCACCTTCGACGGACGCATCGCCCCATCTTGAAGCCCCTTTTCACGCAGCTTGTGTTGCAGGCTCCTGGCTTGCACTTGGGCGGGCCTGCATCGCTCCAGTCCCAGTCATCTCCCCACCAATCAAGTTGGGCACTCGCAACTGGAATAAGAGAATGCAAGTTATCAAACTAAATTTATGTTCCCTTTTTTTTTTCAATTTAAACGGTACCTTTAACGTCAGTTAAAATTAAGTATTTAATGTCATTTTTAATGCCATCTTTTTAAATGAGGATGCTTTTGGAGTTATTTTAATGTACGTCAGTGATTGCAAAACAAAATAAAATGATAATAAATGAAGTATGTGATATATTTCGAAGCAAACAGTCGCAGTTTACAGAGAACAGTATACGTATATGCCTCAACAAATCGAAAACTTGTGTACCAAAATGACAACATAATTCATCATGATTTTGCGCAAATTCATCCTTTAAAAAAAAAAAAAAAAAAAAAAAAAAAAAACTTTACGCAGTGCTTTGTATCGATAAAACTCATCTAATACTGCCTACAGTATTAATTTACACAATACATAGCCACGGATAATATGCTGAGGAGAACCTGCGTTAGGGATAAATCACACTTTATCACTAATGCCTCAACAAATTGTCTTAGTACTAGTGTACATTCTTCTCACTATTGTTTTAAAAATTATTTACAATTCATGGTTTTAAGTAAAAAAGAATGCAGTATGGGCAATTGACAGTGATACATGATGAACACACGCTACATAAGTGGAGTTTGCACACAAGAAGATCAGATATGAAATAATATTAACTTTTAAACATATTATTGTAAATTAGGAGGCGATAAAGACATTGACAATGCATTTAAATGAAGAAGTTCTGATAAACTTTTCTTTTTCATAAATTGCATGGAAAAAAGTGGTGACGTTACGTTTAAGACAAAGAAAGGTTTATAACAGTATGTTTCTGACGTATAAAAGTTGCATTATAGTTTACTGGTATTGAGAGTTATGGTATCACATTATTATACTGCTCAAATTGATCCCATGACTGCCTGCGAGATGTGGAATCAGTGGGTTAAGGATAGTCACATGAAACGTCATGATGGGTCTTAAGAAGCTATTATCACAGGTTGTAGGAAAGACAGATTTTAACTGCATTGTCTTTCAGAATTTTACAACCATATCCCAATACCTGAGTCAAGAAAGAGGGGTCATTTCAAGACAACTAGTGCCTGCACAAATATTTCAATTGATATAGCTTGAGCAGTCATCTCGGCTACCATATTCATCAGCTACACCTGACGTTACATTTCAGGCAGAAACTTTAATGAACTGATCAACAATGAATTCGGATGCAGAAAAGGTTTGATTTAGACCAATCTATATTCAGTTTACAGTATTATGATGGTTTCATTTCTGCTGGGCGACATATTGGAGAGAATGAAAATTACTAGCATTCATTCGACATCGCAACTCTAGTTTATCATCTGAAATGATAATATGGATGGCTTTGGACACGTTTCTCGATCACCACTTGTTCTCTCTGATGGCTGTTTTGTTGGGTTAAAATTATTTTTGATTCGATTCATGCTTATTTAGGTTACCATATCATATTCATATCTCTATTTAGGCCTCCAAGCTTTGTCAAACACTGCTTTTAAGCAAAATAATATACCTCAAGCTGATGATATTGTAAGAAACTTCCTTGTTGCAGAAAACATTCGGTTTGGCCAGCACGTTTTCCAGATCTCTCACATGAAGAAAATGTTTGATTAATGGATGCTGATTGCCTTGTTCTTCACCATACGCTAGTCATTACCGTCAGTGAACTCTGCATTATGTTTAAATTCCCGGAGTAGCTGTACATGAATGCAGTGTCCACTCTCTGTTTGACTCAGCCTAGGCATATAACTGCTGGTACATTGATGCCAGAAGCAACAGCTTCTTTCAAAATATATTTACTTAGATTTTAACTTTTTTTCTTGTTTTTTTTTTTGTCCTTTTCTAATAGTAATATTTCTACTTGATTTACTTATTGAATATGAAAAAATAAGATCCTTCATTTATAAATTAAGTTTCTTCATCAATAAATTTACCATAATTCTTTCTTAAGTGTAATATTCTTTTAAACTTGCAATAATTGAATCACCAGATATTTTGTTTGGATTTTCCTCAATGATCTCAAATTGTAATTTTAGGGATTTAGATTTGATAAGTTTCAGTATCTTTTCTGAGGCGTTGAATGCTTCTATATCTATTTGTAAAAATGAAAGGAAGAAACACTATACTATTTTGTTTAACTGTGAAAACAGAAAGAAAAAAAAGAAAAACAAATTTAACACTATGAAAATAGGTATTATATCCAATGAATTGGAATCACTTTTATAATGATCGAATACTTTCGAATGAATACCTTACTGAAAGAATAAATCTTTACAAATTTTATTGATTTGAAATGGCTGCAATTAATATTTTCTAATAATTAATATTTTCTAATATTTAAAATTTTATGTTTATTTTTTTATGGTCTTTATAATCTTTACTTTTTATCTTCATATTTTTTAAACTTTTTTTTAGAACTTTAAGTTGTAGTTTTGTTTTTAATTTCATAAGCATAGATTTTTTTTTAATTTTAAGCCAACAAATTTCTTCACGATTATTTTATAGCAGAATCTTTAGCATTTCCTGATGTCTCTTCTTATTTACTTATATGGTATTTTACCTAAACTATCTGTATCCATGATTAAATATTTTTTTCATATTTAGGTGTCAGAATATTATAATGAAAATCAAATATTAAAATAATTTGATAAATTTATATATATAAAATAATCGTAACAAAATAAACTGATTAGTTAATTTTTTAATTTTATTAATATGTACATTCACTAAATTCTTACCAAAAATTTGCCTATTTTTAGAATTTTGTTCAAAAATCAGTTGATTTAATTGTTTACGGTTATAAAACTACACGTTAATTCTTATACCTTCCATTGTTTTTCTAAATATTAAAATATTTATGAGTTTATTGAAATCTTTCATAAAATTATTTGTAATTATTTTCCTTATTTCAGCATTTAATCTACACATTTTTTCAATGAACCTTCTATATACTTTTGAAATTTTTAGCATTAAATCCAAATTTTGCTATAAGTTACTATAATGAAAGCGATATTTATATTTATCGAATATATATATATATATATATATATATATATATATATATATATATATATATATATATATATATATATATATATATATATATATATATATATATATATATATATATATATATATATATATATATATATATATAACTAATATCAGAATCATGTATATAAATTTCTAGTATAATTTAACATAAAGACCATTTTTCGGGGTATCAACATATGCACAAACAAATACACGCAATGCGCACATGCACGCACAGACGCACATTATCACTTTCATTACATTAATTGCAACACTATTAAAAATCTCCTCAAATTAATTTTTTTTAAATGTTAATATCATATCATAATCTTGTAGTTATATTTTTATTTCTCATCTATGATTTGCTTTCACATTATCTTAATATTCATATAAAATAAAATCTTTAATTTGATAATTTATTAAACTCTTTCTTATAATGGATATTGGAGTAATATTTATCATAGATATATTTGTCTTCATCATCTTTTTAAAAGATCTGATTCTAATCTGGAAGCTTAGTTTGATATTATTAAATAAGTTTCAGTTCCTTTCTCACATTTTCCTTATGCATTGTTTTATTTTATGTTTTTTACATTAAATGAGGAATAGGATACGCATTACACCGTAAATTATGTATGATACTATTTAACCAAAGCCCCTTCATCTAAAAATATATATTACTATATTAAAATGAAATTTATAAAAATATTTTATACTTACAATTTTATATTTTAAGAAAAGAATTTATTCCTTATATCAGCTAATATTAAATTGTACAAGATCATTTTTCTCTTTCATATACTTTAAATTAAATGAGTGAGCATAGATTTTATTTATTAAGTTTGCAAGAAGGAATACTAGTTTATTCACCAAAAAATAGTGCTCAATCTTCATATCGTAATGATATAATTCATTTAAGAGTATAAATGAGAGTTTAATGAAGATAAATAGAGACGATGAAATATTGCGCAGCACTGTACGCTATAAACGCATAAACAGAACTGTATTTTGTGCCCTATAAAACAAAGATATACCTTTAGAATATCTGAAAAGGTTTGGATTGCTAATGAAGACAGATAGAGAATTATATACTGTGTAACAAAGAATTTATTTGAAAACATATATTGAATTTCTTATGAAGTAAAAAATGCAGATCATTATGAAGTTAAAAGTTCTAATTTTAAAATTATCATAAAACTAGCTATATATTAGAATTGTAAAAAGAACCAATGGTAATAGTTATTAAATTCAAAAATTTAGAGATATCAACAATATTTTAAAACTTGAAAAATATTACAATGGAATACTTCCACTTATAGCATTGTATTTGAAGTTAAAGTTAATGGTCTGAGTAGTGAAATAATCATAAATTAGTAAAATTATTTCTTAATTAGAGACAAATATAACAATAATTATGTACTTCAATAGTTATTTAATTACAAGTATTAATTTCCTTGCCATTATTTTTCATTGAAATCGAGAAAAAAGATACAAAATTTTCTTCCAAATAGAATTGGAACTATTTAAATAACAAGTTAAATGGGCCACTGTTTTATATATATATATATATATATATATATATATATATATATATATATATATATATATATATATATATATATATATATATATATATATATATATATATATATATATATATATATATATATATATATATATATATATATATATATATATATATATATATATATATATGTATATATATATATATATATGTATATATATAATTATATATATATATACATATATATAATTTAATTTATTTGTGTATTGAAAATGATATATATGAGAGAATCTCTTACATTTTAATTAATTTTCTGAAATTGAAAAAGTTTATGGGGTAATCTTATTAATAAACTTGAATATATAATAAACTTGATTCTAACATTTTAATTTGCTAAATTTTGAAACTTAAATTAGGCTTAGTTATGGAAATTATTTCTTTTAAATATAAGCTTATGTTATAGACATTGATGGAAAAAAGTATTTCGAAAAATGTAATCATACAATTTTTTGGGTTTTCAGAATGAAATTACTTTTTTTAGGTATGGAACACATAATGTTTTTTACTGTAACCATTTAATCCCTTAACTTATAACCTCGAGTTAATTTGAGCGCTTTATTTATTAAACGTGTAAAACGAAATTGTGCTTTAAGTGTGTATTTATTCATTATTTATAATACTTAATAAATATTTTATTTTTTAATTTACTTAGGTTTTTAAATTAATAACACTGCCTTTTTCCCCATAACTTATTGCTTATCGACAAATAACGGTATTAATAAAAATCATAAATTCATATCAATTAAAAAATTTTAATATTGAATCAAGAAGGAGAAAATTTTATAAATACGAGAAATTATAAGTTTACATTGTTTAAACTAAAATTTAAACTAAAAGACTTTTTAAATTAAAAATATCTTTATGTTTTATTGAGGCATTTTATGCATTATTTATTTTTTTAACGAGTGGCATTCAAAAAGTATATAACTTCAAATTAAATTAAAAATTTGAATAATTTATAAAATATATAAATCAGGATCACTTTAATTTCTAAGGAAACATAAATTTTACTGCATTCATAATGAACATTTAAAAAAATTAGACTAAAATAAATAAATATCAAATCCAGCTAGATTTAGTTTATTAAAATTACAACGGAAACGTATCAGTTTCTTTTAAAATAAATTTCATGATATCAGTACTCAGTATGTGTATATTAAAAATGTAGCATTTCAATTAATTGGCACATTAAATAATATACAAATAAGATTTCAAAGTTTTTACATGTGAAAATATGTTCCATTCGAAAAGTTTTTTAAAATATAAACGTTAAATGAACTAATTTTATGAAGTAAATAAATAAATTTATAAAATTGTAAGCAATAACATGTGTTAAACTAAATTTTAATTATAGAAAAATCTAAGTACGTTAATCATAAAGTATAATTATTTTATTCAAAACATACGATGCATTTTGTTATAATAAAACTTGCTTTTAACGAAATTTTTTAATATTTGTTTAAATTTTTTCTATTGCAATTGCATTTAAATATTATCATATATATATATATATATATATATATATATATATATATATATATATATATATATATATATATATATATATATATATATATATATATATATATATATATATATATATATATATATATATATATATATTGGGCCCAATAAAAAGGATTCAGAAAAAGTTTTATATGATTAAGAATTTTATTATGCTTATACATTAGTTATTTCAATTGTGCAGAAATTTAATGATGAAATTAATCATTAATTTTAATAAGTCTAATATATTTGACAACAATAGCATATTATTATCAAAAAAGGACAATTTACGAGATTTTTCTTATTAATTCAAACGCCTAGAAAATATTGTGCATTTTAAATTTCGTAAACGAAAATTAAATTTATTCATTTATATTTGCAAACGTAATTTGGTATCCGAATTTAATTTTCCTCTTTAATGATACAAAGAAATTCATTTTTTAATACTAATTTTAATGAAATAATTTTATTTTTAACTAAATAAAATAATATAAATATTATTTCCTTATTCGATAATAATTTATTTAAAAATTATTGTCAAGTTAGGAAATAATAAAAATAAGGTATAAGCTAACATTAATAAGGATTCTCTACATTATTCTTTTTAAACAGGTAATTAATTTAAGTCTATTATTGAAGGGTATTTAAAATAGATCGAAAGATTTATATTTACCTGCCACCAAACAGACAGTGACCAGAAGAATAATCAGCAACTTATTCATTTTGTTCAATTGGCACTTCGTCGCCTGTAATTCGTTTTAGCTTGCTTGTTTTTATATATTTTATAAAGTGCTGATTACAGAAATAAATTTGAAATGTAAGCCTTAGGTAATTGAATTTTATAAAGCTTTTGAATCTAAACAATTGATAAATAATGCTGAACGACCAAAACGCGAGACATATTAAATAACAATTTCCTCATTATAAATGTAGACTGGCATATTTAAAGATTTTGGGGATAACTTTTGTGAATTTGTTAATTATTTTGCTGATGATTCGAAAATATGAAGTCTTATGCAAAATTGATTTAGACATTATAATGTTAAACTGAATAAAGGTATACTTATAAATTTTAACGATTGTATAACTCAGTATTTCTTCAATACATGTATTATTATAATTTTTTACTCCTTTTCATATTATTTTTTATTAGTTACCATTTTATACATTAATTTAAATCGTTTGGATGCTTGTAGCATTATTTATAAGTTTTGTTTATGAATTTAGGATAAAATACCAAACAAAAGTAACGTTAAAGAAAAATGTTGTAATAATAACTATAAGAAATATTAATGAAATGATAACACTACAAAAACAATAAAATTTTTTATTTAACTTTCGTTAAATAATATCAATCCAGTTGTGTTTATTTCATATAATATTTTCTCATAGATTTCACTATAAAAAATTAAATTTTAAGCTATTAAATTTAAGAATTTAAGAAATTTATTATTTATTATTATTTATTAAATTTATTAAGGAAAAAGGAATATATTCTTATCGGTTTCTTACAGTTTTTAAAGAATGTTTTTGATATGCAAATGAAAAATAATTTTACATTATATGCCAAATAAAACTCCATTCTTTATTTTATTCTTTATTATAGAAAGAGGTACATTAAGCTTGCTTTTCACTTAAGCAAAATATTTTAAAACTTCAAACAACTCTTAATGGAAAAATTGACAAATTAATATGCCCTTTGATGATTTTCATTGTCTTTTTAATCGCAGTTTAAATGCCACAAAATAAGTAAAATAGTTTTATTTTGCGAGTTATATCATTACTATGCGTAAATTGTATGTAATAAATCTTTTTTGATATCATTGTAAACTTATAAAAATTACGATGTTTCTAATAAATAACTGGAAAGACAAAACATTAGTTATTGCATATGTAAAATAAAACTGAATTTGAAGGAATTAATGCGAACTAAAATTTGAAAAAGCTATTTTTTATTTTTTTTTATGCGACATTTTTCTTTCGGTTTTGTTTGCATTTATCTTTTATAATTGAATTTTTTTTAAAAAAATTTATAGTTGATAAACTTTTATTAAAATTTTCATTGGAAAATCATCAATCTTTCCAATTTTGGATAACTAACTCCACGTCTATTTTGAAATCCCAATTTGTTTCAAGCAATTACTGTAAAATTTCACCTTTATAATCTATTTTCCACCGCACAGTCTATGAGCATCAGAGTACAATCAGTAATTTCAAGTTCAAATATCTCAAGTTATTTTTGCAAAGAGTAAATATGGCTTGGAATTGCTTTAATAAATTGATGTTCCTGGTATTATCCACTTGTCTGTGAACGTTTACAATCGGGGTACCCACAGATTTTTTGGTGATTTATTTGACTCCAAGATAGGTGCCAAAATGTGACTATCAATATGGACTCTGCCGCTACACAAAAGCTAAACTAAGTACCAGGGTTATCAGAAATGAAACTTTAGCTGAAAATTCATCTCCAATCCAAGGGGTACTTGATTCTACACCGAACATGTCAACCAATTCTTGTCAACCTGAGCTTTAAATTATGTTACAAAAGCAACGATGCCTCGGTGAATTTGATTTGCAATCTTTATAAAAGAAGCCACCGTAACGGAAGAAAGTCAAAAGCAACTTGATGACTGGATTGAAGATGAATAACTCATTCATTAACTTCGGTAAAGAAATTCATGGCTGTCCGCAAGTTCATTTCTGGATATTTTAAATGTGTCCTCCGGTGTAATATATGCATAAAAATTATTTGAGGATTAAATGATTGAGAATATAAGGAATGAGACAGAAAAAGAAATTATTAAGAAATGAGACAAAAAAAGAATTTTCATATATCAAACCAGAAGAAATTGATGTAGAGCGGGAATCGTTTCTGGAACAAGAAAATGAATGCTATTAAGATTGAGGCACTTTTTTTTTGGAGGGGGGGCAAGTGTGATTTCAATGCAAATTTTGGTAAATGGAAAAAAAAAAAAAAAAAAAAAAAGATTTTTAAAATATGAGGTTTTAAAGCCGAAGAGAAAAAAAAAAAAGCCAGATTTTTTATTTAATAAATGAAATGCAAGAATTTTTTTTTTAAGTATGAATTTTATTTTGCATATTCTTCTTTTATATACTACATACAAGATAAATTTTTAATCGTACATATTAAATTTTTAATAGAATTTATAAAAAAGGATAAAGCAATTTGTTAAAAAAACTATTTTAAGATATAACATTTATTTTTCTATTTTACGAACTTTCGATTTTATGAACTATTCTATTGGTCATTATGAGTTCGAAAAACGATCGTCAACTGAAACAATATTTTTGCATATGTAACACAAAATCGAAGGCTAATCTCTTATGTAGTTCATTTAATAGTAATAATAATTGATATAAAAACAATCAAAAGATGATTACTATGATTTTTATTTTTATCTAAAATTGATTTACATGAGAGATCATAGTATTTTAATACTCTTATAATATATTCAAAATTCTGATGTATTAAGAAATTAAATTATCTATGTATTTAGCAATTTGTTTTCTTTTAATATTTAAAATTGATAATGAAAATATATAAATAAGAATATATTAATTAAAATTTTGCTTTTTTACAAAGAGAGAGAGAGAGAGAGAGAGAGAGAAAGAAATCTCAGTAAATATATTTTCATCAGAATCTTATTTTCTTTGGAATTTTATTGCGTATGCATATAATTTTAAAAATGACTAAAAATTAATTTTTATAAGTAAGTGTAGTA
This sequence comes from Latrodectus elegans, assembly GCA_030067965.1. Taxonomy (NCBI): domain Eukaryota; kingdom Metazoa; phylum Arthropoda; class Arachnida; order Araneae; family Theridiidae; genus Latrodectus; species Latrodectus elegans. The sequence goes on from CM057811.1 coordinate 85,669,270, forward strand.
AAATTTAATAAATAAAAATAAAACACAAATAATTAAAAAAAACATTATTTATTGGCCAGTAAAGAATAGAAAAAAATTATTCTTATTTCGATAATGAATTATTTTTAATCGTTTCTTGTGTTTAAATTAATTATGAGTATTTACAAGAAACAGAAAAATAAACTAAAAAAGGAATAGTCAATTAAACTAATATAAATGTGTAAAATTTTAATTGCTTCTGGTAATGGAAAATTCGATTGGGTAGCGAAAATTTCAGGAATACATACATATTTCATGAATTTAAAAGTTACAAAATAAGTCAGTGGTTGTGAAATATTTGTTAAGCAGTTTTCTTTAAATCTTCAATCATTTAAAACTTTGTTAACTAAAAGTAGCTTGTCTGCTAAAAGTAGACAGCTGTATTTCCTGAAGTGTTGCTTTACCACACATTTACATTATTATTAATAAACGATGCACTTTTTCAAGAAGACAATGCACCACTCCATCGATCACATGTTGATCGGTGATCCTTTGGAGGTTAACGTGATAAATGGTGAAACTGGAATTCCCTATTAAGGTTCTAAATATTTCTCGATGTTTAAACTATCGTATAAACAATAATATAATTGAAAAACCAAATTAGTATTAATGCTTTTAGAATATAATCTTTGGAAGCTGTTCAAATTCAGAAATCTAGAATCACTATGATATAAAAAGACTGTTACAGCGTATTTTGAATTCCACTTTATAATGATTTTCTGCCTATTTTGTAGTATTTGTCGCATAAATACTTGAAGTAAAAAAATAATTATAATATTTTGAGAGTAAAATAGAAATGGTGTATTTTTAATGATAATGTACTATCATTACACCACTTTAGTTGCTTTCTGCTCTTTTTTCTTTTCCAATATATTTTCGTTCTTAATTTTAATGAAATTCCAGTTTACTTATGTTTCAATGGCGCTAACTTAATCCTAAATATTTCTCTTTGGTACTAATTCCTCCGGCTTCCACCCAACTTATCTTCTAGAGGAAAATGTGTATATAGCTTTTGGGGAAAATTTTGACTTGGAAAAATAATGATATTTATTATTTCTTGATAATTACTTTTTTCAATATTCATTTTTGAAAATTTGCTTTTATGAAATAAAGATTTCAAAATTAATCAGAAAAAAATTAACATATGATTATTTTTCTAGTTGCTAAATAATGAGTTAAAGGCTTCTTTTATTCACTTTGCATTGTGCTTGGATTTGGTGGCGAATTGAGAAAAGCGAAAACACGTTCGCTGAAATTGAAAAAAACAATATTTTTCGAAAATTGAAAAGGATTCTAAATATCCTTATTTATTTACATATTTTTTTAAAATTACACTTTTGGATTCAGAAGGAGACATCTGAGCTGTATTTTTTCTTTACTTTTAGAACTGTAACCCAGAAATAAAAACGATGAAAATATTAATTAAATAAAAAAAGACTAAACTAAACCAACAGTTTCGCGTCGCAAAACGAATTCTGTTGTATAGATTAATTAAAAACAAATTGAATAAGGTATATATAATGCTTGAAAAAACTATTCAGTTCTTAAATTATTAAGTAGTGAGGTCGAAACTCAATTAATCAAAGTTCAGTGCATTTGCACATGAAGTGATTAGAAAGATGAAAGGTTATTCGCTGAATAAACAAAAACAATATATTTTTCAAAATTCGAAAAAAATATAAATTGTTATTTTTTTAAAAAAAATTGCACTGTAGAAAGAAATCGGAATCCATAACTGTTCATAGGCTTTTCTTTACCACCAGATTATAAAGGAATGAAAAACTTTAAAGGGTGAATGAATTATAAGACTTCATTTTGGAATCGGGCAAAGTTCCGGAATGGCGTTACATTGTTTAAATTAGTTAATGAATATTATTATTGATTATATATTGATGATTGGATTATGCATTTTAATCAAATGCTATTGTTGAAAGATATATTGAAAATAACAATTTGATTAGAATATAGTTTTCAGTTCCATTTCAGAATTTTGATTCCAATAAGGATTTTTAGGCTACTTTTTCAGATGGATAATTTATTCTAGGCACGCAAAAAAATATGAAACAAAGGAATGTTTAAATTTGGTTTTTATTTCCCATCGTATATCTATTAATATAACAGGCAGCATGGAAGCTGAGGATGTTAACATTTTGTGTTTAGCAAAAATTAATTTCTTTAGATAAATTTATTCGGTAGGTACTTTAGATAAATAAATTTTCTTAGATAAATTTTTGCATAATTAAAACTTATTTCATAACTTCGAAAAAATTTAACATCATATATTTTTCTTACATTAACTGAATGTTTTGAAGAAGATATTTGTAAATTATTTTTAAAGTTAAAAATATATAAAATTCAGCAAACAGCTTTTTAAAGCGTAATTTCATGTTTTTTATGTTCATTTGAAGGCTGAAAAATTTAAATTATGATTTTGATGTTACTTTCGGAACACAAGGAAAAAAAAAAAAAAAAACCATACTTTATTGTACAAAAGGAGATATTTTTCATTTTCTACTCTTACACTAATTATACATTTATATATAGAACTTCCATTTTAAAATACATATTAAACAAATAAAATAATTTTTGCAATATATATTTAACTATATAACCACTGCCTTTTATATGTGCATCAAATTTTTATTTTATTTCCATTTGAATTACATTGTAAAAATTACAGGAACAAAAAACAATTTTTGAAATTTTATTTATTTCAGAAATTTTATTAAATTTACTTTTTCGTGAATAAAATGATAATATAATATTAAATGAAACCCATCTAAATATACTAACAGTTACTTAAAATAGCTTTTTAAACTAAGGAAAATATTTAAAGAGAAAAAAAAAAGTATAATTTTAATTTTTTACATTTCTTACAGAATTATACAAAAATAAAATTGAGTTTTTCTAAGTTATTAATGTTCTATATTAATGCTATCATATTATTGGAATTTTTTTTATTAAGATTTTATCTTAGATCTAAAAATTGAATATTCAGTAGTTAAAATCAAATTTTGATTTAAAAAAATTTAAATTTTTATTTTTTTAAAAATTTTTTAAAATTGTTGAATTTATTTATTTATATACCACACTCTTAAGGAGAAATAAAAATATAGTGTGTATAACTTCATTCTTTAATAAATGATATTTGTTGCCATAAATTCGGACAATTTTGGCGAAATATCGAATGAAATTGGTATCGCTTAGTTGTAAAACGCAGCCGTTACATTAGGCTAGAAGTCATTGACTCCTAGTTATGGCGCAAGCGCAAAAGCTCGTAGAAGGTATGAGCTTGCGTCACCATGGTAACGCCCATTTCAATTTCATCAGTATTTTCATTCGTCGAAATATTCATTTATAAAATTGTTACATGTTTTACAAATCTGGGAAGATTTTATTTCTTACATTTCTCAGTTGTCAGAACACCGAGAAGATTACATTTACTCGTGTCATAGTTAAACCCACAGTTAATCGATATAAATCCAATCGATTGGTGAGGGAGGAAACCCTTTCCCTAAATTGGGTTTATTTTCACTGTTCTGCGCTGGACATAAAACGTGTTTTGTTACCCCGACTATTAATGTAATTGAAAGAGATTATTAATATAAAGCGTTATTTAGAACGAAAAGTAGGAATAATATGTTTCACCACTGTTAAATTTTTAAAATGTAGGTATTTACTTAATTACAAAGCACAGTTTTAATTATTATAAGTAATTTATTTTAAAAAATAGATATTTTGTTTCAACTTATTATCAATTTAAATATCGAAATACATTAAAGACGTTTAAAAGCAACATTACTTAAGTATTTTGAAATATTTTCTTAATGCTACATATTCAATACTAAGAAATTTTTGATGTCTAAAATATTCAAATGTTTTGAGAAAGCAGTTTAAATAAAAAATGAATTTAATTATGATAAACAATTAAAAATTTTTAAATTAAATAAATAATAAATATAGTTAATGTGTTTATATAATATTTAGTATCCTATTTCCGTTTAAATACGATTCTCAAGAAAAAAAGATGTAAAAACAGTATTAGATTTTGAATATCAATAAAAATAATGATTTAATTAACATTTAAATTCATTTTGAATGAAATATTAGGATTAATAAGATTATTAATTTACTGCTTATGCAATATTTTTATGCAAAAATTTCATAAATAATTTTAAAAAAAATGTAAAGTTAATTATATATTAAATTGAATACACTATTTAGATTACGATGTAGGTTATATAAAATGCAAATATTTGAATTTTATAATAAAACATGCTTAGTTTAGGAGAAAAAAAATTACTGTATAGTGAATAGTTTTTCTAAAAAGAAAAATTTTATTTCTTTTCTATTCGTTTCTTTAATTGTAGTGAATGAAACGAATCGAATTCTATCAACAAAAGTTGAAACGAAGTTTTTTAAACTGAAGCTGAAACAATTTCAAGGTGCAGCCAGATAATGAAGTCAATATCTGCACATCCTTCCAAAATTTTTAAACTACACTAGCGGAGAGACATTGCATCTAACAAAATAATAAAATGTGTAGGATTTTTCTGAATTCTAACGGTTTTCTAAGTTGGTTTTTAATCCAAAAAGTTTTCTATTAAGAATATTATATATTGAATAATATTACTCGAATAGTGCAACTGTTGATAAAATGCAGCCTTATTTACAGTATGAATTAAAAATTATCTTTGGTAGGCGATCTTAATATTTATAAATAAGAAACACAAATCTAAAGTCCAATTTAAGAAAAAAGAACTCTTAAAATGACTATAGAATGACACAAATAAAGTAAATGTGATTTAACTTTATAAATTACATAATATTATCTATGAAAGATTTTTTAATGGTATTGTGTTTATTTAAAGACATATTTTTATTTTATTTAACTTAACAAATATTATATAGTCTTCAGCGATGGTTTGTTTCCTTTCACCAAGATGAATGAATATTTTTATTTCATCGGGTCAAATCTACTAATAAGTCAAAAATTTAAATTTAAATAGAAAATATGTAAATTAAAATATGAAATATATTTTCTTTGAAATAATAAGGTGAACTCTTATTCCTTATTTTATACATTAGCACTTTCCCGTACGGTATGATCAGGAATTTTATTTCTGGCATGTTATGTAGCTGTACTGTATGCTTGTATATTTTATTTGTGCTTAGTGATTGCTCTAGAGTAGGTGTTGTATTCAGAAGTTAGTTTCTTCGATATCTGTTTGAGCAGAAAACTATGGTGTTGAAAAAGCTTATGCAGTCAAAAAATTTCAAAATGTCCTATCGCTGACGTGGAGTGATGTTAAATGGAAGGTGTCTGTTCAAGTGTTGACCTCGTAACGGCTGAGTTTTAAAGTTACTCGACAGTAAGGTTGCATGATTTAGTTTTAGTATGTATTAATATTCACTTGAGAACCTATTGCAGTAACCTACAATTTATTCAACACAGCGAGTGATATGAACACAATATTTCCTTACAGGTGCTTGGTTTTATTAAAAGCGCTTCAATGGCTTAGTAGCTTCACACCGCTTCCTGTTAAGATCATCAAAATGAAGCATAATTTACCGCGTGCAGTGATTGGGAGAGTGAGCACAAAATTTCCCTCACTGGGATCCTAGAGCTCCCTGGGTTGGGGCGCATAATAGTTAATTTGTGACGTTCAAAGCCCTTCCACTGGTGTCCCGTGGATGCTGAGAAGAGCGTTCCAACTCAAGTGCGACCTCGTCACCCGACCGCGTTTAAAAATTTGGAGGTGTTTGATGATGGGTGAGTATTCTAAATCCGTTAACCTTGAGGTACAGTCTGGAGCTCGTCTGCTGGGCTATCTATCTATAACAGATAAGCGATTATATATTGTTCAAGATGAAGAGACAAGACCGACTCCTGAGTGGCCTATTTTTTCATACCACACCACAGGAGGCTTTCTCTTTGAAATTTTAGCTTATATGGACATTCCTAGTTCAACAACCTTCAACTGAGCCAGGAATGGAGCTATTTCTTTGTCTTCTGAGTAAGAAAGTCATAAAATTCCATACCATGCTATCATCGTGAGACTTCAGTACTGATTAGTAAAATGTTAGAACTGAACCATTAGAAATGTTCTGGTGTGTATAATAAACGTATGTGTCCGAATGTTCACATGTATAATAAACGTATGTGCCCAAACAGAAATGTTCTAGTGGTGAAAATAATAGACGATTTTTAAGCCAGCGCAAGTTATTTTGGTGATGTTATCAGAAAAAAAAAGAGCACATTTATGTTCAATAATATTCAAATGTCCTGTAATTAAACAAAAAGAGGCAGTTTCTTGGCAACTACACAAAGATCTTTGGGTTTTCAAGAATGAAAAATAGGGAATAATAATATTTTCAAAACAATAAAATAACTAATTAATCTAAATGAGAAATTTTTTGGGTGCATAGAAGAAATGAATGTTGTTGAGTAAACTGAAACAATTAAAAAAATAAATAAATAATTCACTATTTTCAATGTTCAAAAATCTGAAAAACATCATGCAATATTCTTTTACAAAAATTAAGATCATATAAAATTTATTCGCAAGTTAATAAGGAAATCTGCACTCAAAAGTTCTTAACTTTATCGTAACTTTCTATAACAAAGATATTAATTGCCATGCTTACAACACAGACTGTTGCTGAAACTTTTAAGGACAAATTATCCATTTAATTTACTTGAAAAAAGCTGTGTATTCAAAGGTTTTCATCAATCACATAATTAACTGCAAATGGAAGAGATTTAAAGCTTACATCATATTAGGTTCTGTCAGACGGCCAACACGACGTCTCGGTGTGTTACATAATAAACACAAAAATATTTATTCCGATGAAGAGCTTTTGTTTTGACTGCTGGTGAGGCAGGTGAAATATTTGTCCTTGGGTGGTAAAAGCGTCTGTCAGAGCTCATAATTATTTTCCAAATACGATGATGGCAGAAGACAAATTGCGAGCTTAAAAATTCATTTAGAGAGATTTTAATTTAAATAGTGCTTTCAAGGAGGATTTATTCAGCAATTAAAATCAACAATAAAAATTAAAACCAGGCTATATAGTATCCGTAGTTTTTCATGGTTAGTAGCCTATAAAGTGTAACTCTAACCAGTTTCTTATTGGTAATAATTTGGGATAGCATTTTTTAAAAAATAGTCTTAAATATAATAGAAAAACGTGCAATATCGATTAATATTTGTAATTTTCTCCTTGGGATTGAACCCATACTATTTAAGTGGACAATATGAGTTCGGCAGTAATAACTTGATCGTAAGTTTAAAGGTATTACTTATCCTACTTGGACTAGCCAAGCTCGCTATGCCGTTGGCTATGCGAATTTAAGCCCATAGAGTGCGTTTCTCGTTTAACCAGAGCACTACGAAGGTGAAAGTACGACTATTTTCTAAACTCCCCGATAGACGACACCACCAGAGGATACCCTTTTTCAAATTTGACATTGATTTGGAGGGGGAAAGCTTAAAGGTAACAATATATAATCATAAATAATGCTTTTTTTCCTCTTAGATTCTTCAAAAATAGATATTTCTTCATAATATACTTGGCATGATAAGATCCAAAAAAATTCTTATTGTTCTTATGATATTAAATAGGGGTGTTATATATATATATATATATATATATATATATATATATATATTAATTGATAATTTGGCTAAATGTTTATCATTAAAATAATCACATTGTAATAAATATTGGTTGATTCGATTAACACATTAATTTCTTGGACGCATTGTTTATTTTATATGCTGCTGCTTTTTGGAGAGTGGTAGAAAATAAATTATCACGTGATCTAAGACTTCGAATTGATTAATTATGATGCATGAAAATATTTATAAACGCTGACTTTTGATCAGAAGAACGGTGGAGAATGTAAACACTATGCTCTTTTCTTGGGAAGGAAGATCGTACAAGCCATTACCTCAACCAATCAGCACTCTGATTCAAGACAAAAGCTCTAATAAATGCCCAGAGAATATGTTGTTTGTCTCCCGTGATACGGCTAGAAAAAATTCAGTTCAGATTATCACAAATCGCCAAATGTGTTTCTTTAGATAATATATCAGTTAATACTAATGCGATATTTAGAAATAAAGCCAAGATATATATAGTCGCCATTAATTCGTTACCTGATAAGTCATAAATTTTCACTTTCAAAAAGTCCTTCAAGATATTTCATAAAAACTCGAATGCATCGATACTAAAACTAAAATGCTAATATCAAGATTCATTATAATTTGAATCAGTTACGTATATAAATATTTACTGTTAAATATTTTGAAGTGATTGTTTTTTCTTTCACTCATTGTTTTCCATGTTACGCTAGTAGCCAAGTGGTTAGCGCTTTTGGATTCAGCTAAACAGTTCTTGGAAGTTTGTGGTGATACGGAATCTACTGTAGCCTGTAGGACCCAGTTTAACAAACCCTAATTAAAGGGTTGAGGATGAGCGTTGAACGATAAGCCGAAGTATATATATATACTACGTATAAACATCATTGGTATATGATATAATCAATCAAATTACACATAGTTAAGAGTTTTCTTTCGTATATGAGAAAAAAACAAATCAAAATAATTTAAATAGTTAAAAAAAAAAAAAAAACGCGCAGAGTTGCACTTTTAATTTTTGCTTCAATGCATAACATTTAAAAAATACGGAGCGATGAGTTTCTCTAGCGATATATGCTCTAGGATTTATATAATTTTCATATCTTATATGTTTATGTAGAAAAACACATTAGACATTTTATAACATTTTTTTTTATAAATTTATAAATTTTTTATTTAATAATTCTTAAATTATTTAATCATTTTAGCAAATTTGTAAAAAAAATTTTTTTTGTAAGAATGCTATAATGAAATGTGATTATGTGATTTGGCATAAAATATCGTCTCCAATTCAATAACATCAATTAATTTCGAGTTCTATGGAAAACTTTAGATATGATTATTTTTTGTCCTGGGGAAACAATTTTTTTTATGTAGTTACTTAGTTATGTAATTATTTTTTTTATGTAAGCTTCTATCTTCTCTTTTTAAAAAAAATAATAAGAATTAAATAATTAAAACAATAAACTAGCACAGTTTCAAAAAATATTTTTTTTCGCTATCTTCTTTTTTTTTAAAAAAAAAAAATGAAAATAATATTTATTTTGTAACTGTGTCAGTTTAATGTTTTTATTATTTATCAACAACTTTATGGCTTCGCACCTTTTTTGAATATCATGACTCAAATTATTTAAGAAGGTGCCGCGTTTGTTCGAATTTTATATTTATTTTATTATGACAAGACTCCAGACAAGTCTTTCCCAGAAAGTTAACTTCATGATCTTATGGTCGCTCTAATTTATCAATTGAATAAGTTGTAGCCTTGATGGGGTTATTTATTCGCCACCCACGTGTTGGGTTGTCACGTGATCTGGTGCATCATTTGTCGGTAGAGGAGAGCGAGAGACTGAATTAAAAGAGAGACAGAGGAGAAAATAGCATCGAGATCGAGGAGGGAAGTGCCGGTGCAGCTGCATGGTAGAGAGCCAATTCTCTTCTCCTTCCATGACAGTTTGTCTGAAGCGCGCGCATTTCCTTCTTGATGATGGCGCTCCAGATTGGCGACAGCATCGCTTTTTTTTTGGTTGCTCATCTTAGAATTTAAGCAAATAAATGTAATTCAAGTTATTATTTTTTTCGTAAAATTTCATGCGTAAATAATTTATTTTAATGAGTCTTCACATTTTTGAAACGTTAGATAGTTATTTAATTGGTGTTTGGAATTCAATCTTTTTTCTGTCTACTTATAATACATTTTTGATACTTCTGCACAAATTTTTTTGATATTTTTCGGAGCTAAAATTTTATGATTTTATGAAATAAAAGATGGAATCTGATTATTAATTATTTAATTATATTTAAATTCGTACTATATTTTTCACAATTTTAAGACTTATGAAAAAATATTTTTACTTTAAATATTACACGTTCACAAAATATTAATTAATATATATATTAAATTATTTCATTTACCAAACATGAAGTAAAGCATTTTGTAAATATTATTGAATATAAATAAAATATACCTAACATTTACTTAAAAAGTACTTTTATAAATGGCTCTAATTGCACAAAATTCTCCACTAGGCTATTTTTTAAAATTTATAAATAAGGCATCACATATGTTCTGATTGGTTAACAGATTAAGAATATCACACGCTTCGTAATTTTCTTACGAGCACCACGGCAGGGTTGAGTGGTTAGTCTGTCGCTTTACAGTTGCTTTTTGATCTCGAATTTTGATTTGACAAAAATCCTCAGTTTAAAATAGATACTGATTCATTACATAGGAATCAAACCCACGAACTATTGAACTGAATTCCAAAAAATGATGAGGTTCATAACTCGTAGAAGTCACCCTACTTTTCACACCACAGCAAAAGTAATACATTTGATCTTTAGAACGTTTGAAACGCATAAGCCCAAAAGAATCAAAAGTTAAAGTTATTCAAAAATTATTGATTTGTATGCTGTTTAGATTTCCGAAGTCTGAAGTTATATGTTGGATACTAAACGAATTCGTCATTCTCAGAATTGCTACTGGTTGCTTGTACTGGGAAGCTATAGCAAAGTGAGGACCAGTGAATAGCTATTATACTATCCATTGTGCAAAGACCTTATCAAAAAATCGATCTTGGTTTCATTATGAAATAGAGATGATTCCAAGCCTATATGGGCCAAGACATAATGATTTTATTTTTTCTTCTAATTCAATCAAAACCGGTTATCTATTTCTATCCGACTAAAGTCCCTAAATACCACAGGCTTCTTAACTCAAAATTATGATCAAGTAACGAGGTCAATACCTGAGCCGGTTCTTACTCAATTCGATGTGATAAAGTGACTACCACAAAACTGCTTCCCAATCTTCACAGAATAGTCGGGCTATCAAAATTTTAAATTATTTTATTCCCAAATATTTTTGAATATCAAAAATATGATGGTCCTTCGGTAGATACCTGAATATGAAAGGATCCACATACGTTAAATGTCAGTCTCTAGGGAAAGTATGATTTAAAAAAAAGGGCGCCAATTGAAGGGTCCACCTCGTCACTTAACTGTGGATTCACTCGATTAAAAGAGAGTTTTTTTTTGTTTATCCTTTGAAATGTCGAGGAATATAGGCAATCAGAAACGAATATAATAAAACAAAATTAAGTAAAAAATAATGTATTTTAATGAATTCCCATGATAAATTGGAAAAAATATACTTTATGGTGCCACTTAGCAAAAATAGTAATTTTTAAAAATTAATTTTTAAATAATTTTTCCTTATGTATGCATTTTGTCCAGTTTTGATAATCAGTATGTTAGTTTTACACCATATCCAAGTTGGGTTTACATCATGTGATAACAGAGGGGCTCCCTGAAGTATAGGCTAACCGATAAATTTTACAAAATACGTGTTTTAGTGTCATTTTCCAGTATTGCATATATATATATATATATATATATATATATATATATATATATATATATATATATATATATATATATATATATATATATATATATATATATATATATATATATATATATATATATATATATATATATATATATATATATATATATATATATATATATATATATATACATACATATGGTATACATAATTTTAAAGCATAATTAATGGAATTTGTTGAATTTAAAATTTAAATTTATAAGCGGATCATCTCATACGCCCATTATTAATAATTGCTTTAAATATAATAATAATTTTCTGATTGTTAAAATATTGGTTTTTAGATAACTGCCTAAATAATAACAATTTAAATGAAATAAATCAGAATGGTTTGTCAGTCTTAAGAAACGATTTACATTTTTTTATATCCTTATTTAAAATATTTTTTTAAATAAGAATACCATAGATTAATGTATTTTTAACGCATGCATACAACCCCTGAGTTAAATTTGATATATTGATAAAAAGAAATAAATGAATTCCCTGGTTTTTGATCACGATTAAATTCATTTCATTGTTTTTTCAGGTTTATTACATTAGAAACGTTCTTGACTATTTGAAGCTTTAGCTATTTTTTAAATGCATTATAATTTCGTTGCTTATTTTATAAATGCTAATTAGTCTTAAGTATAGGAATATTTGCTTTATTACAATCTGAATGAGTTTTGATTGATCTCAGAACTAATTGACTAATTAGTCATGAGCACAATTAAATGAAAATATTAGATTTATAGTTTGTCTGAATATGCATTTTAAGAAAGACACAAATAAAATCAAACATCACGCACACTTTGATAAATTTATACATATTTAGTAAATGATTTTGAGAACCAATTGTTATTAATAAATTTATTGGTAAATTTGCACACAACTGAAAAATGAAAGAAAATTATGAAATTCTTGTTGAAGGGGCACAATATACATGATTGTAATTAGTTTTCCTTACCAACTAAAGCAAAAACTTTAGCATTATGACAATAAGCGAAAAATGGCCAATGATATAAGGCAAAGTTGGCGTACCTAATTACTTAATTTTGGTCTCCTTAAAACTATTGCCAAATTAGTGGTTGAATGACCAAAATTCTGGTTTCAATCTAACAGTTGATGGATTCCTATCATTACTCGATCATGGAAGTTTATAGTAGTTACGAATTTACTTTAAGTCAGAGATGTCAGTTGATTTAGTCTTAATGAAAACAAAAAAAGTAGAACAGCTAGAGAACTAACTAGCCTGCACTCATATAGTTTGATGAGGATAAAATGAATGAGGTTAGAAGACGCATTTGATTTTATAAGCCATAGGATTCCTAGTCCTGTTATAGACATTCCTAATGATATGAATGAACAAATAGTGAATAAATAAGTTATCAAGCTAGTGGCATCCAGCGGCATGACTACAACTGACCAAGTAGTCTTATCGCCACAGTAGTGTCCTTCGATAGGACAATGATCGCAAGAAAATTTAGATTTAGGACATGCAAAATGAATAGAGCGGTTACAATTCACAGTATGTAACACATTATTCTGATAATCATTTGTAATTAGATTAAATTTGGAGAATACACAACTACCTACTATCAGCAAGATTATATTCATGTGTTTATTTAGACATGTGGATTTTGATTCTTGATACCAGCCGAACTTCGGGAATAGTCAGTTGGTTTTGTTGATGTCATTTCTAAATAATTGATGGACATTCCACCAATTTCATCGATGATAATTTGGTAGATGATCAAATGGACGAATTAAAGGATCAGTTTGGGAACATTTTATGACCTAGGAGTGTTTGTCGACACTTAGGGGATTATTTAATCTTTTCCTGCAAGACCCACTTTGTCTCACCTAGTGGATGATAAATATAGGGAATGATCAAATATTCCTTCCATGCATGTAATGCTTGTGCCAAGTATAGTAAAGGACACTGACAGGATTATTAAGTTATTGAAGAAAGTAGTGTCTTCTATAAAGCTAATCTGTAATAGGGTATTCCATCACAATAGCTTATGCAATTCACGACAAATGTTATGTAATAAGTAATTTAAAATGTCAATAGGTGTCCATAAATTGCTTCATTTCCCATTGAAATGTGACTGAGTTAGCTGATCAGAGATCAGTGCTGTAGCTTTTAATCCTAGTTTCTATCTTCAACGTCTACGTGTTTGCATAATCCATTTTAAGCCTAAAATCTTGGTTTCATTAATATTTTAATGCAAAAGGTCAGCATAAAGTAATAAGCCCAATTAAACCGGCCCCTATGAATTAAGCGAAAGTGTATGACGTATTTTCTTAATCTGGATATTTGGTTAAGATTTCGATTTTTAATATGAGGTTGTTTGGTGTCTATGTCTCTTCCGAATGTTAGTTATGTTCAATGTATTTTTTTTTTTTTTTTGATTCTGTACACTATTTGGAATAATGCTTAAACATAAAAATCAAGAGATGTTTTAAACACGATTGTAGAAAAAGTACTTAAAATAAACAAAAATGTTATCCTTTTGGAGATATAGCGTGGATAGCTTAACAGCTAAAATTTTTAATTTCTGGACCTTTAAAAAAGCAAATCCATTGACAAGGATCTCAAGCGAGAAAACCAAAAATGTTTCCAAAACTTAGCATGTCAGATGGACCTGAACGAACAAAAATACAAAATCTATTATTCATTGATTGTCGCGGTCAAATTTGAGATCTTTCACGCTGAACTCAATCTTAATTTTCAAGTATATAAAGAATTCTATATTGTACCATCGAAAATCTAAACTTGTGTGGTGAATGATAAATTTCTTTTATTGCATTTAACATAATATCACTGTGTTACTTGTGTGTGTGTGTACCTACTCTCATCTAAGAATAGTACGCATACCTCAACAGGACTGGGCATGTGTACTATTCTCAGATGAGAGTGGGTTCAGTCTGTCATCAGATTGTAGACGCCAAACTGATCTGGCGTGAGAGTGGTACTGCTTATCATTCAGAAAATATCCAAGAAAGGAACCGGTATCCGACAGGGCTGTTAAGTCCAATTGCGACAGGACTGTTAAGTCCAATTGTGTCTGGTCAATGGAACACACACAACATGTCTGCGGGCGTATAATCCTCCTCCCCTCAAACTTCTGGCAACAGTTTTTCGGGAGATGTTTTTTCCTGAGGCAGCACAAGAAACTGATTTGCCACCTGCAGAGCTGTGGTGCGCCTGTTCCTTTTTGCTGATAGGACGATATGTCTGTTTTCTGTAGGCGTCGTACTTCTAACACCACCTCTCCCATGCCACCTACTACACATTCCAGCAGTTTTAAATGACTTCCATAGCCGTGAAACAACGCTGTGAGTGATAGCGAAATCCCTGGCAACATCTGTTATTTTACATTATAAAGATCGAAGAAAGGTAACATACTGTTACCTTTCTTCGATCTTTCCAATAATTCGGCCACGTATAAAATCATCTAAGTGATGTCGGGAAGACATGCCAAAAATTTCAAGTTCGTCTATTAAATCTTTCCTGTAAAACTTTGACTTGAAACAACAACTGTCCACACGCGTGAAAACCTTTAAAGCTCTTATGAACGCTATCACGTGATGAACAGATGTGGAAAAAAAATTTGCATACGCATACTTCTTCTTGCTATATCCCTCACTTTTTCTAATTTTCCACATTTTGCTTCCTTTCATTTTGTGGTTGCTATGGATGATAGTGTTATCTGTCCTTAGCAATTGTCCAGCAGTGTAGAAGAATGAATTATGAGTAAGACCCTAGATTTCGAATTGATAATAAACTTATTGTAAGTGCCTTGGGAAAAAGAGGAGCTTAATTCAATGTCCAAGTTAAAGCAGACACCAGACTATTAGCTAGTGAAACATTTGCCGGTTTCGGAAAGGATAGAGATTCATCCCAAGGGAGATCGCAAGTAAATTCTCACTACCAAGCGAATGCATGACTTCTCTGCACTAAAAAGGACGAAGGCAGTGAAACAGCTTACTCTGACTGAGATGTTCAGCAAGCAATGGCTTTCATTTACAGCATTGTACATACATATACTAATGTGTACAGCACTTGTAAGTACCTTAACATGTTAAAGTGTTGCTTTTTCATTTAACAGATTAAAAATTCTATTCCTTTAAAAATATGTAGATTTTCTCACATTTTCAATGCCTAATAATCATTCAAAAGGGACTCCTTATTTGAAAAAATCAAATAATCCAAATTTTCTATAATTCGAACTGGATCCGGTCCCAATAGATTCAGATAATTGGTGTTCTACTGTTGTTGATAATTATTTCCATTTCTATCAATGTATACAAATACTCTTTTGCGAAATAAAAATGTCCTTCATTTTAACTTCATGAGAATTCCTTAACAGTTTTTTAAATGATGCTTGACAAAAATACTTTGCTGTTATTATCACGGACAAACAATCTTTGTTTTGAAGCATTTTTATATCGAGGGCTCTTACGTGGCAAAGACAAGGTTTATTTACTTAATATTTTTAATAACTTCTCAGCTGGATAAAAGAGCTTTTATCTGCGTGATAGACGAAATTCGAGAACCATATCAAACATTCAGTTTGAGAAAATGGAAGCCATAATATCTAAAACAAACTGCAACAAACTTTTCAGACATTGTTCAATATTTGAGTTGATGGAAAGTAAAGTCTCGAAGAAATCTTTTATAAGAGGCATTGTCAATACTGCTGATATCACACAATTTTTAAAAGTTTCCAATCCTTTTTAAGATATAAACTCCTAAAGTTTTTTAAGAATTATTTAGTTCCGCAGAAAATGTCACTTACGGTAATCAAAAATTGAAAAATAAATTTGTAGATAAAAATAAAAATTGTTATAATAAATTTATAAAGAAGTTTGAAATTTTACAAGACTGTTTTTAATTCGATTATGAGAAATCATTAAATGATTTTTTTTTATTTTCCTCTTGATAACATACATATGCCTAATAAATGCTTATTAAAATAGTACTTCAGCATAACTATTGTGTTACTTGTTGTTACTTATGGCAATTGGACAAGTCAAGCTCGTTATGCCAATGGCTATGCGGATTTAAATCAGTGAGGTGCATCTTTCGTTTAACCAGAGCACTACGAAGGTGAAAGTACGATCTTGCTCTAAACTCCTCTTATAAATGGCACTATTAAAGGATCCACTCACTCAATTTTATAACTGTTGTGTTTCCAGTTCTGTTAATTTTTTTCAACAAGGAGCGGAAGTAATGGCAGATTTATATAGTGCGGCACTCAGTAGGCGTGCCATCATGGTCCTGAGGGTGGGTACTCATAATTAAGAAACAAAAAACCATGTAGAAAAACCCTTAAGCCTGGCTTGCCTCCACCCCCAGAGGTATCATTTCACATGGAGAGCATTGCAACTACGACATATTTTACATTACCCATCCCCCATCAGTATTTTTTACCGTTAGTGAAAATGACGGATGTTCGGTTGGGTCAAGATTTGAACTCACTACTTTCAAATAACTAAAACGATTCCCTAACTCTACAAGCCACTGCTGCCACTTTTATATAACTCATACATATGGTAATAAACTAACCCAGATACTAATGCAGTACATATGGTAATAAACTAACCCAGATACTTATGCAGTACATATAGTAATAAACTAACCCATCGATTCTCAACCTGTGGGGTGTTATCCCTTAGGGGGCATGGGCACAGTAAAAGAGGTGTTCGAACACATCCAAGAGAAAATGTTATTTAAAAATTAATTTATTGACTGAAAGTCAAATATTCATACAAAACAATATACATTTTGACATAATTTTTAACAGATAATTTATTAAATTAAAATAATTTACGAAATCAAAACATTATTTCACTTAATTTAGTAATTTTTGCTTAACTTACTAAATTATTAAAAATTTAATAATTATTTGGGTATGTATCTTGCAGAGCCAGGTTTTTCAAAGGAATGTTTAATATTAGAAGTAGATACCCTCAATTTTTTCCCTATATTTAACTGACATCTATATTTTGTTTTCAAAGAAGCCGCCTCAGAAAATCCAGCTTCACGAAAGTAGGATACTGAAAAGGGTAATATGCGAAATATAGTACACAAAAATCATCATCTACTATTTTCCATAAATCAAAGAGGGATTTATTACTAAATCATGTTTTGGTTTTGGTATTAGTATACACAAAATTAAAGTATTGTTGAGAAAATTTTTCTTGATTTCATTTACGGAATGGCATTTATCCATGTACTTGTTGAAGCTTGATTATGGTCTCATACTCTCTTACGACCACTTAAAAATTTATCCACCGTGTCTGAATAAATTTTCAGCATGCATATTTAATTCGGTGATAGCAATTAACACGAAACTTACGTAGGATACACATTCAGATAAATTTGATTGTTATAAAAGGGTCGACTCGAATGAGACTGCCAGGAATTGAAACTGCTGTTATCGAGCATCCTCCTTCTCCGTATAAGAAAAAATTTGCTTACAGCTGTTAATACTCAAGACGGCATCTTTTCGATGATCCAGAATCTTCAAGTCAAATTGGATTTTCTCACGAAACTACGAGAATATCCAACATGGTGGACATAAGAGCAAATTCCTGTGCAAAATGGCACTGGATTCTTGTTTTGTCAATGTGAAAAGCTGTATTGGCAAATGTCAAGAATGTTCAGTATTGTTGGTAATTTGTGATTATTAAAATTAAGAACATAGTGTTAGATTTAGAACCAAAATACTTAAAATACATCATTATTGCATATATTTTACTATACTGAAGGGAAGAGGGTGCGATAAATATTATAATTGAAAATTGGAGCGTGAAAAATGAATGGTTGTGTAGTAAAAATACGACAGCACTCAACAAGTGGAAAATATTTTAAAAATTTTCTTATACTTGTAGACTCTTTTTTTATACCTGTAGAGTAATAGATGAATATCAGAGTAGATACCAAAAAGCCAGGTCAGTTATAGCTCAAATATACAACATTAGATGTATGCTTGAGAAAGCAGAGAATATGATATAGGTACTTGTTATCTTTTTATCGATTTTAGAACATATTACGATAGCATTAATAAAGAGAAATTGTTTCTGCCAATGCTGGAGTTGGGAATATTTGAAAAATTACTTAAACTCACAAGAATAACGCTCAACAGAGTTAAATGTAGAATAAAGTTCCAATCACAGGCTTTCTGTACTGAAAAGGGAGGAACTGAATTAAGTAAACTCCCTAAAAAGCTATCTGTTAAATACACTGGTGTGCAAAAATTAAGGACGAAACGGTTTTTCTAGTGCACAGTCATTCAGCAGTGTTCCAAATCGACGAAAATCGTACCAGAACATCCTTCAGATGTAAGAATATGGAAAAAGTAAAAAAAAATTCCAAATGATCAAAAAGGAACTTTATCGAAAAATGAGCATGGAGCAGAATGACAGAGACGGCAGAAACATCCATGTGACAGCTCTTTAGCAAGAAATATCCAGCTTTTAGTAGGGGTATGATCTCTCCTAATTGCTGTGCAGGATTGACAACATCGTCTGTCCATACTGAGTATGAGATTGTCAATAAGTTGTTGAGGTACTGCTGCCCATTCTTCTTGTGGCGTCAATCACAGATCCGGAATCGTTACTAGCAGTTGGTGACGTGCCACCAATAGTCTCTCTAGAAAGTCCCACACGTGTTCGATTGGATTTAGAGCCGGAGATCTTGCCGGTCAATCCATGCGTTCAATAGCCTCACTTTTCAACAGCTCTTCGACAGCCTTTGTACGATGAGGAGGAGCATTGTTGTTCATGAAGAGAATCTGGAGATGCATAGCATCTTTAAAAAGAACACATATGGAAGGAGAATATCATTAAAATAACGGGACTCGGTGACTGAATCTCCTTGGACGACATGAAGGTCAGTACGGGTACCAAGCATGATGCCTCCCCAAACGAGAAAGCCGCGACCTCGAAACCTGTCCCTATCGACGATGTTGGAGAGGTTATTGCGTGTTTCTCGCTCTCTCTAGATGTGTATGCGTCCAGAATTGGTAGTCAGACTAAATCTGCTCTCGTCCGTAAAGAGTACTCGACCCCCTTGCTGATCCGCCCAGTTCTGGTGTTCCCTGCACCACACAAAACGCCTTCTTTGGTGGGAAGACGTTAATGGTAAACAACGTACAGATCGTCGTGTGAATAGTCTACCCCTATGAAGCCTCCTGGTGACTGTAAACCGTGATATCGGTCGTCTAGTCATCTGTTGGAGGTGTCTCGCGATTTTTCCAGCCGCCTGCCGCCTGTTCCTTCTTGCCTGTAGGACCATATACCGGTGGTCGACTGCCGTGGTTGATCGTGGACGACCACTGCTGAACCTTCGGACAGCTGTTCCTGTAGTTTGAAATGCTCTCCAGATTCGTGAAACGATGCTGTGAGCGATTCCAAACTCCGCAGCCACACGTGTCACACTTCGACCTTCCTCAATCTTCCCAATGATTCGACCTCGCGTAAGGTCATTTTAGATGTCGTCTACGAGGTTGCCTGTTCATTATTTCACACTGAATCAGTAGCTCTACGTCGTTTAAACTGATATACTCCGTGCAATAGCTTTCACAGAAACGCTGAGCGTACACTGCCAGCCTGCTTTATACCCCTCCGACATTCCTCCTTTATGTCATGTTGCGTAATTTGAGTATGATCTTGCGTACCTGACCGTAGTCGATCTTCTGATTGGTCTTTCGGTCCGATCTACCTGTTTGTTCCGCTGTTATGCTAATTTTTCCATTTTGCCCTTAATTTTTGCCCACCAGTGTATATCAATAGGAAAAGCAACTAAAGACTCAAATATACTAATGCAGAAAAATATTTTTTGCAGACGATATTGATATCTTGGTGAGAGCTAAAGCAACTACAGTAAAAGCTTTCAGAGCATTTGAGGCCGCAGCGAAAAACGTAGGATTGATACTTAATGAAGAAAAACTAAATTCATGGTAGTAACAAACGGAAGTCCAAATCCACAACCATTGAAAATTAATGAATGAGTTTAAATAAGTAGCTGAAATTAAATATTTAGACACCATTGCAAAATAATAATTGTTGTTGTGTAATGGCCGGTGCTTAGGATTTCAATCTTTCAGCATTACAAGGAGTGATGGTATCTTATAAATATTGAGGTATCCATTGTGTGTGGCATCATAGCCCCGAAAGTGGGTCTTCGTAATTTAGAAGCTGCCCCCAGAGCAAAAGACCCCCAGACGAGGCCTGATTATTAGAGATATTAATTCACAGGGAGAATATTGCGACCACGACTAATGTGTCCCAGTGGCCATTAGCGAATACAGTAGGATAGGATTAGGTAGAAATTTACCCAATCGTTTGAGTCAAAAATTACCAATTACTACCTTCCGATAACGAGAACGAACGTCATAACCAAAAAGGTCATCCTGCTCTCTTGTAAATAATACCAATGACATAAGAATTGGAATTTAAAAGTAGAAATAAAATGGCTAACAAATATTATCATGGTTTGCGAAATGAATTTAAATCTAATTATATAACTAGCAAAGCAGAAATACGGTTATGCAAGACATTAGTAAGACAGATTAATATGGCAGTGAATGTTGGAAAAAAACAAACGAAGAAAAACTGATGGAATTCGAGAGAAAAATCTTAAGAATCTTTTTGGGAGTAGTAAGAATAAACAGAAATTGAAGAATAAGATACAACCATGCCATAAATTAAAAATCAGAAAACCTAACATAATAAAAATGATAGAGGATTTTCAAATAAGGTGGCTAGTACATGTATTTCGATACAGCAATGGAAATGTGTTAAAAAAATTAACTTTTGAATTTCAGAAAGAAAAAGAAAAAAAGGAGGAGACCGAAAGATGGAACTAGATGGGTACAAGATGAAGAGCTAGATGGTTACTAGATGGATAACTAGATAGGTACTAAATGGAGAACAAGATGGGTACTAAATGGAGAACTAGATTGGTATTAGATGGAGAACTAGATTGGTATTAGATGGAGAACTAGATTGGTATTAGATGGAGAACTAGATTGGTATTAGATGGAGAACTAGATTGGTATTAGATGGAGAACTAGATTGGTATTAGATGGAGAACTAGATTGGTATTAGATGGAGAACTAGATGGGTACTAAATGTAAAACTATATTGGTACTAGATGTGGAGAACTAGATAGGTACTAAATAGAGAACTAGATTGGCACTATGGAGAACAAGATGAATAGATAGAGTGGAAAAATTGCTGACCAGGGAATAGATGGTAACATATACAGAATCGGATAGATTAAGATAGAGCATCGAATAGATCAAGATAGTGCATCGAATAAATCACGAATGTGCACCAAATAAGTTTATGTTAACAAAGATGGCACTAGCTACAATACTCTGAAAGAAGTAAAATAATTAATTTAAAATCTATTTTCAAGCTTTTTCCAGTATTTCCGATTTTTTATTCATTATTAGCGTATTCTAAATCCAAACCATTGCAAATTTTATGGCATTGTTTTTACAGTCATAAATCTTTAATGGAAACGGAATAATCATTATTGATAAAGTAATAAAATTCATTAATATATTTTTAATCTTCTTCACTAAATATATGTGTCAATTTTATTAAATTTTTTATAAAGATAAGGCATTAATAGAAAATAAATAATGGTTAAAAATAGAAATTCGATTATATTTTCTCTATTATATCTTAAAATGAGAGAACATCCCAAAATGAAGATACTTTTTTCACCTTTTTTCTGCATTTTCAATGGAAAACTCCCTATTTAAAGAACGTAAATAGTTAAATTTCCCTCTTTTTCCCGATACATCATTCATTAAGCCGCGAGATGTTTGAATTCTAAAACGTTTTCATCGATTTTACAGAATCTTAAACATTAATCTCCAATTATTTATGCATCACGTGCTTAAAATGACGACAGATGATTGGATAAAATAAGAACAATTGGGGCACCTGAAATTATCATGCCGCTCACAGCTCAATCGATTCACATTTTCGCCATGCTGATGTAACCACAACATGGTTATCACGTTTTCGTTTATTACAACTTTTTTCCCCTTTTTGCAAATAGAAGCTGCAGAGTGAGTCTCTTGTGCCAGAAAAAGTCCCTAATCAACTGCGCTTTTCGGGAAATGAGCTGGTTGCCAAACAACTCGGGGAAAAAATTGAGTTCTATATTCCGCTCAGCCGTATAAAAGGGAAATGGTCTAGTTTGGATCTTTCTGTATCGTTTAACCATGCATGCAAAATTGAAAATCACAAAGAAAAATAGTCCAAATTAATATTTTAAATACTATTAGAATCTATTTTTAAAGTTATTTTATATCATAAATTAAATTTTTTCAAAGAATGAAACCAGTCCTCAAAAAGGTTGATTTAATTGCTTAATATTGCCTAATATGCATTGTTAATAAAAAGTAAAGAAACTAATATATTTGATATACATACATATATAATAATATCCATTCAATAATATCCATTCAAAATATGGATATTTAATAATAACTACTTATAAAATATAAGATTTTTTGACATGGAAGAATCAAATTGTTATTCATTAATTAAAAGTAATAATATAATCTGACTTATATTCACTATACAGTTTCAGTTTTATTAAAATTCTTCTTTATTTTCAATAAAATAAAGGAAATTTACCAAAATTGGAGCAAAAGAAATACAACCCAAAAAATCAATGAAATTAATTTTGCTGAATGGAAAAAAATTAAGAATTAAAATAGATTAAAATTAAAGAAATGAAACGAAAATCTGTGATTCTAAGCAAAATATATTTTTATTCAATTAAAAGAAAATTAAAGGAAAATAATAAAGAAATAGTTTAAGTGTTAATTATTTATGTAAGTGCATGCTTACTCAGATCTATGTTGCTTGGTAATTTATAAACTTTATTTTGACAGAAGAGTTTGGATGAGATTTGTGTTAAATAATTAGTACAAATTACTAAATTAAAAAACTGTCATTTTTATATTGATATAATATGTATTTTTTTTGTTATTTAAGTATAATACAACAGTATAAATTATATTTAATAAATATATAATGATGTGAAATAAAACTTATTTTTAATAAAAATGAGTTAATATAAGTTTGATAAAAGTCAGTTAAATAACTGTTTATATTTATTTATATTCATAAATTCTGGAATAAATTTATAATAAATTCAAAAAAATTAGAATTTACATTTTAAAATTAATAGATTATATTAAACTTTTATAAAACACTAATTTTGTGCAAAACTAGTGTTTAATAAACACCATTTAAGAGTACTATGATTTAAAAACTGTCCTAGTTATGACAAAGTTAAAAAAGTATACATTTTGCAAGATAAGCATACATTAGAAATATTTATGTTTACTTAAGGTCAAAACTAATATTTTTTGATTAATTTATTTTCTCAGAAATTGCGTCTTAGAGCGTCAAAAGTAAATGGTATATGCAAAAAAGATGTATAAATATTAAATAGAACTTTGCAATTAAATGTTTTCGGTGAGAGAAAATTTATTATATTTTGCTATTCGATGCAGAAAATAATTTGTCTGAATTATATAGCAATAGATATATATTATATTTTTTAATTTGCTTAAAGCTATATTTTGGCTTAAACTCAATATCTAATAAAAATTTACTAAATTCGAAATATTTTTAAACTTAATGACATTTAACATCTAGGAATCATATAATTGGTATCTTGTGTGTATGTTATGCAGTTTTCCATACTTAAATTTTATAGGAAAAAAATGAGAATATAAAAAACTTAACTATTACTTGAATTCATCTTAAAGTTTAAATTTTTCGCTAACAACGAGTTGTATAAATTGAATGACAACTTTGTAGGTAAGTGGATTATTGTTGAAGTCATAAAAGATAAAAATATTATTCCATATAGTATAAGTGCATTTTTGTTTTTATTTTCATTTCTCTATCTATAAATATATTTAAAGATAAAACAAAAAGAGTAAAATCATCAGATTTCATAAATCTAAGGATTACATTCAATTGAAAGTTCTGTCGATTTTTTTTCTTCGAGGAATTCTTTAAATTCTTTTGAGAGAATTGCGCATTCAAGAGTTGAAATCGTATTATTCAAACTCCCGCATTTGAGAATATTGATTCAATTGGTTCCCGCCGAAATACTCGTGTTGCTTTAAAAGAAAAAAAAATCACTCTTATGGAAAGTGAAATGATAAAATAAAATAAAATAAGCATGCAAAAGAAAGATATACTTTAAATTTTTCGAGTTTAAATCTGAATTCAAATCTCCTTCTCAATCTTTTTAAATTCAACATTCTTTAATTCTTCTCATAAAATATATTACTATTTCATTGGAATTCTGTTTTTGTTTTATCTATCTTGATGAATAATTTCGAAATTGTGTTAAGTGGATAAAATATCTAAGAAAACAGTTTTAAAATATATATATTATATATATATATATATATATATATATATATATATATATATATATATATATATATATATATATATATATATATATATATATATATATATATATATATATATATATATATATATATATATATATATATATATATATATATATATATATATATATTGTGTGTGTGTGTTAGTGGTGTGTGTATTTTTACATAAATGAGTAGTTTCCAATAAAGAACAAGAGAATGACACAGTTCTAATGCAGAATTTTGCTGAATGTTTGATGGATTTCAGTATTCTGGAATGAAATTGACATTGACCTTTTTCTTAATGATCAAATGTATTTTTCTTGTTCTTAAAATATATTTTTAATACAGGTGCTGTTTATGAGAAATTAATAAAGTATTTTATTCTGTTTTTGGATTCTTTAAATGTAAATAATAATAATTTATTTGAATGGCATTTTAAAGAAATATAAATGAATAAAGATTAGATTCAAATTAAAAAACAAAATTTTATTTTCAAATGTTGAATCCTGCTCAATATTTGATAAATGAAAATGTTAAAAAATGAGCTCTAATGATGAAAAGCTGTCGTTTGAAATGATCAAATATGTAGCTTATGTGATTAATATACATTTTTGAGGGATATTATTTTCCCGATAAAACGATGTGGTTGTTCTTATAACCTAAATTGAAATACTGGACTTTAAATAAGCGTACCACTGTGTACATGGCGATATTAATGGAATGATCTGCAAGATTCTCAGTTCTAAATATAGTCCATAGCACGACAGTCAGTGTATGTACAACTATAAACAAATTTCTATTGCTGCTTCTAAATATATCCCCTTGTTGGCCATTTCTTTCTACATCAAATTCTAAAAATCCGCGGGAGCCATTGCTAATAGAGTCGTTTTCGTTGTAAAAAGATAGTGAGTTCGGATCCTGATTCAAGCAAAAATCCATAGAGTTCATTAAAGGGCACTGGACAGGTAAAGGGATAATGTTCGCAGTGTCCTTCAAGTGAAATGATACTTCTGAGAGTGGGAGATCAACTATTGTGGGTCTTTTTTTTTCTTCCTACTTCTAAATTACGAAGACTGGCTGCTTCCACCTAACTGTTAGAGAACAATTCTTGACTTTGAACAGAAAAGTCTGTTGATGCAACAACACCAACAGATTGCTAACTCTAGGCCAAGTACAGGGAAGTATGCTGATGCAGCAACAACAACCGCCACGTGAACTGATTGTCTGTTTTAAATATATTTTAGAAACTATTTGAAAAATGTAAAATATCTGGAGACAACGTAGTAAGAGACTGCTAAACGTTGCGTAATGTATTGACATACTGGTACCACACCCAATACCATGGTTTAGAATGGTATTGTATTTCATTTGCATCCCTCCTCTAGTATGGATTGCTGGCATGCTGAGTAGCCATCTCTGAAGTATTGGAGCCCATGGTCTCATCCTTTAAGCGCTTGCCATATTCCAACAATGCGCAAACACTCGTGGTACGTGGTGCTCAAGATATTTCCTTAAACAATCAGATTGAATTTCTTTCTCATTCTGCTTGTCCTACCGATCTTTCACCTTCGGAAACGTGTAGCACATGTTTGTGCAAAACCTTTCCTAATATACACCACGCACTGCTGCACCAGATGAACTTTAGCAATATGTGGAAGTTGCGTTGTCTCTTATACAGCCAAAGTTCCTTTTACTTTAGACACGAGGTATGTGGGAACGCTATGCCCAACAATGACAGATTCGCTAACTGCTGACTTTTATCAATATCTATACTTCACAAATCTTTAATTTCAATCATTTTATCTTGTTATAACACGTTATTTATCAATTTAAATTTGTTCTGATATTTCTGGTCATCCTTGCGCTACTTTTCGATTGACCAATGGTGTTGCATTATTTCTTTAATTTATAGTTATTTTAAAGGTAATTTGGTCAGCAGTTCAGCAAAATTGATAACAATAAACATGTGAATAATTAATGTTATTTATCGAGTAATTCAAGCTTAATTTATTTTCTTAAATAATTAGAAGGCCATTTATAAGCATAGTTAAGGATCAATTTAAAAATTTTCTTATTTTTGCATTATCTTTAATGAAATATGCCCATTTGACAAAATAAATTGTAAATCAATCAAAAAATACTGTGACATAAAAAAAAAGTTGAGATTTAAAATATTTGTAATATCAATAAAGTTAAAAATTTATAGTAATAATATTAAGATTATATAATAATCTTTTAAATTGATTAAAAATGATCTAAAAAAATCTCTTCGGATAGGCCATCATGTGTAAGGCTGCTGTCAAGTCTTTTCTCGGTGCTGATTCTTACAAAGGTAGTCCCAAAGCTGTTATAAATGCTTTTGATTATTCAAAGATTATTGTCTTTCGACCAAACTATTCACAGATAAGAGACCACATTCATGTATCGCAATGAAAATTTTATAATAATAGTGGCAAATATGTATGCAGAATGTAGTAACGCAACACCCATTTAGTATCATTCAACAGTAGATGGTATCGAAATCAAGGCATCTTTGTCACCATCAAACATCTGATTATCAAACTAAATCTCATATATTATTCATTAATATTAATGTTCTCTGTATCTGCAGGATCTTAAAATTATAATATGGCATATACTTCAGTGGTGCCAATTCTTATTTAATCTAGCCTTAATATTCAATTCAGCATTTCGTGCATTCAATTCCCATCTCTGGTGATGTTTATAGTGGTTCGGAATCCACTTTAAATAATAGATTATTGTCGAACTAAGCCCCCCGTGGGAAAGACAATCATAAAGTGAAATGTAAACCATGCAAAATTTTATTTACACCATATATTTCTTCTCGTGCCTCAGAGATATAGACCTTAAAAAGAAAAGAAGAGAAGATATTAGTGATCTTTGCAAAGGTCAAATGAATCATCCTTAGCACTGTTTTCGATAGTAAAAAGTGGAGAAGATATAATTTCGAAATATATAAGATTTTGGTGAAAATGTGCTTTGGGTCCCCTACTTGGCGTATTTTCAAAAAGTCGTCAACTGGCGTGTTTTTGCGTGTTCTCTCGCGGAGTTGAATGTTCCGAAAGACACTATGCAAAAACGGCGTTTCTATGGCGACGAAACCGAAATCCGCGTTTTTAACGAATTTCACCGTTAGTATGATAACGAAAACCAAAACAATGGTTTTTTCTACGAATTGTATAACAAAAAATAGACATATTATTGTATAACAAAATATAACAAAAAAGAGATTTCCACAAGGACTGCATTTAGGATGAAATAGTCAGGGTTACCACACTTTGCGCGTCTATTGCCCATTTGGCGAGAAAGAGGTACTCAAACCTCAGATTAACCAAGATTTTTAATAGAGAAGATATTATCATATCCATAAAAACTAATCAGAATGAATTGGCCAGGGCATGTAGTAAAAATGAACAAGAACGAGAATGAGCCAACAGCTTTAAAATTTTTTAATAAAACTCCCTTCAATAAAAGATCAAGAGGAAAATGCTCAAAAAAAGAGAGAAAGGAACAAGAACTTTGTCTTCTTGAAAGTAAGGAACTGGATATCAATTATTGGAAAATAGGATAAAATGGGGAATTTTCTGAGGAAGTCCAAGCCTCACAAGGGGTGTCCTTGATAATGCTGATGATGATTCGTTGTCCTCAATTTATTTGCAGAAGTCAAATCAGGGTTTTCGAAGTTTTGATATATTAACTTAAATTAAAACCATATTAACTGCCAGGAACTACAAAATAGTTTGATAAATGGGCAGAAAATATGATTCATGTAGTGACTATATAACCGCTTCAATTGATGAAGTAATAAGAAAATATTTGAGTGGTCCTTGTGAGACATAAGGGCTAAATTTGAATGGTAAAGGATAAACTGTAGATTATGAAGTAAATAGCATATCTTTAACACACACAAGTGATTAAATTACTAAATTAATTTAAATAAAGTTTTTAAAGATCATTTATATATATATATATATTTATGAGCAAAAAACAAACTATGATAAAGAAAATATGATTTGTTAAGTAAAACATTTAGTTGGTTTTACATGTAAGATTAACAGTAAACATTTCTAACTTAGCTTAAAAATTTAGAGCTGACATTCATAAATTATAAGAAAATATTAAGTTTCTCAGTCAAGCGATGCATAAAAATTGATGTGTAAAATAATTGTCGGCTTTTGCATTGGTGACTCTCAATAAAGTTCCGAAACAAAGTATTCTTTATATTTTTAAACTATTTGATATATTTAAAATACTCATCTATTTATTTACATTTATTGTGATAATAATGAAAAACTTTTATTTTTAAAGATCTTAATTATTTAGATTTACAAACATTATACATTCTTTGTAAGGTAAAAATAAGGAACAATAAATAAAAAACAGAAAGGTATAAAAGTAACTAAAATAATAATAACTATAAATAAAATAAGGGAACTATAAATAAAATCATTATAATACATAAAAAAGGGAACTAAAAATAAAATCATTATAATAAGATCAATGCTGTTTTAATTTATATTTCACAGTTCCCTTCTTATATATATATATATATATATATATATATATATATATATATATATATATATATATATATATATATATATATATATATATATATATATATATATATATATATATAAGAAGGGAACTGAACTGAGAATGAAATGTAATAAAATATTGCAAGATGATTATGTATTTTTAAGTAAAATTAATCAGCAATTTTTAATTTTTATAATTTTTTAATATAAAATCATTAAAGCATTTTTTTAACCCACTTTATAGATTTGAAAGCGTGTTAAAACGCTTCCTGGACTTGAAAGTGTAATTTAAAACGTGTAATTATTAACAAAGTTAAAAATTAGAAAATAATTTCCCTTTGTTTAATTTGGAAAATGTTTTTTAGACTACTTTAAACGTGTTTATTTTTGGGAGTTGTAACATTTTAAAGCATGCATAAATAGTTCTTTTAAATGAAAAGTTTACCGTATAAGATATTTGTATGAATAGTTATAAAAAATAGATGCATATTCAAGAAATGTAATAGTCAATTTAAAGACGATAAGTAGAATTAAATTAGAAATACAACAAAAGCATTTATTTCTGTTACAATTTGAAAACAATATTATATATGTTCTTTAAAAATAGCAATTTCAATTTCAATGTGCCAATAGATTATGTGCCTATATAAAGCACAAAAGTAATTTCATGCTTAATTAATTAGGAAAATTAGATTTCTAATTGTGCATAAAAGTAAACGCATTAATTAAAATTCAAATAAATTTAATTGTATGCAGAATCAGCTAGAACTATAGTTTAGAAATATCAGAAATAATCAATGAGTATCTGTTGAGGCTAAATCATTGAAAAAGTAATTCAGCTAATGAAAAATTTAATTGGAATTATTAAAAGTTGCTACAGAATTCAATAGAAGTTTTCTTCTTAGATTTTATATGAAGCTGAATTTTCTTCAAAATAGCTGTAGAAATTATTTTATGCAGAAATGAAAAATCTGGGTTTTCCCGTATTTATGCTTTTTTATATCATCGTAGCAAAATTAATACTTTTGAGTCCTTTGGAAACAGTGTATGAAGTTTGAAAATTGTGAAGTTAATGATTTTTATCGTTGTTTTTATATCAATCAGCAGACATAAAGTTATTTAGAAAGCTAAAACGTACTTCTTTAAACATTAATTTGCAAAAAAACTATATTAAAATGACGTGAACTGAAAAAAAAAAAAAGCAGAAATGAATATCATAAGATCTTTTGTGCACATGTAACTATTTTTTTACTGAAAGGACATTTTTTTCGTACTCAATTTATTCTCTTCTGGTGCTGTCATTTTAAAGCTTTTTTTTTTTAAAGAAACTTTTATTTGTTGATTTTTAAAATAATTAAAAAATTTAAAGGAAATTGTAATTTAAGAATAATAAGCATTCATTTATAAAAAGTGGAAAAAAAAAGAATAAAATCTCTTATGTAGATGTACATAAGAGATCTTAATATATTTATTGATTAATAATATTTTGTGAGAAAATGCCATTCAAAAATTTATCAAAGTTTTGTTAAATAGTAAAGTAATAAATTGAAATACAATAATAAAATTTCATTAAATAAATATACGGTTACTGAATTTTTAACTTAAATATTTCACATTAACTATATGCAATGGAATTCTAAAAAAACATTCTTTATTAAAGAATTTTTATTTCTGAACACAACTTCGGAGAAAAAAGCAAGGATGATAAATTTGAGAATATTCTATTCGAAATATTTTATGATTAATTTGTGAAACATATGAAAAGTTTCTTCAAAACATTTTTAAAACAAACAACAATATATGTATATATATATATATATATATATATATATATATATATATATATATATATATATATATATATCGAGAGAGAGAGAGAGAGAGAGAGAGAGTTATTCTTTGATAAATAGTTTTAGGAAATGTTTTGTTCAATCTAAGAACATGCATTTATTATTATAAAGATTTTTCAATTTAATATTATGGTTTAAATAAAATAATTCTTATTTAAAAATTTTCGCTGGATGAAAAATCATTTTCTGAATGCATTGTTTACTTCAGTTAAAATATGTTCTTATTAAATTAAGAATGATGCAGTTTAAAAATAAATGTAGTTGAGAAAGCAATAAAGCTAACACAATTACTACAGTAATATTCGTTTGAAATATATATATATATATATATATATATATATATATATATATATATATATATATATATATATATATATATAGAGAGAGAGAGAGAGAGAGAGAGAGTT
The DNA here is from genome assembly GCA_030067965.1 of Latrodectus elegans. Taxonomy (NCBI): domain Eukaryota; kingdom Metazoa; phylum Arthropoda; class Arachnida; order Araneae; family Theridiidae; genus Latrodectus; species Latrodectus elegans. The sequence goes on from CM057811.1 coordinate 85,701,090, forward strand.
ATTCTTTGATAAATAGTTTTAGGAAATGTTTTGTTCAATCTAAGAACATGCATTTATTATTATAAAGATTTTTCAATTTAATATTATGGTTTAAATAAAACAATTCTTATTTAAAAGTTTTCGCTGGATGAAAAATCATTTTCTGAATGCATTGTTTACTTCAGTTAAAATATGTGCTTATTAAATTAAGAATGATGCAGTTTAAAAATAAATGCAGTTGAGAAAGCAATAAAGCTAACACAATTACTACACTAATATTCGTTTGAAAAAGACTTGAAATTCGTTTTCCATGAAAAAAATGGAAATTTTTTATAAAAAACTTTGTTGTAGTAAGCAATTTCAATGAACAAGGAATCTTAATGCATTGTAATACTGCAAATAATGCTCAAGATTTAAATCTCGTGGAAAATAAATAAAAAAAAATGTTAAGAAGAGAATTAAAATTGCGAGAAGATATTTTTTTTTATAAGACTTTCCTCTGAATTTAAGATAAATTAATATTATTCAAGACTTATAAAATTTTTGCCAAAAATAAAACTTTTTAAAGTAAAATCCGATGTTAAAGAAAAAGTAACATTCTCCATTTTGGAAGTATTATTCTATTACTTATATTTAAGATTGTTTTATTGAAAATTTTATGAAAAGCTAGTTTTACCAGATTATATATATATATATATATATATATATAATTTAATTAGAATACAGTATTTATGATATAAAAGTAAGTTTGCATGTTATTACTAATAATGTATTAATTTTAATGTTTTGACATATTTAATTTTTTTAGTAAAAGTGCTATTATGAGCGAAGAAAGAAGGTATCAACAATTTAATTTATGTAGAGGAATAGAATTTGAAAGAATGGATGAAAACATCAATATTTAATGTTTTACTCTGCTTCACAGATCCTGTGAACTTTTTTTTATTTAGTTCTTTTGCAACTTTATATGTAACTTAAAATTATTTGGGATTTAAATTTTATTTTGTATCAGGATTCTATTTATAATTTGATTAAATATAAGTTTGCTAAACATTTTTTTAAAAATTAGATAAAGTAAGACATTATTTTTGGGTGTGGAAATTTACCATCGATCGTTGAATGAAGATATCCCATATTTCCTCCACAAAAAGAAATTAAATTTAGCCTCACGTTTGGCGACATAAAATGTCGCCAAATAGCAACCCTCTGGATCAGATCGACTCCAATTCGGAGCTGACGGTCGAAACTCCGTTTCATCTTGTGTTTTTCTTTTTTCCACTGTCCGTGTTTATCTTTTTTCGGATTATAAAGAAAAAAGGTGAAGAAACCGGTGATTTATCGTTTTAATCTTGAATATCAATTCAACCTAGTGTAGCTGGATTAAAAAAAAGAAAGTGACATATTGTCGGTCACTTTCTCAAGAAGACATGGCCGAAGCCGTGGCTGCAGCGGTCCACAATAATAACACAGCGCCCAACAAAACTCAAGGTACATAAATAACGATTTTTTCTTATTTAACATTGTTGGCAAATTTACAAATTTCGTTATTTTATTAAATATACAGTTATATTTTATATTATCGTATGGAGAAGGGTTAAAAATTTATTTCTTCTTCCCATGAGAGGGAAATATAACCTGTAAGAAGGAAAATAACTTAATAGTTAAAAATAGATTTGTTAAAGAAACACGCAAGCGATTTATATTTAGTTTGCTTGTGTTGAAATTAACTAATTAAATGTATTTTTTTGCTAACAATAAAATTGAATTAAATTAATATTTATTATATAAATATTTTTGCCGATTTTAATTTTCCTTGTAATTTACTGGAAAATTAATTTTTCTCTACAAATTTGCGGTAATGATTAGGTAGTAAACAAAACAAACACTAAAGTTGTCATTTTTTTATAGTTTTTTTTCTTTAAATAAGAATTGAATGTAATTTTTTTTCAAGAAAACCATAAATTTAAATTAGGAAAACTGACTTTTTTATTTCAAATTTTATTCAAAAACGACTTTACAGATGTACTTTTAAAAATGATTTCGCAGATGCAAATTTAAAAATGACTTTACAGAGGTAAAGGTAATACTTGTCAACCAATCAAATATCATTTTTTTTTAAATAAAATTCTATTCGATTAATTGATTCGATTAAATAAAATTTAATTGCCACATTGTTCTAATGTTTGATAACATGTATTATCACTGCCTAATTTGAATTAAAATATTATTTCAAAAATAGTTAAATAAATAAAGAAACTTCTTAGATCAAAATACTTTATTATTAAATTATTAGACTTGAATTTCCAAATATACATTTTTTTGAAATTTGTTCGAGATAAATGTATTAATTTATTTATTTTACTGATTTGTCTATGAAATTTTGGTCTGGAATTTCCTTTCTAAATGAGAACCACAACTAATATTATCTAAAACTTATTCTTTATTGTTTTGCCCATGAATGGAGTTTTATTTAAGAAATTATATAACAAATATTAAATTTTTTAATAATTCGCAAATTGAAATATGCATTTCACGTTTTTTAACCTCTTTAACTATTTATAATAACAACAAGATAAGGGAAGAAATACGTTTGAAGCTAAGTAAATACTTTATTTTCAAAAAAGATAAAAAAAACCATGTTTATAATAAGTTATTAGTTTTAAATGAGTTTGATAATAAGCATAATAACAATAAATTTGATTGATTATAAAAAATAAAATCATTTTGATAAAGTTCGAATATTTATATAAAATATTTCTATATCTTCTTTGCTTTCAAAGATAATAAAACATTTATTTTAACAATAGACATTAAATGGTATTATTACCTTTATTCTTCTTATTATTTATTATTCACTGAGAAATGATTTATGAGCACGTCTAAATATAAAAACTACAATGAAAATAAACAATTTTATTGCTATAATTTTTATATTAAAATAAAAATTATAATAAATATTGAAAAATATGTCAGTTTCATTTTTTTAGTTAACTATTTGTATTTGTACCTATTCGGGAAAGATTTTCTTGCGCAGGCCTCGATTATTTTTACATCATTTTGTCACTTCAGTGTAGTGAGAAATGAACAAATTTGAGCGGAAAATAATTACAATAATTTGTTATCAATAATTGATGTTAATGGTCTTCATTAATTTTATCATCCTCTGTTGAGGGACGATTTTCCAGAAAGTGCTGAAATTATTATTTTTTACCTCGTTTTGTTATTTCAATAAGCAAATTTATAAAGAAAATTACTCTAATAATTTGGAAATAGATATTATCTTTACTAATTTTTTTTATCGTCTTTTGAGAGTAAAGATTTTCTAATCTGTTTGGATAATTTTTTACTTCGTTTTTTTTTATTTCAAGGCAATCAAAAATTAATAAATATAGATGAAAAATTTCTTTAATAATTTAATATATTATTATATTAATTGGTTTTAAACTTACTTTATTCATATTTGTTATTTCTCTGTTATTAAAAAAGAAATTCCTTAAGTATTATAGGATTCTTTTTTGTGTTGTTCTGATTCAATGCAACAAACATGAACAAATTTAGCGGATAATTACTATAATAATTGAAAAAAATGTAATTAATGTTAAAAAATAGATGTACACATTAGTTTTATTTATTTTATTATCCCCCGTTAGAGAATCATTTTCCTATGCATGCCGGGTTATTTTTTTTACATCGTTTTTTTACTAAAACCAGTTAAAAATGAATAAAATATTGATTATTGATTTAAAAATTATAATTGATATTGAAAAATAATTATTAGTCATCTATATTAATTTTATTTTCATCTGTTGAAGAAAGATTGTTCACAACCTTCTCGGGTTATTTTTTAAGTAAATTTGTTAGTTCAATGCAGTCAAAAATTAACAAATCAAGGGGGGGGAATTGCCATAATGATTAAATATTTAAAATTAATATTTAAGAATAGATATTCATTGGTTTCACACTTATATTTTCATGTGCTATTTGTCTATTATTAAGGAAAAAGTTTCATTAACTAGCGGGGATTATTTTTAATCTGTTTTGATTCAACGCAGACAAATACATATTTAGGAGATACTCACTGTAATAACTGAAAAATTTCAATTAATATTAAAAAATAAATGTAAACGCTGATTTTATTAATTTTATTTTCCACTGTTAAGGAAACATTTTCTTATGGACACTTGGATTATTTTCTTACATCATTTTTTTTACTTCAAGCCAGTCAAAAAATGTAAAGAATGATTTTAAAATGTGACTGCCATGATTTAAAAATTATAATTAATATTTTCAAAAAGTTGCTTAACATTTTTATTAATTTTATTTTCATCTGTTGAAGAAAGATTTTTCTGTGATGCTCGGATTATATTTTTAATATCTTTTTGTTATTTCAAAGCCTTCAAAAATAAATTATAGGAATATTATTATTATAATAATTGAAAAAATAAAGTTAAACACTTAAAAGAATTTTTTTCTTACAGAAAACCAGTATGAACATGTACAGTTTGGAACTGGTTTCATATAGGAATTCCAATGTTAAATTTAAATTTCGTCATGATCCAGGAGAAATTTTGAATTTTACGACGCTGTTTGTAACAAATAAATCATTATTAATAGTTTTATTAAATTTTTATACAATATTCGAATGATTTTTACAATATTAAAAAATTATTATTTTTAATATGTTGTCTCAAGAATTTGGAATGAATAAGTCATAAAAAATAAAAATAAATATAATTTTAGAATTTTTAAATTATGTCTTACAATGTAGAAAGATTTCATTAAAAGTAAACTTCCTCCTTATATTTCCTAGTGTTTCACGATGAAAACATTAGAAAAAATTTTTAACTTTTGTATGAACATATTTCATATGTTCAATAACCAATTTTTTAAATTGAACAACAAAATATATGATTGTATATAACATAAATTTATTTTGAAACAAATGTTATTTACTGTTTTTATTAACAGTGTAACTGCTGTTTATATATCAAGTAACATTTTCGAGCAAATATACAAAACGATCATATCTGAATCGATTTCTTTAGGCCTACGTTTTATTATGTGTTTAGTTGTGTTGGCTCGATTGGCAAATTTGCCAGTAGAAAGGTCAATTTTGTTTTGGAGCTTTGCCATCTGACTCCGTTTCTGGGTTCGATTCTAATGTTGAATATGGACGCTTTTAGTGATTTGGAACCAGTTTTAAAATGAAATTCCAGCACTTTTTTTTGCCATAAATGACTGTAGAGTGTCAACTAATATAAACAAACCTGATAAGAAATAGAGATAATTATCTTATCTTTCCTTCCTTTGGTGGGGTTTGGAAATTGAGGTGGTTGTTCTAATGCAAAGCCTCGTAGACAATTCTTATAGATAAAAACAAGCATTATATAGTAGTGATTTTTATGTAACTTAGAATTTATCCTACAGCTCTGATAGAAAGTAAGGATAAATATATAAAAAAATACAAATATGATTGTGAAACGGAATATCATCGTATACGACTACCCACGTTAATTGAGAATTTTCCTTTGATGTGCTGGCGCAAAAACAAGCTCCTATTTCAGAGGTGGATATTAAATTTACATTATTTATATAAAGCATATTTGATTATAACCAGCGTACCTATTACTTATCTTGACATCATAAAAAGATAAATTTATAGTGGTATTATATAAAGAAATCATATCCCCATAAAAATTTTTCTTTCTGGTAAAGATATCGATTTTGTTCCTGGTAGGTGGCTGATTTGATATCGATTAAGCTAAAGAGAGTAGTCTTGATGAGGCATATATAAGTTAATTAGTAGTTACCAATTGCTTTTTAAAAAAAAAATTCTAAAATTTAGGGAAGGGACAGAAAAGCTCATATGTTGGTTGACCTTGCGATTTAATTATGGCTCAAAACTGGGGGAAATTGGCATTTAGTGACCTTGGGTAAGAAAATATTAGCTGCATGTTGATGTAATTAAAAAAGAAATAATAAACGCGCGTAAAATATATCTTTTGTGAGACCTAAATGTTATCATAAAAATCCAGTATTTAATAACTTAAAGTTTTTAAGGTTGGTATATAATTTTGGGGTATAATTATTAATTATATATTTTTCACTATGCACTTTTAAAAATCTATCACAAGAGAAGTTATATCACAACTTAGTACTTTCTTAAATCTGGCTTTAGTGTATTTTAAAGTCAAGAAATGTTATTTAATAGCAATCTAGTGTAGAATTCCAATAGCTAAGTGTTTTAAAAATAACAAAGATTTCAAAACACAGAACTTTCAAATGAATAAAGTGTTTAAAAAATTATAAATGAAATAAAAGAAATGAATTTTTTTTAAAACATGGATGGGTTAAAAATGCGACTTCGAGTCATCAAAGGTATTTTTAAATATGTGAGTGTTATTTTGGATAAAAAATAACACAATTTTCTAAAAAGGATTTTCTCTCTATCTCTCTCTTTCGTTTTCTCTCTCTTCGTAAATATTTTTAAAAATTTACTTTCTTTGTAAAAGAAGAATTATAAATATGATCGTAATAGTTAAATAAAAATCATTTTTTTAAATGCTAAATCTAACTTCTCTTTATAAGCACTTTTTTTTTTTTAACAAAATTTCTCTTTATAAATGTTCAGAATATGTTAAATATAATTATATTGATTTCATAGATAAAAGAGGGAAAATATAGTTTTGCAACTTTCGTTTTGTCTTAATGAATGCTAATAGTTATTTTATTATTAATTAATATTCTTTATTACAAGATCCTTGACATTTTAAGTTCGCCTTTGAAATGACCATAAAAAATTTCTAACCAAAAACTTAGTTATTTGAGAATAATTTAGAAAAATTCAAGGGATTATAATTTTCGTAAACACATTTCAAAATGTTCCCACCACCGAGGAATATTGCTGAATGCGATATTTTCCCTTAGAAATGTGTTATGAAAACATGAGTTAAAACTTTTTTCATTTGATGTTTTGAATGTACAGTTTACAATTTATTCACAACTTAAATTGTATTTATACGTTGTTGCTCTTAGAATATCAAAAGAAATGTTTAAATACATTGGTGTCTGAAAAAAAAGACGTAATCGAAGTCAAAGCTAAATTTACTTTTGATAGAAAATAATTTACTTTTTAATGAAATTAAATTTAATGTGAGTTCAGTTAAATTAAATGTAGTTAAAATTGCAATTATATACGACAATTTTAAAATGAAATTTTTATAGTAAAGATATAGCAGAAAATTTATATGATATAGGGTAACAATAAATATTTATTTTAAATATAACTTTTATTCGCAGTCTTTAATTGAAAAATACACACACTTCTAAGTATTTTTACCCAAAAGAACAACATTAAGAGAATTTTAAATCCCTATTTTGTAAAAAAAAAAATAATAATATAAATTTATATGTTGAAAATAAAATTATTTAGCAAAGCTTGAAATGAGATAGTTGGATTTTAAAATGTTTTCCTATATTAAAAATAAAAACATCGAATTATAAAATACGTATTTTTCTAAAACAAATGAGTAAATTTCCTGGGAAAATTAAAAATTTCTATTTCATTATGGTTGGAAAAAATATTTATTATATCTTTCATATTCAGGGGATGTAATAATAATAAAAATATTAATGTTATAACTGTTAAAGCAATGTTTAAGAAATACAATTTTTAAGATCCATGAATAGAATTCTCTCTCTCCCTGGTAAACCCCTAAAAACAAATTTTTTTTATTTTTAGGAAAAACTAATAAAAAATGATCGAATTTGCTATCTGTGTTAATTATACAATAATTATAATCTAGCCTATATATCTATTTTTACTGGAATGGACCTCAGACGGCATTAGAAATAAAATAACACGAGATACAAGAACGCCCGTTTCAGTTATGCGCAAACGCGTTAAGGGATTAATAATCTTATCAGATAATTTTTGAGCGATATTAATTTATGTAATAAATAATATTTTAATAAAAAAGTTGCTTTAAATATTTAGTGCTTATAATATCCCCATCTACCAATAATTAATTTTCCTCCAAACGAATCACGCTTCAATAAACGCATATTTTGTGTTATTAATTTTAAAATATATAATCAATTCTATACGGATTAGTGTGTTAGAGGAAATAACATTTATCAAGAAAATTTATTCTGTACAAAACTATAATACAATGCCATAAATAAAAAGTATATGAAAAAAAAAATTACGAACTAGTTAATTTCCTTAAATTCACGATTTCTCATTTTTAAATTGAGCTCGCTAAACTGTTTCGTGCGAAACATCACCTACACTAAGCTGGAAAACAGATGCTCTTAGGTCAAAAGTCACTCACGCATTTTACCTCTCCGCGGAACTTCGTGAACGTGCAATGCCGCGTCCTTGTCTGCTTCCTTATTTACTTATTTAATTTTCTTAAGGAGCGCCAGTCACGTGACATTGGTTATTCGGCGAAAATGTTTTAAGTTTATTTACTTACCTTTCAAAAATAGATACATGTAATTATTAATTGATTTTTATTTATTTTTTAAAGGAAGAGTATAATAGTGTAAATAAATTTTTATTATAGGAATTTTTTTTTTTATAATTTTTAATATGACGTGTATAAATGTTGCTTAATTTATATTTTAATTATTAATAATTCATTTAAAGACGATTATAGTTGTTGCTTAATTTATATCTTATTTATTAATAATAATTTTAAGGTGACCATAGTTGTAACTTAATTTATATCGTAGTTATTAATAATAATTCGTTTTAAGATGAGCAGTTTATTTAATTTGGAACAGATGCTGTATAATCCAGGATGCTAAATTCTGAAGTTTTTTGGCGATGAAGAAATGTTTCTAAGATGACGTATTGTGACGCGCGCAACGACGTAAATACTAGTGTAGCCCAAATAGAATTTTCAGCTTAATTCTTATAAGTCTGCATATCTATGACACAATAAAAACCGGGTTGACACATACCTATAAAAATCTGCCAAAAAACTCAGAATTTTGCATCCTAGATTATACGGTATCTGTGCCCTTAATTTATATCTTATTTGTTACTTAATTTGTATCTTAATTATTAATAATAATTCGTTTTAAGACGAGCATAGCTGCTACTTAATTTATATCTTATCCCAAGAGTTACAACTAGATTAAGTAGGAAAAACCCGGACGGTTGTTCAGTTTTCAGACGTGATCTGATTGCTATTGGTGGACTAGATTCGATTCTGCCCTCCACCAGTGCGTCTGTTGTTTGGATATTGCCTGACAGCCGAAGCACTCTCTATGTAGCATCTTTCTAATTGTCATAAAGCGCGTTATGGTATAAGAAAGGCAATTATTAACAAACTTGTGCATCTTTCATCCTTTCGTGAGATGATGCACTTTCATTGGATAGTTTACCACGTTGATACACATGGTAATGAGATAGCAGATCACCACAGACAGAAGCTCTATTCAGCACTTTCCTAATTTTCATAAAAGGCTGACAGTACAGGAAAGGCAATTATTAATAAATTGGAGCATGTTTTATCCTTCCTCGTTGATACAGATGGTAATGAGACTGCTGACGTTTTGGCTGAGGTGGGTGCTGGTGGGGCTGGTTGGTTGGGTTTTCTGGGGCAAGGTCCAAAAAAAGGAGAAGTGTTGCTAGTGAGGCGTTGTGCATACCTAAATCTCTGACTCATTTGGATCTGCTTTCAAGAGCTAAAAAAGCTGATAATGTTTCTTGGACAATCCTACCTGTTCACCAATCGTACCAGAGAATGTGACCGGCTGGCTAGTTATCACTCAAGTATTGTAGGTGGCAGCAAACGATCATCACTAGGATCTACATTGGACACTTAAGATTCATGTCCTATACTTGTTGAAAAAAGGCTTTCATGCTTGAAATCTGCTGACCATCAGGCCATTCGCGACCATATTCTGGATTGTCTGGTGCTTTCCAGAGTCGGTCTTTTTACAAGATCAATTTTAGTGTTAGATTTTCTTATAGAGTGACAAATTTCTTAGATCTGATTTAGCTTTGCTATACACCGGAGATGTGCATAAAAACAACATTAATTTCTATATTCTCTTAAATAATTGAGAATAAAGGAGTTTGTAAGATTTAGCTTAAAAATAATTTGCATCTCTTATACAAGTGTGATAAATTAGGCATTTAATATACTAGTAAAACAAAGGAATTTATTAGGATATTATAGAGTTATTGCGGATATTATCTTGGTAAACTACGTGATAAAAGTAATAAAATTTAAGAGCTGTGCATCCAAAAATATTAACAAAAACTAGTAAATGGTAAAAAACAAATTTTTATTACTTCTAATTTATTATTAATTATTGATAAATTGTAGTTATTTTTTAAATGCTTATTTGAATACCTTGGTCCAAATTATTTATATAAGTATCTTAATTTAAATATTTTAACACTTTTCAAAATATTATGTGTTTTTAATAATAGTATTACTAATCGCTCAAATAATTACTTAGTTTCCAGAAAAAAAAGAGATTTTTTGTAATTTTATTCGTTTAATTTTCATTAAAGAGTGGTAAAAGTTATTTATTTTGGAATAAATAAATCAAATTTTCAATGTTATCGAATTTTGAGTTTGCTTTTTACAAATAGAATAAATTGAAAAATTTTGAATATGCATGCAAAAAGTATAATTTACATGGATTTGTGCCATAACCACGTTTATTTTTTTCTAATTTACAAATCGCGGCTTTAAAATGTTTATTGTCGTATTTTGTTTCAACTTCCAGATAATTTTATATTTCACAAGTGCTTAAGACTTCATTATCATCTTGAAATTCAAATATGTGTTGCAATAATTATGCATTTTACTAAAAATGCATAAAAAATATTAATCATTCCTGCATATTTTTTAAATTTTCTTTATGTTGTATAATTTTAAAATTTTACAATTAATGCCCAGTGGCTACATTAAAAGTTTTCTGGTTATTATATATATATATATATATATATATATATATATATATATATATATATATATATATATATATATATATATATATATATATATATATATATATATATATATATATATATATATATATATATATATATACATATATATATATATATATATATATATATATATATATATAAGATAATGCTACTACTAGAGTAGTGAAACATAATAACATACATTAAATACACATTACACCTTTTAATTAAAATATAAAAATAAAAAATTAAAAAAATTAACACATCTATATAATAAAAGGTGTGCAATTCAAAATTAAAATTATTTAACAATAAGTCAAATAAAAACTATTTGCAGTATCATATATAGTAATTTTTTACTTCTACTTTTGCACGATTAAGAAAACAATTTTATAAATTTATTAATGATTTATTCCTATTATAAGAGAAGTAATTCATTTGACAGGAAGCTGAGAAAAAAAGGATGAGAAAGAAAAGAAGGGGACAATTTATTTTTCGCTTGCTTTGAGAGTGTAAGGAATACTTTATTCCCATCATTATCCTTCTAATTTATCACACAGTATTTCAGACGTTAACACAAAAGATTCTGAAAATGTAGCTACTAATTAATTAAAATGCCAACCAAGGAGAGAGGGAGAGAGAACAAGTCAAAAAGTCAAAAGAAATCCACTCAAGAAAATATCATTCCTATGATTTATTTTCAAATATCGCGCTTTCCTGTATTCGTGTTTTTGTCCATCCACAATACGTACATACAATATGAAAATGTATATTTAATTCACAAAATTTTAAGTATGTGATCAAATTGTTAAAAATGTAATAAAAGTATTCATATTTAATGTTTTTTTTTAATGAAACCTGAAATCTTGATACAAATGCCAGGAGTTTAATTTTTATGTAAAACATATCTTAGGAATGATATTTAAAATTTTATTTACAAATAAATAAATATTTTAATTGAGTTTAAATATGAAACGGTTATGAATTCTAGAATCATTTATGAAAAAGTCAGGGAAATGATTAAATTAAGGCAGATTTATCACAAGAAAATTTCCCACATACATATATAACAATATGTTACGCATCAATTGGTTAGTAGATTGAATCCCACCTGTATCATCCCCCTTAGATAAGGTTAACTACCACCCCCATTAATCCATTGTCTTGTAATTATGACACTGTTAAATCACGAAATGTCACTGATCTGGTAATAATTAAATTAACTAAGAGAAATTCTGTTTGACTTGTCTAGTGGTCAGCGTGCTTGAATGCGGATAGGGAGGTCCTGGGTTCGAATCAAGGTTCTGGGCATGGATGTACTTTCTCTCTCTATCTATTCTCTTTTTGTTCTTTCCTTGTATGAATAGGCTGTGAATGGTTGCCTACCCTATAAACGGGTCCCTATGGCATGTGTGTACTGAGGAGGTCGGACTCCACACCTAAATGTGGCTCAGTTGGAAAAGTGGAGCAGCGCACACCATAGTGCCAGCCTAGCTGGCACACAACAACAACTAAAAGAAATTTTTCTCAAAATAGTTAAGCAGAAAACGCCGTAGTCAGCATTATTGCCGATACATTTTCTGCTGTCAATCATTTCAAAGTTTATACTGCTTACTTAAGCGCAGAACAACTCTTTTATTTTATCAAGAAAAAATGTTTTTTTTTTAAATACTCATTTACACTTGGCAGCACTTTCTATTTCTTTCTGCTGAAGATAACACATTATAACACACACACATACCTCGCTTATTGTCTTCCTTATGCACTTTTCATATAGAATTGGCCGCAATCACCATTCGCTAAAAAAGGACAAAGAAAACTCCCAAGCATCCACATCAGATTCGAACCTAGATTCTTTCGCACTGAAGAGTGCTGTTCTACGTGTTCACGGTGATTACCAGGTTGCATAACTTTGATTGATTTTTCACCGTCTTCTCCTGGGAATGGACTTAAATATAAGAAAAGAAGCTAAAAATAATTTATTATCTATTGCAATACTAATTTTCTATACTGCTTTTTAAGCGAAAAACGTTACTCCTTTGTGAATAATACTTCATATTAAAATTTTTCAAAAGCATCTTGAATGTCCTTCTGATAATTAATAGTGTTAAACATTTGCAATTTTTAATTGTAACTATACAAACATACATAATTTTTGTTAAAAAAATCTATGTTATACTCAATTATTTTTTTGACAAATATATTTTAAATCATATTATTTTTTACATTGGAGATTATTTTTTTTAAGAATGCAGAATTCTAACTATAAGTATTCTGTCGGAAGATAAAGTATTGGATTAGTTTAAACTTTGCTTGACCTTGCACTCACATTTTATACTATTTTCATTCCTTTAACTTTGCGTGTTTCCTTTCACTAACTTACTCCACCCTTTCAAGTGCTCTTCGTTTTCCCAGCATTGCTGTCTCTCTTTGAATTTCGTTATTAGTTTCGTAAGATGCATAAATTAGTTTTTAAAATTACTGACAGATTTTTATTTTATACTAATTGAGAAAGAAAGAAACAGCGCACAACAAGGTGTGCGCCATCTATTTCTCCCTCACTAATGGAAATAATGGTAATGGAAAATAAAAGCTATTAATTTTAAATGGGCGTTTATTTAATATTAATAATTTATAAACACGGTTTTTTTTAGATCATGCTTAAAAATAAGTTCGGTAGCATCTGTTTGGGTTTTCACAACTATTTCTAACCATAAATTTCTTTGTTGGGTTTTCATTGTAAAAAAAATTATACCAATTGATTGTTCCATTTTCTTGTTAAAATGAAATAAAATTTCACGATAAAACAAAGACGACTTAAATATAAAAATTAATTTTAAGCTTTCTGGTAATAGTTCACTTCAGTTCAATATCGATTCAAGCTTTGGTTTCCTTGTCGCTCTGCGATCACTCTGCCAGTACGAGAATTAATTAAAATGGGATTTATATTTTTAAAGAAGAGGCTGAACCATAATAAACGGATTCATGTTGGAAATCGAACCCATGGGCTGATGAACTGAAGACTTTTGTTTTTATCCTTCAGCTACTTTCTCGGTCATTCAGCGCATTGTCTTCCTATATTTTGAATGATTAGACAATTAACTTACATTTCATTTTTTAAATAATTTTTTTTGTATGAACGAAAATTGAATTGAAATTCTTCTTTACAAGATTGGATTTGTTTTTTGTAACTTTTTATTAATAATTAAAAAAATAATAACAATTTTTTTTTAAAAATAAATTTCATTAAAGAAAATAAATTTTTTTTCAAAACTATTAAAAATAAAACTTTTTGTGGGTTGCATATTTTGAATAAATTCTAATCTAGGTAGAAAGATATTGAAGTTTCCTTAAGATCTTAAGTATAATATTAGATATAATTTATTTCAATCATTATAACAAAGTTTGAAGTTCAAATACAGAGGGAGATCGGTAAGAAAACATAATCCGCTACAAGACTTATGCTCGCTATCCGAATTGTTCGTTAACCAATAATCGATTTATCATAAATTCGATTAATTTGTTCTGAAGACCCTAAAAATAAAATTAAAAAATGATGCATAATTTCTTACTAACTCTATTTAAAAAATAATACATAAATAATACAAAAAATGAAAACGATTGATTAATAAGCAAGACTCTACATACGTAGAGTCTTGCTTATTAATCAATCGTTTTCATTTTTTGTTTATGAAGCATTTAAGAACATGTCCGATGTCAATTGTTTTTTTTCTTTTTTTAAAACTTTCTGGAAGTGATTAATAGCATTGTTGTAGTAGAGATCCCTAGCATTATTTCAAGTTGGTTTGGGTGTCATTCTAAGACCATTGCTCTGATGTCCTCCTACTTCCTCAAAGAAAAAACAAGTTTCTCAAAATTAAAGGAAATTGGATTCTGAATGAAATTGAAACCGAAAGAGATGGTCTACTTTGACTGTAAATATTCTATTTGAAGAATTTTTTTTCCAGAATAGAACTTTGAAGTTTAATAGGCAGGCAACATATTTCAAAAAATGGTTTTTGGTCCGTTGGGTTTGGCAACCTTGTAACCACAACCCCAATTTTTGCACATCACGCTCCTGTAGCCGAGAAGTGTTCCTTAAAATTCGTTTTAATTCGTTATCCGAATATGTGTTCGTTGTCCGAACACAAAAATCTTTTTGAAAGTGTTCGTTGTCCGATTTTTTCCCAGTCCGAACTGTTCGTTAACTGATCACCAACTGTAATATGAAATTCGTTTTCTTTTCATTTGTTAATCCTCGGGCTGGGTAAAGTCCACTCAGCCATTCCTCCCTTCAAAGGGTCTATAAGCTGAGTACCAAGCATGCTTGGGAATTAAATACTGGGGGTCTCACGTTAGGCTGACCAACTAATTGGAACATATGCTTTGCACCCCAGTGTCCTTGGTCATGTAAACAGTTATGGGCACTGTGGGCCTTGGCCTGAGTGGGCTTTCTTGCCACGGTGTTAATTTTTTTTTTTTTTTGTTTTTTACGAACGATACACTAGGAATAAATTAATGATGCATTAAAAATTTCTTTTTATACATAAATAAACAAAAATCAAATAATTGTATTGTATGACTTTGGGGATGTGGTCTCCTTTCCTATGCCGAAATACAAATAAAATATGAACAAAATTGTTATTATCCATTTTTTGCTCTTAATTCGGGAAGAGATATTTCAAAACAAATTTTTTTTCATGCTCCTTCTTTGGCTGATTTTTCATCAAAACTAATCAAAGAAAAATATGCATAAAAATAAAATTTCATCATTGTAATGTAACTCTTATTTTCTAAATACATAAAAATAATCTTAATTTTATATTATTTAATTTTAATGAACTATTTTGCTGATAAGAAAACTTATGAAAAATTTACTTATGTAATTACGCGTATTTTAAAGTTTAATTATTTTATCTGTTAAGCATTAAATGACCATTATAAAGTATTTATTTGGAATTTTTGAAAAATATTTGGGAACCACATTGTTTAGGTTGTTTTAATTTCAGTTGATAGTAATTGCTAAGAATTAAAACTTGCATTTGGTTTACTTGAACATAAGTATTTATTTTCCATTTCAAAATAAGATAAAAAGATTATTTTCTGACATCACTTATCTTTGATAATCATGTATGAAATTTACTGTATGTCTGTGGTGTTTACTTATTTCTCTAATCTTAACTTTTTTATGGCAAATGATTGCTTTTATCTTCTTTTTGGATTCAGTCAACTCTCACATTTATCTTTTCAGACATTTTGTGTAAAAAAAAAATAACATAAGAACCATTGTTCTTAATATAGTAGAAACTGAATCTTTCATATTTACATAAAAATACAATGCATGGTATAAAAATTTAGCATACGTTTTTTATTTTTGATTTTTGTTACAGTGGTTTGGTAAAATTTTAAAATTCAGTAGTCTTCGTATTTTTATTTTGCATATGTATATTACACAAGCAAGAAATGCATGTCATATTTTAAATTTTCAATAGATATGCCAGCGTATCGTTAAAAAAGATCTTTGTACGTTTTCGTTAATTACTAATGTGCTATACTTCCAACCTCTTAAACCAATATCAATATGCATAATAACGTTTCTCATATTCCCTCCCCGTTCAGATCAATGCCAAAATTGAAGGAGACGATCCTCTAGTGGTGCCATCTATCGGAGAATTTGAAGAACAAAGTCGTGCTTTCATCTTTGTGGTGCTCTCATTAAACGAAAGACGCTCCCTATTCATTGAAATTCTCATAGCCAAGGCATAGTGAGTTTAGCGTGTCCAAGTATCATTAATAACAACAACAACAATATTTCCCGTAAGATTTTCATTCTAATTTTTCTTCACATGAAACTTCAACTGCTGCAAATTAAAGCGTAGATTTTTCAATAATGTTTAGTAAAAACCTGATGTATTATAAATGATTAAAACAGCTAATATTTTAATTTTTAAAAGGAATATCTTCAAACTGAAGCAAACAATAAAGTTTCTAATAAAATAGCTGTTGTTGTTCACAGTGAACAGAACAACCAAACATTACTATTTTTAGTTTTGTGGCGCTGTTAAAAGTAAGCCAGTCATTCGCACATCGACTCAAAGAAACAACTATATTCGCACTGCAGCTAGAATACTGCTTGGTGTTCATGATTTCTCTGTTGAATTGTTCTGTTGCATGCTCAAGTTTTTGTAATGCGAATTTTTTGTATATATTATATATAGCTGCATAATAGTAGGATTGTGTAAGATTGTCATTCATCTGAATTCACTCTGCATCGCTACAATAGCTCTATTTAGCTTTGTTATCAATCGCAAAGTTAATACAGAATTATTAGCATGCATTTTAATTCCTTTTTTATCATTGAGTATCACGCCGAATTTCCTAGAAAGAGATGATAATTTAATGATAAAAATTCACATTTTAAACATATATTGAACTGCTAAGCTGAAATTGAAAAATGTTATTCGGTCCTCAAAGACTTTTCACTGAGTGAAGCGAGCATTAGGACAATGATTACAGATATTAACCACTGTACATTCAACTGGATCGATAAAGTCGGAAATATTCTTAATATTTATTACTTGATGCAGTAATGATTAGAAAATCAGCAGTTTTAATACTCGGATCAGATTGTATAGAAATTAAATTATTTTGATGTTACGACTTTTTCTTATTAATTTATGACTTGATGTCATGACCGTGTGAAACTGAAAAACTCAAATAAATAGGTGATCAGTAATTTATACAGTTATATATATATATATATATATATATATATATATATATATATATATATATATATATATATATATATATATATACACACATATATATATATACATATATATACATATATATATATATATACATATATATATATATACATATATATATATATATATACATATATATATATATATACATATATATATATATATAATATATATATATATATATATATATATATATATATATATATATATATGTATATATATACACTACTGGCCATGAAAATTGCTACACCAAGAAGAAATGCAGATAACAAAATGATATTTATTGGACAAATATACTATACTAGAAATAACAAGTGATTAAATTTTCAAAAAATTTAGCTGGATATATCCTGAGAAATCAGTATCCAGAATAACCACCTCTGGCAGTAATAACAGCAGTTATATGCCTGGGCATTCAGTCAAACAGAGATTGGATTGCATGTACAGGTCAGATGCCCATTCAGCTCGGCAACCATTGACCAGACATTTTCTATTGGTAAAAGATCTGGAGAACGTGCTGGCCAAGGCAACAGCCGAACATGTTCCGTATCAAGGAAGGTCCGTAAAATACCGACAACATGCAGTCGGGCATTATCCTGCTGAATCGTAGGGTTTCGCAGGGCTCGAATAAAGGGTAGAGCCACGGGTCGTAACACACCAGAAATGTAACGTGCACTGTTCAAAGCACCGTCAATGCGAACAAGAGGTGAACGAGACGTGTATCCAATGGCACCCCATACCATCAGGCCGGGTGATGGGCCAGTATGATGGTGACGAATGCACGCTGCCAGTGTGCATTCACCACGATGCCGCCAAACACGGATGCGACCATCATGATGCTGTACACAGAACCTGGATTCATCTGAAAAGATGTCGTCTCGCCATTCGTGCGCCCAGGTTCGTCATTGATCACACCATTGAAGGCGGCTCTTGTCTATGACGCAGCGTCAAGGGAAGCCTCAGCCATGGTTTCTGAACTGAGTCCATGCTGCTGCAAACGTTGTCGAACTGTTCGTGCAGACACTTGTTGTCTTCCAAACGACCCCGTTTTTTGACTCACGGCTCGTGACGTGGTTGCACGATCCATTACGGCCATGCGGATAATATGCCAGTCTTCTCTGCTGCTTGAGATAGGTGGCCGTTGAAATCCCGCATGGCGTTCCGTATTACCGTCCTGAACCCATCGATTTCATATTCTGCTAACAGTCATTGGATCTCGACCGACGCGAGCAGCAATACTGCGATAAGATAAACCGCAATCCCGATACGCTACAATGCGACCTTTATTAAAGTCAGAAACGTGCTGGTACGCATTTCTCCTTCTTACACGAGGCATCACAACAACTTTTCACCAGGCAACAACGTTCAAATGCAGTTTTAGTATGAGGAACCGGCTGAAAAATTTCCTCATTTAAACACAATGTAGGTGTCGCTACTGGCTCCTGCTTTGTCTGAATGCGCTTAAAAGCTATTCATTTGCATATCACAACACCTTTTTCCTTTCGTATAAATTTCACGTCTGTAGCATGTCGCCTTCTTGGTGTAGCAATTTTAATGGCCAATAGTGTATATATATATATATATATATATATATATATATATATATATATATATATATATATTTCTTAATATAATAAACTCCCTATAATGGGAGGGAATTAGATGATATATTATGGGAAGTTAACATGTAGTTCTTAAGTTATACTACTTATGTTGTGTGTGAAGATAATACATTGCTCAATAAAATACAGGAATACAATCATGTTCCACCTGCAGCCAACCCGGAAGTAATAAGGGGTGTGAGAATTATGATCCATCTGTGTTTTGATGGCTGTCAAACAGTAGAAGAAGTTGTACCACTTGAATGATTGTAATGGTCACGCAGCTATCCAGCCTTGTTTTGCGTGCCTTTTCATCTTTACTGTTCACGCCTGTAATTTCTTTTATTTTTCCAACAGCAATTCAGAATGTATAAGTATTCATTTTTTTGCGGATTATCACGTACTGCAATTTGTTTAATGAGATTTTCGTAACGGATAACAAATGTTGGTGTTTTTAGGTTCTTAATTATTTATATTTATGATGAGATGAGAGAACATGATAATTTGGTCTGGAAAGCCATCTCTCCCATATTTGCATAATAGCTGGTTTGTAAAGTGACTAGTCGAAAAAAAGATGATTCTCAAATCAAAAGCACCATTTGGTTTTACAGTACGGTTTTACAGTACACAGTATGACTTGTAAAATGTCATCCTAAATGAATGTAATTGAGCTGATGTAGTTCTGTAACCGATCTTGAAATAGAAATAACATCATTTAACTCTGGAAAGTATTTACTACAGTATACGGAATAAAAAGCACAACACAAGAATAGTTATAAATTTATTAAGAGGAATAGAAAACTTTAATTTTTAAATCAGAAATTTAGAATTACAGTAACAGCTGGAGTTCAGTTTACTGTTTTTATTCTTGTTGCCATTCAAGTTTGACAAAATATTTCTGTTTCTGTTCGATATTTCCAAATATTTGCCATTGTTTAGTGGCTTCATCGACTGAAATAAATGATCAAAAAAGTAATAAATTAAAACTTAATTTAGAATAATAATTATTATTTTAATAAGTTTTATATTTCATCCATTTTCAGAAAAACAAAACATTGTATTTTGGGTCATTGAAGGAATCTATGCCAAAGTATGCACATAACCAATTCATTAGACCAGCTTGTCCTGATGTGGACCTTGCGCCACTAAAACCAACCAACCCATTCTTTGTTGTGATATTAATTTCTTTTTTTAAAATTATATTCAGCGATATGTTTTGGGAATGATTTTCGAAATCAGTTTTACAAAAACCATTTAGCGCAAATGTATATTATAAAGCAATCCATATTTGATTTGTAGACGGCAAACGCACGGGAACTTTGAATCATTGAGTTAAGCTGTCGGTTGAATAATTAGCTCTCTAACCTTCAAATACAATAGTTTACGGCTGTAATTCCCACCTCGGTTGGGGATATATATATATATGTAATTTCTCATTATTTAAAAAATATATTTCCTTCATTAAAAATGCATTATTTTTAAATATTATTTCCACCAAATACTCAGTCAATTAATTGAGCTTAAACAAGAATACTGACTACAAATTGTTCAAAGAACATTAAGTTCTAAATTCATCCTTTTTAACATGCTAATGAACTTGAATATTTTATTCTTGGATCTTTTCTGAATAGACGCCAATTTCGTCATTTCTTTTTCTAAAAGAATGAGTTTGAATTTTTTCAGCCAAGATTAGTTGGCGATGAAGCACAAAGGTAATTTCGTAACATTTGTTAACACGTGATCATTCAACAAGAAACATTGTCCACGTCAACAAAAATAAGTGTAATCATCTTTTCAATTCCCATTATTTTATTCAGAAATTATTCATAAGTATTTTATAAATTAATAATACTGTTGGATGTCATTTTATGAACTCATAAAGACCAATAAAATAATTCTGTAAATAGAACACTTATTTTAATAAACTGCTCTATTAATAAATTACATATATTATTAGAAATTATTATTTAGCATGCACTATATAAGAAGCAAATATAATAAAATTAATATACAAAATTTATAAGTTCTTAAGAAGTTTTTATTCTCGTTTAATTAATGAAAAATCAGGGAAACTAATCACTTGAGTTTTTGATTTCAAAGCCACTTTGTTTAAAATCTCATTTTCCTTTTTCTTTATTGTAACAAATTATTTTAATGTTTTTCTTTCTAAAAAATTTCAATCTTGTTAGTCATTCCTTTGACTGCTGTGCCGATGGTCGCAGCATTAATTAATTTTTTTCTTGTTTAATATTTGAAAGTTATTTTCCATTCTCATTAATTATGTTCTCTCTTATTTAACTGTCAGATATTTCTGATGCGTAAATCATAGCTGAGTCCACATTAAGCCATGGAATAAAAGTTAAGGCAAGAGCGAGATTCTTTGTCGAAGCTCACATGGACTCATTTTCACTCAAGTCTTCTGGTAAATGCTTTTGTCTTTCCTCAGTCACTTTGGTGATGAAGCCTGTGTGGTCAGATCAACCTGGATATTGTTTATTCTGCAATATAATTTTCGGCATAAACTGACAAGCGTATTACACTTGGTAAATTGATTTCATTGGGCAATTTTAAGCCATGATCGCTCCCTGTAGTAGTACTATACAATAATTACACTTGAACTTGCTGATTATACTATGATCGATTTGAGTCCGTGTTAAAGACCAGCCACTTGTTAAAAAAATCAAAGTTCTTAAAAATTTAAAGTTCGTAAAAACCTGTATATATATAATATATTAGTTAATTACCTTCTAGGGACTTGAAATTGTTATTTAGAAGCATTATTGAAGAGGCAGATGTTCAAGAATAAGTTCTATTCTGAAAAGGAAAATTTTTTTGTAAGAAGACCAATCATGACGTCTATAGAATGTATGCTTGATAGGAGAGCACAATTAAAGAAGCCTCGAGATAAATTAATCATCTCAGAAGGGTACCGCATACTGGCCATTCATTCGGTGAGAATAGTGGCGCGAGACGACAACATCGGTCGGTTCGAAATTACATAACCATATTTGGTAATGTACATTTTGGAATTCCACAACAGAAGTAGTGTTACTAATACATCTGCTAAAAGGATCCAAATGTACAATGAAAGGGTACCAATTACACAGAATACGAAAAACGTATATATATATATATATATATATATATATATATATATATATACACTGGTCTTCAGTGTAGTCAAGCATAGAACATCGTAATCTCGTAATCACTGAATATACACTGAAGAGAAAAAGAGTCTTTTCCTTCTCTTTAACTGAAATATCTGTGTGATATTTTATGTGGAATCTTTTTATTTTTTACTATAAAGATATCGAGTATATATTAAATATATATATATATATATATATATATATATATATATATATATATATATATATATATATATATTAAAGATGTTGTAAAAAATACACAATGGAATAATGAAGTCAGTGAAATACTCATGAGTGAATAATTTCAAACTTAAAATTACTCTTTCATATATATAAAATGGTTTTATTGCAATTGTACATTTAAGCACAAATTTAGTTCACAGTCATCAAATATCTCTGCAATTTAATAATATAGTTAATAATTAGGTCAAATACAACACTATTTATTTATTTATATATCAAAATAATGTAAAATATCAAATCAAATGATTAACAATAACATATAAAAATTCGATCTAAAAAAATTATTTCATTAATATAAATTTTGTAACTCTTCTTATTTTGATGGAACATGAAGAAAGCTTCCACTGATTTCCTGCTTTTGTGCGTTCCTAAAAACATTTTTGAACAAATAGACTGCTATGTTTTAGAAGAAATAATCAGAAAGTTAAGGATTCAGTTGTTTATCTAACTTTACCCAAAATAAAATACACAAGCCAGAGAAAATCGGAACATTAAATTTCTTGAAAATAAATTGACTCTGATAAACATGAAAGTTACAAGCGAAATTGTTTCTCACTTACAAATACAGTCACAAATTATAGATTCTTAATTAACTGGATGGCAATATTTCATGAACAACTGGAAATAGAAGTTTTATTTAATGCATATCACGTTCTGCATAAAAAATAAAAAGTTTCCCAGCTCTTGAAAAATACACAGATCATTTTAAGTAAGGGGAAAGGAAATTTATCATTATTTTAGGTGTCATCTCTTACAATCAAATGAGATTTCTTATGTTTTACCTGGCTTCGACTAGTATCTAAACTATATGCATGAAATATTGAGCTTTTGGAACCTATTAAAAAAATTCCTGTTAAACATTCTATTTTGATACTTTATATAATTAGTGTTAATAACTTTGAATTTTCAAAACACACACACACACACACACACACACACACACACACACACAAAAACACACACACACAAAAACACAAAAACACACACACACACAAAAACACACACACACACAAAAACACACACACACACAAAAAAACACACACGCACACAAAAACACACACACACAAAAACACACACACACAAAAACACACACACACAAAAACACACACACACAAAAACACACACACACACACACAAAAACACACACGCACACAAAAACACACACACACATATATATATATCTGATTTAAGATACCCAAACTTCCAATGTTTTCCGCATTTTACTTCTTTCGTCAGAAGATCTGTTTTTTCGGTTATCTCCTTATTTTAGAAACGTGCCTCCAAAATTATTAGCTGTGAAACACAATGTAACCCTATATGTTCCTAAGTGGTTAATCTTTGTTGTGAAAGATTCTCGATATCATTGTTATCCATCTCCAATCCCATAATAATGACAAAAGAAACAATCTCGTTGACTATAGGTTCCACAGGACATTCCACAGGAACCCCTTATACACATTCGACAACATTCTTCAGCCAAAGTTTATATTTAGCAGAAGTTAGGATTCTCTTGGTAACCCTTCTCCATGCTTTGTCAATCATCTTGAGGCGAGAAACGATGTAAAGTTGATTTCAAGGAATTTTCAATCATATACACACATATAACACTAGTTTAAGAAATGAGTGATTACAAGTGACACTACAATGTGTTACTACTGGAACATATGCTAAGTAGACTATAACATACGCGGCACGATTTTTCCACTCCTCGGCACTCGTTAAGCGAGTCATTCTTTTACAATTTTTTTTTGTTTTTGAATTTTTTTTCCAATTCAATGATTAATATAGTTTTTCTTGTGTTCATGATAGTACAGTAGTAAGAAGGCTCGTTAGAGTGAAGGGTTTCTGATTAATTTCTGGGGACTATTGAGCAGCTGAAGAAGAACGTTGCCTTTCTCTCTTGAACAGAGGTATTTGTCAGGATGAGCAGAGCCTGATTAAGGCAGGGGCAGTTGCCCTGGGTACCCAGTTCAGATGGGACCCCATATCAAATGGAATCGTTCCAATCAAATAGGATCGTTTGCCAATCAAATAGAATCGTTTGCTAAATCAAATAGAAAGTTTGGCGATATGAATCAAAGGGTTCTGGGCCCAAATCAGGACGCTTGTAAATCTTGCTAATTTATTTTATGCAGACAAGTGAATACGACTCATTATCTATAAAATATCTACGTTTAGTAGATTGTTAATGAAACAGTGTTATAGTGTTAATGAAATCAAATATCAAAATCAATATTAATAGTGTTAATAAAGCAGTGTTATAGTGTTAATAAATAAAATACATCAATCTGATACAGTAAATGTGACCTTCATCTATGATTTGAAGTATGAAACTCTTGTTATAATTGAAAATATTTTATTCAATTTCACTTACAAAGATTTATGTATTCTACAACAATAAATTTCACATAAAAATTTTTAATGAAATTAAATTATATTAAAAATTTGCATAAGATTCTTTTAATAGTACAGAGATTATGAATGAAATGATTATAAGAATATGATGAAGATGAATTATCAGCCTCATAATCTAGAAAATTATCTGGAAAATAACTGAAATATCTATAGTAAGTTTTGCAAAAAATTCTGCTTCCATTTTTTTATAGATTGGAACAATAACAAATGTGTAGCTTCAGAAATAATATATACTCAAAATAGATATTAAAAAAATTAATGAAGCAAGAGAGAACTACAAAACTCATATAACCAAATAAAATAGTTCATTTAATAAGAGGAAAGTTTTTAAACCTACCGTTTTTTTGAAATCAATTCATGTTTCGCGAAGAAAGCAAATTCAGAAGTCATGGCTGGTTTGAAAAGATATTTCTCTTGTGGTCTTAAGGTAAAAGATTCGTGATACAATGATATAGATGGAAACCTGATACATTCTTCTTCTACTTTGGGTTTGTCTGAAATGAGGCACCTCTGCTTAAAAGCATTTTATACCATGTTCACCAAACCCAATTGTTCCTAGTTCCACTTTTAGGTTCACCTATTTCATTTTCCGACAATCTCTCTATAGATCTCAGATGTAGCTCTGTGTAAAATAAGGACTATAGAATAAGGTAACTCTGAAGAATAAGGTTTGTCTAAAGTAGTAAATCGAATAAGGATAAAATCATCACACTCATGCATAATATGGTGTTCTGATTCCACATCCTTATTCCATGGCGCAGTCTACTAAGACCCGAATTTTGTGAATGTAATGTTAAACTTTTGTAGAGTGCAATGCTCTTCTGCAAGTATGAAGTAGAAAACTGAAGAATAGGAGTTCCAGTTTCGTTACTTGATTTCAATTCAGTTTTTCAAGGCTGTTCAAAGAGTGTCTTCAGACAGCAAAAATAACCAGATAGAAATAAACTCAATAACACAAACACACTCTCACTGTTGTAATAATTTAAACTTAAATGTTAGCACACAAAGAAATGTACTGAATAAAAATTTTTGAAAAAGAAGAAACAAACTTAAGGATTTAAAAGAATACTGATTATAAAGAGAAGTTTATACTTGTTTCCCTCCATATATTTGGCGATAAAAAAGTTTAGAAAACTTAAGTTATTTTTTATTTAAAAGTGTTTGTAAAACTTTAAATTTACACACAATCCATTTATTTTACTGCTAATTCCTTACAATTATAGAATATTCCAACTAAGCAATATTTCTAGTTTCACAAGCATCGTCAATAGAAACATTAACTTCAGAAGCTATGGCGAAGAATACCGATGAGGTTAATGATTGTAGCACACACAAGTTAAAACTACAATCATTAACCTCATTGGTATGAGCATTAATAAGGATCCTTAAAACAGAAATATTTAAACACGCTATAAAATAAAATAGATCTGAAATCGAGCCTATTATTTTAATCATGAATTTTCATTTACTTATGATAAAAATTTCAGCAACTAAATACATTTTATTATTAAAAATTCTGGGACTAAAGAATGTAAATGCAGTCATTAACTGATCGTCACCTGCAATTTAAGCGATACAGCTTTGCTCCTATAAGAATTTTGCTTTTGTCCTCTAGGAGAAACCGCCTATTGAGTGATGATAAGTTGAATATATGTATGTGTATATTTATCACGTCTACACTGCTTGTAATAAGAATATAAAGTACGATTTACCACTTTCATACTTGGCTTGTTGAAAGTGATAAATTTTACTTTTTTTACACTGCTTGTGACAAGAATTTGAAATAAGATTTACCTCTTTCATCTTTGGCTTGTTATTATTTTTGTGTCAAAAAGTTAATCTATTGAGTGATGGTTAATGGATTATGTGTGTGTGTGTGAATATGTTTATTTATCACGTCTACACATTTTGTAATAAGAATTTAAGATAAGAATTACCACTTTCATACTTAGTTTGCTATTATTACACTCTTTTAAAAAGAAGATTTATCACTTTTATTCCTGGCTGTCATATTTTTTACGTAAAAAGCTAATATTAGCTAATTTTTAATTCATACTTAATAAATTAGATGTATACTCAATTTCGGTTCTTTGAAATCAGCTGGCTTAGTATAAATGTGCCTTTCTTATATAACATATTCCCCGTAAATATCATTTAAGTGTTTTGTTTTCTTATAATATTATAAACAATATAAGATTTTAATAGAATCATTTGTGTAAAATAGAAAGAGTGAGAAAAAGATTGTACATAAATTATTTGGGAAACGCTGCTGTTTAAAATTTTTATTATAAATTAAATTAGTGTAAATACGATATGCTATTTGATGTACATGTTATTTCATTCATAATTATGTAATTTAAAAGTTAAATGCAATTTACTCGTTCGTCTATACTGGAAAGTACTAAGCAAAAATTTGACATAAATTACAAAACTTGGAAAGTTTTTGCTTATAAAAATAATTTGTCTTGTGAATTTTTTTCAAAAATTTCAAACTATGGGAAAAAAAAGAATAAAAACATCACCAGTAAATTTGACAAGAAAATTTCAAATATATTTCAAAAGGATAAAAAATAAGGGAATGATAAAAATTTTAAGGTTGATAAAACAAATAAATTTTAAACATTATTCAATAAGTCGTGAAATAAAAATATGCATTTTTAATCTATAACTGGGGGTAAGGGCCATTTTTTTGTGGGCAAAATGTGTTCCGAAAATAAATCTTTGCCTCTTCCCTCTAAACATGAAAAGGTCCGATCCTAACATAAACTGTAACCACGCGCAAGCGTCGTGTTCTGATTGGCTGTGTTCCCTTTGGTCCTCCTCTGCAGTGATCCCATCCTCCATTTCACTTCACTTCTTTCTCGTGGCGCTGGAAGCAGGTAAGGGGAGCTCTTGATTTCTTTTTTTCCCCCTCATCCCTTCCTAATTGTAGTGGCTTTCCCTGTAGTTCAGTTGTTTTTATTCCGCTTAAGATGGAGGACGCAATCACTTTAATGCTACTATTTTTGTATTCGATCTGCGCCAAGAGAATTCGGAAAACTTTTTTTTTAAGAATTTTCTACAATTCCACAAAATAATAAATTATTAAAAAAAATTTTTTTCCCATTTTTTAATTATAAAAACTTAATATATTTATATAAAAATTTTTCAGTTGTGTGTGTGTAGCAGTCAAAAATTTTTTTTTTCTAATACAAAAGAAAATTACTAAGCGAATTAATTAATTTATTATTTTAATTATTTGAAATTGATGGGGTGATAATAATTAAAAAAATTAATACAGAGAAATGCAGCTCATTTCAAAAATGCTTATTTATTTTAAAAAGAAAATTAATATATTCTTTTCCTAATCATTAAATACAAAGATTTCTTTCACTTAAACAGTAACAATATACTAAATTACATAAATTAACGCAATGAATTTACGTTTGTTTTGAGGGATGCAGAATCTAAAATAATTGTCAGTATAATATGTCGTTCATTATCAATTAATACACTTTATGATATTGTTTTTGAGTAAGAATTTGTATTTAAAATAAAATAAAAATGATAAATATAAAAATTATTTCTTAATAAACTTTTATGCGGAGATATAGAAATACGAAATTTCCATTTTCTTGAAAAGTTAAGATTTCTTAATTTAAAATTTTAAGCTAATTTTCATCACTCTATGTAAAAATGTTCCGTATTATTGTATTAATATCTGAAAAATCAAATTAAAAATAACTTCATTCTAAGCAATGTATCTCATTCAATTCATTTGCTCGCAAACTTCAATAAACTACTCTTTAAAATTAATTATTAAAAGAAGTATACCATATTTAATACAGTTTATTATATTCTAAGCATTTTATCGCACATAGTTAATTGTATATTAAAATACTTGATATAAGCTCTCTGGCATAAATTAAAATTTTTTCTATTAATCTTGGTAAGGACTTATGAATTAAACTGTCAAAATTAAATTTAAGTGCATTTATCAAAGTATTTTAAAATTCAATGAATCCTCGAGTAAATATTACAAAATTTATGATATATACAAAAAACAATCATATTTCTATCGAAATAAAATAAAATTAAATATTTATTTAAATAAAATTTTCCTTAAATCAATTGTTCTTCCTTTTTACAGTGATTTTTACAATTATAGTATTGTGGTTTAAATCATCATTCTTTTCTTAGGTGTTATCAAAAATTTAAAGATTATAATGATTATTTTCATTTTTTATGCTTACTGTATTTTGAAAGCATTATTTTTATGAAATAACATTTTGACAGTTGACTTTTAGTTTTATATTTCCTTTTTAATTGTTTAATTTTATCTAAATTATGGAAATTTCTAAAATAAAATTATTTCATACAATCGATTATTTCTACTATTATCGATTACTCAAAAGACTTGAGTAAATAGTTTTTATTCAAATCTTTTGATCAGATCACATGATTCAGCGACTTTTTATTTTTACCGGATTCGTTCTTTCCTTATTCATTAAATAGGAAAAGAAGAAAGTTTAACATTAAGTTATGTGTGTGTATTGTGCGTATTTAAAGATTTTTGTTAAACTGAAAATCTTTAATAATTATTGATAAATTATTACATGAATAACTTTAATTAATTTGCTCATGATTTTCGTTTATTAATTTAATATATGAATTCTCTAAGGAAAGATAAGGAAAATAAATACAGTGGTGGCCAAAATTGTGGACACGTTTGGAAATATTTATGTTTTTGAACTTAGCATGCTTATAGAAAATGTTACGTTACGCAAAATGCAAACTTTTATATTTCATTTTAAAGATAACTTTTTACTGAATTCAATACAAAGCACAAAATTAAATTATTTAGAATACAAAAAATGTTAAATGATAATAGTTATCGATATACATTAGATAGTGATGATTGCAATGAGTTATCAGTACTTACTAAAGTACCCTTGATTTTTGATTACAGCTTTATATCGACGTTTTATTGAGCTGACAAGAGTTTCAAGCTCTTCTTTCGTTATTATATGATGCCAGGAAACAATTATAGCCTCAATTACTTTCCTACAATATATACCTCAATTTGATGGGTGCCTAATTCGGACAAGAGTTTTCAAACGGTGCCACAAATTTTCGATAGGATTGAGGTCAGGACTGTTTCCTGGCCATGACAACAATTTAATGCTCTTTGAACAAAACTGCTCTTTCGATATTTTGATCGTGTGGCAAGGAGCAGAATCCTGCTGAAAAATAAACGAAGCATTGTTGGGAAAGAGATCTCTAATGGAAGGTAGAAGTTTTGTTTCTAGAATAGAATCAATGCATTTTCTGGCATTCAGTGTCCCATAGATGACATGAAGGCGACCAATACCATCTTCTGACATGCACAACCAAATCATAACACTAACTGGGTTCTTCACAGCTGCTTGAATGCTGTTAGGATGTAGCTCTTCTCCTGTTCTACGTCTTACATATTTTAGCCCATCACTACCGAATAACGATAGCTTAATTTCATCACTCCATTTTACTTGTGACTACTGATTATCTGTCCAATTAATGTGTTCCTTTGCTCACTGTAGTCTTTATTTTATGTTGCTGAAAATTAAGATAAGGCTTTTTACGTGGAATTCTACCACTCAGTCCAACATCTGTTAATCTTCTCCTGATTGTTCTTGAACTAACAGAAACACCAGAATCATTCAGATCACTTCTGATGGCCACTGATGACATTTTTCTATCTTGGAGACATAGTCTTTTTATTCTTCTGTCATCAATAGATGTGCTGCACCTTTTTCGGCCTTTTCCTTCTTTGTTTTTTATTGAATTTGTCTCCTGATATCGTAAACAAAACTTTCGGACTCCAGATGTAGTCACTGAACCTGTCTTGCAATTTTAACATAGGAAAGATCACTTTCTCGTAACACAATAATATTCCATCTTTTTCTAGGTGTCCACTCCACTCTTTTATTTGATGTCATTGCTTCATGTTTATATGTTAAAAATTTTTACAAAAATTCCTACTTGTAATTGCAGTGTATAAGAAACAGTTTTGAAACCTCTTGTCTCCAAATGAGGCAGCCATCAAATAAAAGGAAAGTAATTGAGGCTATAATTGTTTCCTGGCATCATATAATAACGAAGGAAGAGCTTGAAACTCTTGTCAGCTCAATAAAACGTCGATGTGAAACTGTAATCAAAAATCAAGGTACTGATAACTCACTGCAATTATCATTATCTAATGTATATCGATAACTATTATCGTTTAATTTTTTTGTATTGCAAATAATTGAATTTTGTGTTTTGTATTGAGTTCAGTAAATAAATTCTCTTTAAAATGATATACACAAATTTGCATTTTGCGTAACGTAACATTTTCTATAAGCATGCAAAGTTCAAAAACATAAAAATTTCCTAAAGTGTCCACAACTTTGGCCACCACTATATATATATATATATATATATATATATATATATATATATATATATATATATATATATATATATATGAATGATATTTCATATAAAGTGAAGAGAAACAGGATGAACGTTGCTTAATTAGAATATCCGTTCGAGTTAAGCATTATTCAATCTGCATCAGCAATTCTGCATCAGTCAAAGTTAAAGCGAATAGAGTAAAAGCATTTTTTATACATCGTCTGAGAATAAAATCAAATGATAATTGTTTATTCTTTCGGTTTAATTTATTGTCTTCCTAATATATGAAAAAAGGATTTTTTTTAATTCTCTTTAATTTTATTTCTTTAAGAAGTTTCTTAGAGAAAGTTTTAAACTTTTCTTGAAGCTTCTTAGAGAGAGATTTAAACTTTATTTCAGAATGTTTTAATGATTTAATTAACATAATATAATTTTGTTTCATTGATAAGGCTAGCTAATTTTTTTTAATTTAGATTCGTTATAAAACTGGATTGTCATATTTCATTGGAAAACGCTCTGCTTTTCCAAATTTGTTTAATTTGACATTTATTAGTAATAGTAATTAATATTCCGAAAAAAAATACAAAAAGTTGCTTGTAGTTTGCATTTGTTGTATTGATAATTAATTGAATTGAATGGTAAAAATTCAAAAAGAATTAGGGTTTCGTTGTTTAATATTTAGTAGCTAACTCTTTCCAGTGCTTCATTGCAATTTCAGTTTGGTTCATTGTAATGTATATATTTAACAAACTTTAAAATAATACACAATTCTATTAATATTCTGAAATCGGTGAAGCCAATACAATACGGTAAAAGATCCTACGGTTAAAAAAAAATCAAAAAATAATTTAAAATATTTTTATTTAATAAATATTTTCAAATGTGAATTACTTCTGAAAAGTCTACATTTTAATTTATATTTTTTAATTTTATATTCATTAATACCTAATAAAACATTAAAGAATTCAAACAATGTCAAACGTACTATGGTGCTTATGTCTTTCAGAGATTATTCTTATGACAATATGTTGTGACTTAATATTTATTAACTAATTACTATCGATATCTCTAATCGTAAAAAAATTAAAAAACGTTCTATTACTCTAAATGAAGTGAAAAGAACTATTGTGTTAACATATTTTTAATGAAATATATTACAGTTAAAAAATTTAAAGTACTAAATGGTTTATTAGGTACAGAATAGTAAGATTCAAATGAGTGAAAAATAGCGAGATAGTATGGTTTTTTTTTTTTTTTTTTTTTTTTTGGAAAAGTTGCAATATTAGAGTATTTTATTTATAAAAGTAAATCAAATAATTGCTACGTTCTATATAAAAGCATATTTACAATCATGCTTACTAGTATACATTGATTTAAAATAAAATTCGAGTTCGCACATATTTAAGTTAACAAATTCCAAACTTAGAGCCTAAATTGCTTAGTTCAAACTTCAATCAAACAATCATAAATTATTCTTTTAACATTTCCTATTATATAGATTTATAGTGACTTAAGTAATTCCAGATCTTAATTTCGTTCCAATCTTTGTAAGCAATCGGTATCTACTCTTTCACAAAACCTTGTGCTATCTTTTATTTTTATCACTTAATTAAAGTATATATATCCGAATTTAAAAGCACATAGACCTAACTTTTAAGTCTATGAGGATTTAAGAATGAGTCTATAAGGATTTCAAGATTCATTATAGACCTAACATTCAAGTCTATTAAAAACTGAGTCTATGAGCAGTTTAAGATTGATAATAGACCTAACATTTAAATCCATGAGAATTAAAGAATGTGTCTATAAGGAGATCAAAGTTGATAGTGAATGAAAAGAATAGACCTAACATTTAAATCTATGCTGCTTTAGAATGAGTTTATAAGGATTTCAAGGTTGAGAACTAAAGCAAAATACTTAAAGCTAACGTTCTAATGTTAATAATAAGTTCTCTTGAACACTCGTTCATATAAAAGTTTTTTTTTAACAATGATCATTTTTTGATCAAGTATCCGAGTTTGATAGAAGAAAAATAGGGGCCTACAGGGATTGCTTATTATTTTTCAAGGAAATAGGTAGTCGTGATGGAAGAAATCAAACAACTGTAATGCGTATATGTGATCGTTGTATGCAGGAGGGTACAACGGACTGACGTATTCGATGACATCCACCTCAGTACACCATTTCACGTGATGGCACGCAAATTATGCGCATGGCAGTGATGGATCACTCATCACATCACGAACCATAGCACAGAGCATTCAGTCTGTAACACATCATCCAGTATCTGCGCGTACCATTCGACGCCGTTAAGAGCAGAGTGTCTGTAAACGGCGTCGAATGGTCTTTCCTTTTCTTGTCTTTTCGCAAGACGTCCATTGCTTCGTCTACCTTTGACACAGAGCCACAGACGTCTCTGCCACCAATGGTGCGAAGAAAGAAAGATGTGTACGACAGAATGGAATGAAATTATCTTTACTGACGAGTCACACTTCTATCTGCAACACCACGATGGTCACATTCGAGTCTGTAGACACCCTGGAGAGAAGATGCTGAACAGCTGGGTTATGCAGCGACACACAGGTCCTGCACCGAGTATTATGGTATGGGGTGTATTGGGTATCATTCTCGCACTCCTCTAGTACTCATTGCCGGTACTTTAAACAACCAGCACTACATCTCCGAGGTGTTGAAGTCAGTTTCTCTTCCTTACTTTCAGGGATTGCCCATAGTCATATTTAAACAGGATAATGATTAGCCCCACATATTAAGCATTGTCCTATGGTTCTTCGTCAATCACCAGATTGAATTGCTTCCTTAATCGGCTCGTTCTCCGGATCTTTACCCGATAGAAAACACGTGGTCTATGTTTGCTCAACGATTGACTCAAAGTGCATCCCCAGCTGCCACCCTAGATCAATTTTGTCAACATGTGGGAGTTGCTGTACCTAAAGAATGCATCCAAAGTCTCTTTGAATCAATGCCAAGCCGTGTGGCAGTGGTGATTTCCAACAATGGCGGCTACTGATTTTGGTAGGAACTACACTTTACAGAAGTCTATAAATTTAATCATTTGATACTTGGTCAACAGTTAGCTACATAAATTTTGTTGTGATATCTCTTGTCTCTCCTGGTGTTGCAATCTGAGTGGCCAGCAGTGTGCTATGCAAAGGATTAGAAAAATACGAAAAATGTCTGAATTTGCGAATTTTTTATGACGTTAATTAAGATTCAAGAAAAATTTAAGATCAGAAGCATACCTAATCAAAATTATATGAACAGGATAATTGTCTCCTACTAACTTTGCTATAAATGCTTGTATACACCAACCAACACCCCTGTACCTAACCTAAGAAGGGTTCTACCAGTTTAGATAGGAGTTGCTAGAAAGAATAAAAGAAAGTAACACCGCCAGGGGCACCACCCCCACAACAGTTTCGAACTATGTACGCAACAGCTCCAGACACCTCTGCTGCCTCTGGTGTCCCCAACTGACAAGTTCATGGGACATCAAAACAAGGTGCGTTACAATAAAACATTGGCACAGTGGAAATTACAAGGTATACAATTTAACATCAAGATATTCAATTTAGCTTAGGCAAACATGCAAGATAATAAGGAGAAGTTAGTAAAGTTTAAAAAAAAAGTGAACTAAAATGTACAAACTGTGTAAAACAAAACAATAGTTAGTAAAATTAGAAAAGTAAAGGTTATTATATGTTGCACAGAGCTACAAGGCACTCTGTACTTGTTCACCATCGTCCAGGAGGTCCGATTCTCCTTGCTGGTCATCCTCCTCTTCTTGGTAATGTGGAATAAACAGTTCTCTGTGATTTATTAAAAAGTTTATTAAAGCAATCACTTTGGTTCTTGAATGGGCATTGTTTACAATGTTTCTGGTCCATTCCCTTGTTAGATGGGCACTGGGCCTGGTGAAATGTCATGAGCTCGTGACTGGGCAGTCAGTTGCGTAGTGAATCGGGTTCCCTATGTCCCCGCAGGCATAGTATTCACTTGGGAGGGCACCTATTCTGTGCAGGTAAGTCGGGAAGGGGCCGTGCCCTGTAATAAACAGGGTTATTTGTCTTGGCCAGCATTGTGTTCTACTTCTGACCTTCGGTATAACATCATATACCAGTCTTCCTGTTTCTGCCTGATCCCAACTGTCCTGCCATTTTTAAAAGGGTTCTTCTGCTAGAAGTCTCTTATAGTAGGAGCGTGGCGTTGGGAGGATGATGCATGGGCTTTCTTGGATTGTTGTCTCTTTGGCCAAGCTATCGGCCAGCTCATTGCCTTCAAAGCCCACGTGGGCCTTTATCCAGCGAAGTTTGATTGCATTTGTCAAATTTAGATCTTTCTGGATAGCTCTTGCTATAGGGCTAGTAGTTGTTGGGTTTCCAACCGCCATAATTCCAGAAAGACTATCCGACCAAATGTTGCAGATGTAATTTTGCCGGTTTGCCCACTTGATTGCCTGTTGGATCGCATAAAGTTCTGCCTGGAAAACAGTGTTATTGTCTCTTATGCGGAATTTTTCCGAGTGGAGGACGATGTTATTTTGGATGGCCACGAAAGCAGCGCCAACGCTATCCTCCAGTTTGGATCCATCCGTATAAATGTGGCAAATATCTGCTTGATTAGCTGGTTGGGCATCCTTTTCTAGGCAAATTTTATTTTCTATATTGAATATACCCGGATGTATTGTGAGTTTTGCTACTCTGTCCTCGACTTTGCTGGTGCCAGTGATTTTGAAAATGTGTTTCAGCTGGGCTTCTTTGTCAATTTGCAGGTGCAGGGGTAAGATACCAGTTATTACCTGCAGTGCTTTAGTGGCTGTGGTGCGCCTGTAATGTTCAGGAGAAATTTTCTCTGAATTCTATCCAGGAGGAGTTGATTCTTTACTCGAAGAGTCCTCCCCCAGATCAAGGCCCCATGGGCAAGAATCCTTTCCGCAATAGTTTTGTATAGTATTGATCTCTGTTTTTGTGAAAATCCCCAATTAGTTCCCGCCAGTCTTAGTAGCTGTTGATATATTCTGGAAGCTTTGGCTCCTTGGATTTTGATATGCTGGGACCAATTGAGTTTCTCGTCAATTGTGACTCCTAGTAGTTTCATGGTTTTGGATCTTCTGACTTTTTGGCTATCCCATTGTATTTGTGGGCAGCACTGTAATTTCGTGAGTAGTAGGTAGTTTGACTTTTCTACGGAGATTCTCAGTTGATGTTTCTCGGTCCATTGCCTGAAGAGTTTAAGGGCTTCAGTTGCAACTGCTCCCAATTTTCTTTCGCTACTTGCCGCAACTAAAAATGTAAAATCATCAGCAAATGCTTGCAGGGTAACGCTGGACTTTGGGTCTATTGTTTTCCCCACTGCTGACCAGTCCAGTTGCAGTGGTTCGTCAGGTAGTAGGTTCCACATTATCGGACCACTGCATGAGCCTTGTGGACAACCAATTTGTTGTGTGTGCTGGACTAGTCCCTGGTTAGTATTAATGGCTACTATTCTGTCTTCTAGGTTGCTAAACAGGATGTTTCTTATTTTGGCTGGACAATTTTTCACTGCAAGCGCTTGTCTAATGGATTCGTGCTATAAATGCTTGTTTTATACTTGTCAGTATGTTGTAAAAAAGAAATCTTTTTACAAGATGGCAGAATTTGCCATGGACTATTTCAATATTTGTTTTAGTGTATGATATAACATGCTTTATGCTTTAACTTAAAGGAGTCTTTACTACATTCAATGTTGTTAAGATTTGGAAGCCTCTGTACAAATGACTAAAGTTCATCTCCCTGTTTTTTAGTGCAATTTCTTAGCGGGACAGTATTCGACTCTTATCTGAGGACTGGAGACTTCAAATATTTTCATAATGTTTTTTCTCGTTCTATGGTTACTTTTGATCATCATTGCGTATTATACGGAAGCTTAAATTTTAAATTGCATTCTGCATAATATTAATACTAATTGCTTTCTTTCTTCTGTCATATCTAATAATCACAA
This sequence comes from Latrodectus elegans, assembly GCA_030067965.1. Taxonomy (NCBI): domain Eukaryota; kingdom Metazoa; phylum Arthropoda; class Arachnida; order Araneae; family Theridiidae; genus Latrodectus; species Latrodectus elegans. The sequence continues at coordinate 85,738,618 of CM057811.1, forward strand.
TGTTTTAAAACTTTTGCAATTCTATATTGTCAAATTCTTCATCTTTCAAATATTTGTAGGTAAAGCTGCATTAAAATGCATATGCAGCCAATAATGGCCATCGGGTATTTTTACGATTGATAATATGGATAAATTTGACGTGACCAAGTTGGCATCATATTAAAATATCGATATTGTTTCCTGAATCATAGAATTTGTAGATACGATTTAGTTAATTGTGTTACTCCTAAGTACCAATGATATATTTATATTGTTTAAATTTTCATATCCGTGGTACTACTATATGTAACACTAACATTATTTCAAAATTGGGGAAAATTATTGTTATTGCCACTTTATGTTATTCCGCGACGTTTTGATTTTTACCAGTTATATGTTAAGTTTAAACTTTCTTTTAGCTCTCCATAATTGCTATAATATAGCTTGTAGTATTCCTTCATTCCCTTAAATGCAAGATTTTATTTTTGAGTTACTTTTAATACATATATTATAACATATACTTATTCTAAAACCTGTTAGAATATATGGATGAAGAAAATTTTGAGAATTTATAGACAAGAAAATCCTGATTTCAGGGCAAATCATTCAACGATGAAGTACCCTGATTGCCAAGAAGCAATCAAATCTAATCACGGAAGGCACTGTCAGTCACCATGAAGGTAAAGATCCAGTAAAAGGCGTTATTCTTCCATGGTAAAAGCCATTTCTTTTGTTCTTCCAAACACTCTTGCCTTTCAAACAAAAGATGGCGAATTTTCCAACATATCACTGCGCATCCGTTGAAGGCGCTTTGTATCAATCCAGCTGTGATAATAACAATATCAAAACACAAGAAGAATTGCTTCCACATACTGACATTAATGTAAATATATCGAACACTAGCCAAGCTGTTGGTGATGTGTTAAAAGACAATAATGAAAATTCTTGCAAAATCAACAACTGTTCCGATGAAGTTTCTACCTCAGGTACCCATATACCCCAGGAAACTTTGGTTGGAAATCAAAATTGCGATCAAAATGAAATGAGTTACAGAGAAAATGCAGAACTTGACTTTGATATGAAGTATGATAGAGAGAACCAGGCAGCCTCTAGGCACATTGAAGTGCAAGTGAGTCCCTTGAAAACTAAAATTTCTGGGTCATTAGATGGAGATTCAGTAGCTCATGTTGATTGTTTGATGGAAATAGAGTTGGAAGGAGGAGAGAGTGATCCCGAAGATCCAGAAGATGACGACCAAAATGATAATATATCAACTGAAGTCCAAGTTACAGAATTACCAAATCCTTTACTAAATACAAATGCAGACTCTCTCGAAGATATATGTTGCGATTCAATTCCTTTAGAAGTGAAAGAAATCCCTTCAAGTACTGAAAGCAAACCAATGCTATTAGATGAGAACAAAAGCAAAACTCATAGTCTGGAAAACAATTCGTCTAAAGTTTGTGATTTTGCAAAGCCAGATTGTAATTTGGTGTGCCTAAGTGATGAAAAGGAAAATTTTAATGCAGAAACTACAGCTACTTTAAAATATTTACAAAATTGGCAAGAAGTTGGAAATAATGCATTGAAAGGTGATGAAAAAGAAACCAATTTCATCTTTGAGAATGCCGAAAAGAAATCTGATACAAGCATTAAGCCATTTACTACTACAGAAGAACCTAAAGATATCGCAGAAAAGAGTATTGATAAAATATTACTCAACTCAAAAGAAAATGAAGAGGGTTTGACTTTTCAAAAAGTCTCGATAACCTCAGTTGAAAAAGGGGATTTGTCTAATACATCAGATAAACTGAATACTTGTCAAGAAACTAAATATGAGCTTACAGATATGAAATTTAAACCATTAGATTTGCAAACAGATGTTATCAAAGTACCACACAAAGACGATGACAAGTGTATTCCTAAAGACAATCATCTTGATATTTCTGTTGATTCGAACATTTGCAAAGAAACTAAAGATTCTAATTTTGTAGAGATAGTATCTAAAACAGATGATAATATAGTTGGTAAAGAATATATTTATGAATGTAGCAGGGAATTTCCCGAAATTGTAGATAATAACGCACAAAAAGACAATATCAATACAAATGTTCGGGAAACTGTGATGCCATTCTCAACTACACCAAAAACAAAAAGACGCAAAAAGAAGAAACAAGGCAAATCAGAGAGAGAAAATTCCATCTCCAAGTCAGACCTTTCTTTTCCTAAAATCAAAATAACATCAGACTCTGGTGAGTTTCCAGATAACGCCGAAGGTCAAAAAGTCATATCTCCGCGCAAAGGGATTAGAATCAACGAAGACGAGATTGAAACAGCAATCAGAGCTGTAAAATTCGATGATGAAAGTGACATTAACGAAGCCATAGAAGACACTATTTTAGCGCAAAGTGTTGATGGTTCATCGAATGGCACTTACGATAATTTTACTCTGGAAATACCCCCAGAAGAAGACACCCCTGTTCTTTCAGGAGCTTTTGAATCTGCGGTACAGGACGAAAAGGTCGTTTTGGATAATTTGACTGTTACAGGTGGTGTTAGGCTTAAGAAAAGGAAAAAGAAAACTAAAAGAAGTGCTAGTGCATCTCCAAAAGGTGGGCGTAAGCTATCGAAAGCATGGTATCTCTCCGGCACTGTTACTTTTTCCGTTCTTTAAGCATCTTTGCATTGCGTAGTATAGATTTCATTGAAGCTAGTTAACGCTTATTATTCAGTTTTTATTAATTATATAATTAGGTAGTTTTATTTTGTACTGCATATAAAAATTTAATGCTTTGATCATTTCATAAATAATACATAAAGTCATAAATATGGAAATGCAATATTTATCTTTAGATACTGTTATTTTGTTTTATTAAGTGCATGAGTTAAATGGTGCCAAAAAGAAAAAATATATATATTGTTATTTCAATGAAACATTCATACTTACAAAGCAGAATTATTAGACTTCATTATTTTAGTAGATTTAATTAAACCATTAAATAAAAAAGAGCTATCTGAAAAGTATATCAGTTTACTAATTCCATTTATTAATTAAATTAACAATACATATCATAGTATGAAAATCGCTTTGTTGCGCTCATCAAAATTATATATGGTTAAACACCTTATCTTTTATTGAATATTATTTGCTTTGTTATTAAGAAAATTATTAAAAAGTATGGTTCCTGCAGCATCAGTTTTATTAGATTTTGCTCCTTTTCTTATAATTTAGTCCATCAAATAATTAAAATTGTTCATTGCATTCCGTGAAGTATTTTTTACACGCATTTAACTTTATTTGAAGTAGTAGATCTCTTCAAAAGATCTTGCTTTCAAATAAGGTTCCCAAATATTTTTAAACATTTCTAGATTAGTTACAATAATTATAATAACCTTATACTTTGTTTAGTTAGAAAGTAAATGGTCATTTGATTCTAAATTAATCTAAAATCTCTGAGCGAATGATGTAAATCATATCTTTGTGACATAATATCTTATATGCATGACAGTATTATCTTTTGACAGTTGAAAATTAATTGGTTGAATATTAGTTCAGCAAATTTAGATAACAATTTAATTGAATAGGTGTATTAACTAAAGACAGATTGACGGAAATTGAAGCATTTGTGCTTGTAAAAGGAATTCTAATAATCTTGTAATTAAGGCAATGAACCATCCGTTAATCACAATGAAAATCTTTGAGTTCGTGAAATAAACTTTCCTAATGTTGTACTTTGATGTAACAGGTTTATATCAATTGATTGAAAGTATTAATTATTTCGAAACTGCTGTAGTGATCTTGTTCTTTCCCATTGTATATAACAAAATAACAGATTGAAAATAAATTTTTTTTGGAAAGAACCACATAAATTGATCTTAATTTAAATTGCTTTTACAAAAATTTAATGGCTTATTTTTTAAAGATTGCTTAAAAGCAGGAATTAAAATATTTTCTATTTAAAATGTAGTATTTTCACAGAAAACATTACAACCATTGATAATTTTATCAAGTTTCTCAGTTTAAAAAATAAGATTCTTTTAAATTAATAAAAATTGCATCACATGAAAAATAGGAAATTTTTTATAAAAAAAAAACATTATAGAAAATATTTATACATATATAACAATTACACACAAGATGTTTAGCTGTACTAGAAACAAAACAAATATTTCTATAATTTTATAACTGTTGCCCAAATTATTTGCCAACTACACCAAATTATTCTATTTTATTTACATTTTCGAGGTCCTCTTCATTTAATTAATATTTTTTACATCATTGTACAAGTAGATTTTGGTACAATAATTTTCAGATGGAACACCTGATTTTAATGGGGAAGTTGTAATCAAATCATATGAGCGAAAAAATCTTCTAACCATCTTCTATGAATGCACACACCAATTTAATTTCGCGCATTTTTGAAAAGATAAAATGCGCATGTACAAAACATGGAAAAAATACCAGTGATAAAAATGAAAATATAAAAAAAATTTGTTTCTTATTAATTTTCAGTGGCAGCTTTGGGAATTTGATTTCCAGGTATGATAACAAATCTGCACTCATAAAGTCAATTTACAGCGTTTCATAGTATTCATAAAATTGAGAATTCGTCGATTTTTTTATACTTTAAACTTTAAAATATGGAAGAATATTAATGTGTGTGTGTGTGTTAAATTTAATACTAATTGATTATGTCAAAATAATATCGCTCAAAGTTTTTTCAACTTAATCTTAGTGATTTGCTCATAAAATTCAGACTATTATTTTATTTGGATTACGAATATAATTATGAGAAAAAATGTAAAAATAAATATTGTAAATATGTATTTTATGAAGTAATCCGGTGATATCGGATGTAAGAAATGAATAGAAATTGCATTTTTTCATTTCCCTTCAGAATTTTGTCTTAATTTAATGAATAAGATTTTAATGACATAAAACAAAACTGGACTATATTTTATGAAAAAATCTTATTATTAACGATTTTAATTAATATATAGTGATTTGAAATCAGTAATAAATTTATGAATTAAATATTTTATGTGTTGTAAAATGTAGTAACAATTGTTTTCATAGAAATTGCATTTTTTCATTTCCCTTCAGAATTTTGTCTTAATTTAATGAATAAGATTTTAATGACATAAAACAAAACTGGACTATATTTTATGAAAAAATCTTATTATTAACGATTTTAATTAATATATAGTGATTTGAAATCAGTAATAAATTTATGAATTAAACATTTTATGAGTTGTAAAAGGTAGTAACAATTGTTTTCATACATCTTTGTAAAGGGTTTTTAGATGTTAATTATTAAAATTTTGAGCTGTAACTTATATACTTCAGTTGATAAATTAAAAAAAATATTAGCTTCTTATATCGTTTATATCGTGTAAAAGATTGTTTATTATATTTAAGCCTACTAATGTTAGACCCTTCTGATTGAAATGTACTACTGTATTGAGAAAAAAATATTAAATACAGTTTCATTATTCTGCATAATAATTTTATGCTTGTTTTCCTATTTTTATTTATTTTTAGACTGTGCATGTTATAATAGGTCATGCAAAGCATGAGAATTTAATTACTTTTACTTTATTCCTAATTAATTAATTTTTCATTTATTCAACAGTATTCATTAATAATCTTTATTAAATAAAATCTCATTCTGCAATAATTTTTTTTAACATTTTCGCATATAGACATAAAAAAATCCAGTACACTCATTTGTAAAATTTTTGTATTATTTTACACTGATCTAAATTTCACTTGATGCAAATTTTAATACATATTCTTAAGAAATAAATGAATCTGTTTTATAAGTTCATAAAGAATTTATGAAATTGACAATAAACATTTTATCATTGTTCATTGTTATAGTTTGTCTGATATTCTCAAACATTAAGAGAAAAATATTTAAAAGGAGACCGCGTTGTTACTGTAAATAAATTTGGGATCAATTTTCTTCTCAATAAAATAACTATTTGAATTAATTTTATTAATTAATTTAATATTCGCTTGATTTTATTAATAAAGCAATTTAAAACCATATTGATGCCTCATGGTGAATATTACACATATTTTTGTTAAAATTCATGTAAAACTTTTTTTTTTAAAAAAAAACTACATTTTTATTTTTGTTTTTTACTGCATATGTCACTAAATTCTTCTAAGAACACTTAATAACTATATGTATATTTGCTTGATGTTTCCATTTGAGGGACTTTTAAGATGGGAATTTCATAACAAAAATCTAAACTTACCTAATTTTCTGAATAAAAATTAATAACTCATTTTACTTTCAAAATCACTTTTCTAAAAAGGGTAAATACAATATATATATAAGCATATGTAGAATATAAAAATTATTTTAACTTTGAAAAATATGTAAAAGCGTAATTTTTACTTTGGTATTAAAATATCTCTGATTATTACTTAGCCTTATTTTTTATATGTGGGGTGAAGAAATTTTACAAAAATATTATATTAATTGTTATTTATTTATTACAGGTTCTGTTCCTAATACAGCAAAAAAATCTCAGGTAAAGTCAGTTTGAATATTTTTTTATTAACATAATTATTTTTTAATTTAATTAATATAATTAATATTGAATTTCATGAATAAAGAGGGAGAACGCCAAGGTTAGAAAATAAAATATATTTTTAAATGACTGATTATATACATATATATATATATATATATATATAAAATATATATATATAAAATATATATATATATATATATATATATATATATATATATATATATATATATATATATATATATATATATATATATAATTTGAGTAGCATATTTTTCTTAATAATTCTCCAAAATATATATTAGTTTTATTACAAGTCTCATATGTTAACAAATTAACATATATTATCCTCATTTCAAATATGTGTTAAATTTATAACAAAATATATTTGTCAGTTTTATAAAAAGTGTAAAGCTAATATTTTAACAAAAATATAATGGCGATTGTAGCTATAAGCAACTCTAAAATATTTTAAAATTGGAAATTGAAGAAATTACAGAATATATAATATAATTTTTTGATCAAAAAGTTCGATTATCTAAAATTGATATAATGCTATATAACAATTAATAATGAATGGTGTATAATCCATTTTTTATATCCGTATATATATATATATATATATATATATATATATATATATATATATATATATATATATATATATATATATATATATATATATAATTCAAAATAAATTAATGTATAATTAATATTTACACAACTGTGTTAATCTCATTCTTTAATGATCATTTACTTTCGAAAAATTATTCCGATATTAATTTTTTAAATAAGTGATGAGGAATTCTAACTCTAAATTCAGATATTTTAGTCAGTTGTGAATTTTTCAAAAACACTTCTTTTTTACAAAGGATTTTATATTTTACTTGCAGTGAACAATTTAGTGAACTAAAGCTGTTGTAAGTCAATTTAATGCCAACCGCGTGTAAAATGCAAAAACTGTGTAAGCGCCCATTTTAATTTGGAAAATTATCTGTAAACTAGGTTAACCGTTTCAAAATTAACTAATATGAATTAATTTTTTTCCAGAAAATCCCATAAGATTGCTCCCAACATTAATATTTTATTTGAAAGACTTCTTTCATAATTTGATTTTAATAATTTTCGAATGACAAGATATAAGTCTCTAATTTGCTAATTTTCTGTCCATTTCTCTAAAACAGTTATTACTTATTTGCTTGCTATGCTATGTTTTGTATACTCTAGCATTATCTTCAATAAGCCAATTAAAATATTTTTCTGATACATTATTGTCAATGAGTCCCGCGTATTTTTATAGGAAGCGAAAGCACCGGCTGGAAAGAATGGCCAACCAGAGAAAGCATCATCGAGATCAGGTTCTTCCTCAACCACGAGATCATCTTCGGGGGTGGATAAAAGTTTGTGTACTTTTCCCTACTAAATTGGCTAATATAAATTAATTTTTGTGAATATACTATTTTTAAATTTAATACATTCTAATGTATATCAAATATTAATATATTGTTTAAGATTACCCCCAGTTTTATTCAAAATTTTCATTGTTGAAAATGAGGCTAAGTCCTTAACAAAACAAAGATGACGGACATTCATCAGGCCAGCGGTGACCCGCGTCTATTTTTCCTCACCAGATCCGTCAATATGCTCGTCGTCATGGATGTTGGGCCGGCAGTACTGTCAATTGCTGATCCAAAGCTGGGTGTCCAGAAATTACATTGTCCCCGTGTGGTCTATGTAATTGTCAATACACGCCCATATACGATTATCCATCTGCTTTTTGCTGTTTGGCCAGCGGTGGCCCCTTTTAACGCAGTAGGACTAATTATAGCTTATTTATTTCTACAGATAAAAATGAAACTTTTTATTATCTATTTTTATCTGTTAATAATTCATATCTTGTAAATTAGTATAGAAATATTGGAAATCTATTTAAATTAATACTGAACCTATTTTGTTTGTTTTTGAAAAATATAAGATTTTCTTCACGAAATTGTCAAATGACATAGAGTGCGTTTTTAGTTCTTAAATAGTTATGTAGGAAGATTTTAAAAAATGAATTTCTAACTTGCACAATAGTAAGCTGACTATGTCAGTAATTTTATAGCTTATTTTTATTTAAATAATTTAAATAATTTTAATATTCAGTATTTATTAAAACTCTTTTTTATTCGCATAGAATTTTATTAAATTTAATAATTCTTACATAAATAAATGTCAATTTATTACTAAAATTTGTACTTGGAGATATAAAATAATTCCAACTTATTGTTTTATGACACATATAGAACTGTTTTAAAAAACATATATATTTTCTTTGTATATTAAATAATGACATCATAATTTCTCGGAGAATCTTGACTTTTAGAGGGGAAGCTCATTCCAAAAACTATACGACCAATCATCGTAACCACTTCAGGATTGATCATAAAATTCAGTATTGATTGAATAATCTTGATAATATCATTATATTTGGAATAGGTTTTCACACAATATCAGAAGCTCTGCAACTACTTTTTCTTTTTGAGAATACTAACAGCGCTGTTTAAAACTCTTACATGGCATAACAACAGCTAACACATCTTATCTTCTTATAAAATGCTTACATTTAAAATATTTGCTAATTAAAAGCTAATCCGACCAACCATTGTATCACATCAAGATTGGTCTTAAAATTTTGTGGTGACGATAATTTTGTAGATATATCGATGTCTAGGAAAAATATTCTTCCCTATTTTAAAAGTTTACACCAGAAAATCTATTTCAAAGAATCGCTGTTTAAATTTGTAAATGAGTAACATACACAATTTTTCTGAATGTCTTGACTTTGAGAAGATTAAGATATTCCATATTAACTTGACAGTTAAATTCCATATTGCAAAGCTTTCTTACAGAACAGAGGAATGTATCAGATTAATATATTTGCTGCTTTACCAGTACTGCAAAGTAAAGTAACTATTATGAAGTAGTTTCAACAAATGTAGTATACTAACAAAGTAATTATTAGAAACTACTTTTACTTAATATAATACCATATTAAACATACCGTGTCACATTTAACAAACAATAAATAATATCGCTTTGTATGTTACAATCCTTTTTATAAGAATTTAGTTGTCTGGTTAATTATCATTTAGGAAACATATTGATATTTTAATAGCACATTATTAAAGTTTTTGTGATGATGAAAAATGAAGTTCCTCCGCATAATAATTTGTACAAATATTATTGAGCTGTGATATTTTTTTAAATATTTAAATGATATGAAGAGGAAAAATTTCCTTGGTTTTTACTACACTGATAAGAGTAAACTTTAACACGTTCAAGATAAAAATGGTTAGCTTTGTACTCAGTAATCACTTCTTTTCTAAAAAAAAAAATAGTCTTCTTTAAATATATTAAAAATCTGGTAATATTTTTTTTTTTATCTTTTTTCTAATATTTGAACTCTGCCAGAATCTGACAAAAAATTTTGACATGATTTTTTTAGATACTTTTTCTGATATTTGAACTCTGCCCCACCCCTTAACAAACTGGTAAACAGATGATAATCATTATAGTCTTCAGTTCGCCTACCGAGAGTGCAGTGGTTAACCCTAACTTTGAAGCAGTAAGTCGAGTTTGAATCCTGGTTCGGGCATGGATGTTCCTTTCTCTGTGTTTGTCTTTCTATATCCCTTCAATTTCGGGGCGAAGATGGCATATACACGAGGCGTCCCACTTTATAAGTAGCCACCATTACCTTCGCCCCCCCCATAGCGCTGAATGGATTAATCCTATGATCAGTCGGGCATTGGAAAAAAGATTAGACTTCAGTTCAGTAATTTAGTACTTGATTCCCCACATCGGGCATCGATGTTTTAGTTGCTTAGAAATCACTTAAAACTATAAAGCATCAATTGAATTAATAAATTAGTGTTTTCTTAATTTAGTGGTTTTAAATTTGTTCTCTTGCTGAAAAATGACCACTGAATGGCAAATCAACCCGTCAATCAGATTGAGAACTTGTTGTCAAAAAATAGACAATATTCTCAATGAACTAAAGATTTGCATAAGTTAAATCTATAAGGAATAAATCCATGTGTGTGAAAAGTAAACTTTATATTCTAGTTAAAATTTTCCATAAAAATATAGTATACTTTTCTTAGATGCTACCAGATCCATTAATTAAAAATATTTTACTAAATTTATTTGTTTATTTATTTATTTTTGTATTTTTGTTTGCTTGATTTTTCTAAAACATTTTAGTATAATATTAAAAATATATCCTTCACGTATTGTATTAAAAAATTAACAAGAATAGCTTTATTTTAAAGCAATTGAAATTCTGTTTGTAAAATAAATTTAATTTAAAAAAAAAGATTGCATATTATTTTTTGTGACTGTGATGCAAACAATATATTTTAATAAAAATAAATCTCGTGATAATAGCAAAAAATACTGAAATTATTTAAATATTTTTTATATTGCAGAAATTCCGCCAATCAAAGCACCAGTAGGCAATGCTCCTCCTCCAAAGATAAAGCAAGCAAAATCAAAAATAGGATCTTTAGACAATGTAACTCATAAACCTAAAGGTGGTGAGAAAAAAGTAAGTTAAAAATTGGTCTGTTTACCATAAAAATAGCTTCAATCAAGTAGTCCAGTTGATAGTGGTTGCTATAGTAACAATAATTGACCATTCCAAATAGGAAATTATATTGAGTTATCGTTATTTTCGGTAGCATCTTATGTCATTCTCAAAACGGTTAGCAAGCCAATGTAGGTGGTTTTCTTCTAGATCCTACTGTGAAGAATGGAACATTATGTGAATCAAAATAATATTATATATAAAAAAATTGTTAAGTTATTTTTTATATGTAGTGGGTTTCCATAATTTTTTCTAAGTATTTTACAGTTATTTACTTTATGAATTACTGATGAGTTACAAAACGAATCACAGTAAAATTAAAGCAAATTTAAATATATAATCATAAAAATTATTTTTAAACTCATAAATATTTCCTATTCTACTCAGAAAATTGCAATTTATGCTATAAAAGGGAATTATATTCCATCTTGAGGAAATTTTTAAGTTAAATTTTTTTTTCCAGCCAGATGAAAAAAATCCCCCTCAATGCATTAGGAAACTTTTAATTTTCATGAAAAAATCTGCTACAGAAATTCTGTTTAGGAATTTCATATTGTAGAAATATAGAATACATATTACGTACTGTGTTTTACCATCACGTGATCCCTCACTACTTTAACGCTATGTTACGCATAAAACTATTTATATCTTTGGGTGATAATGCAACATTTTAGTAGCAAAATTTCTTAATGTTATTTTTTCAGCTCAGTTTTTAGGAAATTCTTTCGCATAATATTTAGTGATGTTTGTATGAAAACATTGCCTTTAAATGACCTAGATTTTATAATTTTTGTGCATCAATTTTAACATGCCATCATTCGGAATATATTTTGTTCGAATGGGAATTTTCATGTTCTCTTATTGTACTTCAAAGTTTCATATCACACGAACTTCTCACATAAATTCACATAGAATTTTTAGTTAATTCTCAAGATAATTTACGTAGGTGAATGTAATTATGTAATTCATACAGGGATAGAACTATCAGTGTCAATCAATGCTTTTGAAAAAGAAATACTTTGTTAAAACACTTGTCATATGTTATAAAGTTTCACAATTTATATGTATATATATATATATATATATATATATATATATATATATATATATATATATATATATATATATATATATATATATATATATATATATATATATATATATATAACATTTATATTGCATTTACTTGCAGGTTGAGAGCGTGAAGCTGGAATGGAATGTGAAGTCCAAAGTGGGATCGCTGGATTACGCAACTCATAAACCAGGTGGAGGGGACAAGAAAATCATCACCCAAAAAGTAGATTTTAAAAATGTTCAATCAAAAGTCGGGTCTAAAGACAATATCAAGCACAAACCAGGAGGTGGAACAGTGAAGGTAATTTCTCAGTACTTAAAATGGGCGAATATTACATTGACATTAGTTACCATGCTAAAAAAGAATATTTGATATACACATGTAAAGTTATTTAACATATAAAATGTTAGTATTTACATGTGTATAACCGAAATTCAATTCTTTCATGTAATATTTTTGAGTTATGTGTGTTATAATGGACTGGTCCAATTTTCAGTCAGAATTTCAAAGTAAAATCTTTATTGGTTGCTGAAAGAATTTTTGGTTATCTGCTTTTACCTTACCGTGTTATTCGTGGTATAGAATTATGGAAGCCCAATTACTAAAAATATTGTTCTCCTGTAACTATCATTGAATTTTTAACAAAGAATCGTGTTGGGTTAGTCTGCACATTAATGCTATGACTGCTCAATTTGTAATATGATGCAGTTTTTGCATAGTTTATGTTTATATTAACTGAAAATGAGATTTATACTTTTCCTTTCTAGAATATATATATATATATATATATATATATATATATATATATATATATATATATATATATATATATATATATATATATATATATATATATATATATATATATATATATATATATATATATATATATATAGTCCAATGATTCCTCTGAATGGAGCCATCGCAGTCTTTCTTGGAAGACTGGGATCAGTTCTATCCAACCTCAGAATTTTCCATATCGTATTCCTTGCACGCTGAATCACACCCTGTTTTAGAGTTTTTATAAGGGTCAGGTTAATAAAGAATTTAGTCGTGTGAAAAGAAAGTGGACGATTTATTGATTGTTCTATCAAAGCTCCCATTTTAGAGAACGCATTACCTTTTTTATTGCCCATAATTCAACAATGTTCAAGATTCCATTGGAATGAAGTTCTGTCTGCAGGAGCATTAATCAAGCGCCTACTCTTTGAAAAATCTTTGAGACATAATTTGATTATTCAAAAAGGATTGAAGCACATTTTCAGAATCTGGTAATATGACAGCTCTTATGAAAGAGAGTATTACTGCAATAAAAATTTATGCCAATATCAATATTAAATCCCCTTTAGAAACTGATAAATCATCAGGAATGTATATGACAATCACTGAAAAAATTTTTAGTAGGCATTTTTTTATTATGAAAAGCCGGAAAACATAATGAATGTTTTATTATAAAAACATAATGAAGTTAGTGCGGTGATCCAAATATTTCAAATACCACGATTCAGAGGACGATTAACGACATCTGTTTGCCAGATCCTAAATTAAATGTCTAATACTGTCGTCAATTGGTTAAACGTTGATAAAGTGAGAAGCAATTCTAAATCACGTATGAAAAACACATTATCACAAAAATCGTATGGTAAGTAAATTTTACTACATTGCCCTTGGAAATCACTGGATAAGCATCTAAAGGGTTACAAATTCGTTGGATATGATGTCCTCAAGTAGCATATGTAAGCATGCTACTCGAGAACATTATACTTAATGTCAGATTTCAGTTTACGTTTAAATTGCATGTTATCGTCGTTTAAAACTAAGAGGTGTTTATTATTATTGAACCATTAATATGTTTGTCTGGTCTGAAACATCACCAAACTCAAACTATTAGCGAATATCTGAAGATCTGAAAATTACTATAAAGCTTTTTTTTTTACACAAACTGATTTATTATTTTTTTAAAAAAATCAATAGATAGGGAGTTGTTAGGGAGAATCTCCTGATACAAAAAACCATAAGCACACCACCCCTCTCACGTTATTAAATGAGGAAGTTTTGAACCTGGACACTTTCGATTCAAAAAGTTTAATACTACCACTAAACAAGGGATCACGGTGGCCCGGTTGGTTAGGGCATTCTTCTCTCGGAAGGTTAAGAGTTCGAGTTCTCGCAGGAGAAGCATTGGATGTCTTCTGCATAGTCCTTGCTTCAAAATCACAAAGGCTCCACCAAGCCGCTTCTATCTAACTGGTACAGCTGAAATCAGGGCTAGGTACAGGGAAGCATGCTGATGCAACAACAACCACTACTAAGCAAATATATATAAAGTTATTTTTTCTGAAATATAGTTTATGATTATGAATCTCAGACTACGAAACGGAGAAAAAACTCTTTGCAATTTTTATTTTAGAATCACAATATCCGGCACAACTTATCCCCTCCCCCTAAACACAAAACTATATTCAGTTTCTAATACAATATCCAGATCAAACTTATGACAGCATTTCAGCAAATTTTGACAGAAAATAAAACTTGTATTTTAATGAATTTTTATAAATGAAATGGAATGCGCTTCTTGATTACGTCACACAAATAGTAAAATTTTCAAACGTCAAATAATTTTTAGAAATGATTTCTGATAATTCCTTAAAAATGGGCTTAATGGATGTTTAGCATAATTTTAGCAAATTAAATTTAATTATTTTTAATTTTTAAAATTAATAAGTCCATATGTTTTTTAATCCTATTTTCTGCGTTACATTTTCACATTTACTTCTAAAATTATTAAACGCAAATCTTTTGATTTTAATTTTTCGATTCTTAAAAACATTTTCGTGAATTCTTGCTAAAATCAAATAAATCTGAAAACTAATAAACTACTTGAAGTGGGGTAACATTTAAACAGATAACGCAGCTCTTTTTGACAATTCAGTCCTTATTAACATGGTAAGAAAAATCCGTGTACCAATGTTTGAAATTAGCAGATTTTATATCTGATTCAAGTGAAGATCATCGTTGGTCTAACAAAGAAAACTTTTGAAAGGTCTAACGTCACTTTGATGAAGTAGTATGTAAGACTGAAAAAGTGAGTGCGTTAGGCTAAGGTGTTGACCTCATAAATTATTTGGAAATGGTTTCAAATTATAAAGCTCCGGTTTTCTTATTTACAGCTTATTATTTAGAGGTTATTAGCAAAAATCAACAATTGGAATGAAACCTCGGTGGACTTAGTCGGGAAAACGTTTTCATGACCAGGAGGTAGTGGTTCTTTTATCAAACGCAATTGAAGATCCATCATATTCCCTATTAGCGACAGGTGCTCGTAAAATAGGGGATGGTCAAAACACTTTCCCTGTTACAGCGCAAAGAGGGGGATGTTGCCTGATCAGGTATTGTTACGCTGCATATTTAATAATTTTTCAAGAGTTCGGTGCAAAATTAGGTACCCCTTGGTTTTGGTGAAATATTTGAAGGTAAATCTCGGCGATAAAGTTTAATTTCTGGCAAACTTATCGTATTTTAACTTTTGTGTAGCATTTGTGGCCATTTTGTTGTTACATTTTATCGCTTATCCTATCATAAAAAATCACCAAAAAAATCTAGGGATGTATAATTGTAAACTTTCACCTTTTTCTGTCGGCAAAAGTAGATATTCCAAACGCACAGTTAAAAAAAAAGAACTAAACATTTCATTGAATATATTAATCTTAAATGAAATTACATCAAACGGGAAATGAGTTTGGACTGAAAAGTATGTTATGTACTTATATATATTTATTATGAAATGTGAATTCGTTCTTTTTTCTTCTTAGGTTTCTACTGAGAAGCTCGATTTCAAGGCGAAAGCTGCTCCCAAAGTAGGTTCTCTAGAAAATGCCAAGCACAAGCCTGGAGGGGGCAATGTTGTTATCAAAAGCGAGAAGTTGCATTTCAAAGATAAGGCTGCCCCCAAAATATATTCTAGGTCAGGCTCCGAGAGGGGTAGCAGCCATGGAGGATCAGATGCTGGAGTAAGTCTTAATACCATAATAGCGTTCTCTCATTCATCATGATATTTCAAACAAAATATAATTGTCATCAAATATTATGGTTCCTCCTATCAATTTCACCACAAGTTCTATAGTTAGTGAACACAATTGATTGCGTATTCAATCAGTTGATACTCAGCAAAAATGACTATAAGAGCTAAACTTAATTGTCCGTAAACTCTAACTAGATGTTAGAGTTTGGTTGTCAGTATTAGTAGTATGCCAAATTGCATACATCTTATCGAATTTCAACGGAAAATGTTCCCAAAAATAATGTGATTTTACATCATGAGCATTTTTATTTATAAATCTGAAAAGTGAACAAGTAATTTTCAGCATCATTTCGAAGAATACAAGAAAATGTTAATCCGTTTTAATAGAAAAAAAATTTGAATTATTATGGTAATTAACAATCTTCAATTGTTAGCTGGATACTTAAGTAATGCAACTGATGTTATCTGTCATATCCGTGACCAGTAGTGTTAAATCAGGTCCATGAGTTCTCAATCACACAAAAGAAATACAGTACTAAAAGGGGGTCTTGAACCAGGTCTTGCCTGGTTAGTCCCAGACAAGATCAAATGTGACCAGGCGAGGCTTGTGCAGAAAAGCACTTAGTGCAGATTTTGAAGTGTTTATTGACTTTAACAAAAGCCATTGGTGACAAGTAACACTAATGAAAAGAGTAAAAGCAGTTTGATTTCGTCTATTGCTGCCCCAAACCAAGCAGCCACCAGGACACTTACTCTGATACCACGATTGTACTGGCGGAACCATCTAAATGGCCTTATTCATTAATTTATACTTAGAAAATCGCTCCATATAAGTAAGAGGAGTTGCAGGCATTGTGACCTCGTCAGCACGAGATCTAGCCAAAGTGTCCGCAATTTCAGTTTCAGCAAAGCTTACATGAAGTAAAACAAATAAAATGTTTTAATAATTTTTCATTTACTGACTCTTTTGTTATGTATTAGAATTTATTTTATTGTGTGTTTCATTTAAAAAAGTTAGGATAACAGTTTTTCAATTCATCATCAAATTCATATCAGCAATAAAAATTGATTAAATCCATTTAATCGAAATTTATGATGAGAGGTATACCTAATGATTAAAACTATTTATACAGTGATTAAAACTAGTTTGTAATTGACAAACAGAGTTAATTATCACTTCAAGAGATTATTTAATTGAAAACTTAATTTTAATTTATTTTGCAATTATATATTACTCTTTTAGTTAATTATTTTATTAAAGGGTATAATTCTATTTTTGTCTGATAATTTTATTCTATTTTTGCCCTAATTTTTATTCAATTTTTTTTATTAAATTTGCTAAATAATATTTTTTATTTGTCCAGTGATTAAATGATTTATTGATGTTAATCTTAAATCAAAGGTGCTAATTAGTGTTTGTATTACTTGTTCTATCATTTTTCAATTGTTTTCTTTTTTCTTGTATTTAGAGTCCCATTCCACCGTCTTCACCAGCCCCTCCTGAAAGCATGCCTCCTCTACGGGAAGATGAAGTTCCATCATGTGAAGAACCTATCAAGAATGAGGCTGAACCGGTAGTCGAAAATGACGTGCATAACAGCCCAGAATGCAACGGTGAAAAAGCACAATTATCTTCTTTAGAAACATCCATTTATCAACCGAATGAAAGTGAGAGTGATATCAAAGACAATATTCCAGTTTCAGAAAGCAATTCTTGTATGGAAGAACGAAATGCAGAAGACTGTTGATGATATTTAAATTTATGAACTTTTCGCATTAACTGGCATCTCTGTGTACCTTGTTCTTTTTTTAACAAATGCTTTTTTCTTTAGTGTGACAGCAGTGACGAAAGAAATTTTCAAGTATTATTCATTTTCATATATGGCTTGTCGAACTCTTATGCTGAGAATATCATCGTTGGTACCGTTTTATAGTTTAGAACACCTGGATACAACTTTTTTTAAGCCTTATCATCAATTTATACAGTGAGTATCTATGCAATTTAACTTCAAAGAATTGATATATCTGCTTTTAAATTGTAGCTAGTCGTATCGAAGTTTTCAATTTCGAATTTGGAACAACTTCTGTATAGGACTCCACTGCCATTATCAGAAATTGCGCTGAATTCTACGTTAGGCTTAACCCTAATGTTAAGCCTAATACGTTTAGAAGAGGCAATGTCAAATGTTCTATTCGCATAAAAGTCATAGAAAAATCTAGTACATTCATTAGATTTTTTAAGAATATCTAACTGAAGAAAAATAATTAAAGTTGTGGTAAATAATTATAAAAGTGAATATATCATAATATAGAAAAATTTGCTAGTGAGGTCCTTTACATAATTGTGCCAGGAATTTGATGTTTTTATTTTACTTGGAATTCTATTTCCTTGCTTTTGACTTCTGCAGTTTTGCTGTGAAAACAAAACCGAAGAGAAATTTCCCACTAAATAAAACTGCACTATATAAATGGAAATAAAATGTTGTGTTCTTAATTATGTCTGAATTTTTTGAATGTGTCATTTCAGCTATTAAATCACGTTACGGGACGCTCCAAACATTGTCACTTTGAAAAAGATCCTCCTGTATAATTACAAATAGATAACTTTGACCTTTCTTGTTGATTAAATTACACCTTTTATAAAATTTTGCACATATATTTCAAAATATTGGAATATTTTTTTATAAACATCAGTGTGATAAATTAAAAAAAAATTTGGAATTAAGTAAACAAAAATACATTGAAACTGTGATCAAATACTGAATTGAGATTTATTTTTTAGTTTATGATTTTTAAAATCATAAAGGATTTGAAAAACCATTAAAATTAAATTACATAAGGTTTTATACCTTTTTAGAAATTTTCGATTGATTTTCATTCAAAAACAAATATGATTTTAGAGAGATCAATCTCCGTTTTTTATCAATTATATACACTTATTATTAATAACAATTATTTCATTTCACTTATGAATATAAAAATCATGTAGAGTATTTCATGAATTTTTTGTGAACATTTTAATGTATTAATTTTAAACAACAGTGCTTTTGCTCTTGAACCCAAATTAAATAAGTTGGCGGTAATTGCGGTATGTTATTTGCTTTCTAATTTTCTATACCTAAGTTGCAAAACACAATTAATTATTTCGTTATTTTGAACAATGACCAATTGTCAATATCAATACATAGCTTATCCTATTTCATCTCAATCTAAGTGGTGAATATTGGGCATTTTTAAAATTTGTAACAGCCTAATCAGCATGATTGTATTAAGTTTAGTTAGAAGTCAAATCCATTACCCACGAGATAAAATACCATTGATCGTGACATAGACTTTTTTTTGCAACCGAAAGGATATTCCTGATGATTGAAGTCAGAACTATGAAAATAATAATTTTCTCATATCTTTAAATTTATAATATAAAAAAAATATAGAGAAATAAATGCAGAGTAAAATTTTTTACTTTTTTTAATAAACATTTTTGGGGAAATTTTAATTACATCGACCGATATAAAATAGATTTTATATCAATTAATTTTTAAATTCTATTTTATATCGATTGATCGATATAAAATAGAAATAAAATATTAATATAAACGGTTAATGCAATTTTTATCACATTTCTTTCAAAAATGGATTGATCAATTTTTTTATAGTTGTAACCATTTTGACTTTGCATTATTTTAAATAAAAACCCATCATTATAATTCCTTGATACTTTCCCTGATTATCAACTAACAGGTGATAAACTGATATTTCCTTACAAATATCTATATAACTTAGTTAATTTATCTGTAATTAACACCACATACAAAATAACTCTGATTTTCTATAATTAATAACTGAAGAAAACCAAAACATTTTTTTCTAGATTTTTTTGTTTTGGAAAAAAAGATAATTTCTGAAAATTTTGAAGGCAAAATAAAGACAACTCATACCATAGTCAGACAAATGTTGCAGAATTATCATTGCCTGTATTCTGAAGTATCAGAATAAGAGTACTGGTATTTAAATCCTCATCTAATATATGTAAAGTATTTCAAAACATACATCATTTGGGGAAAATTTTAAAATCATAATTGAACTTTAAAATATTTATACATTTAAACATGCACATAATTTGTTTTACACAACAGTTATATTCAAAATAAGAAATTATCTATTCTGAAGATATTATTGACATCTAAAAGTACAGAGGTGTATTCAATTGGATTTAAAAATATTTAAATAACAACATTAATCAATATATGTAGTTTTTTTTCCCTAAAAAAGAACTACAATATATGTCCTTATCTAGATATTTAATGGGAAAAAATTCAAAGTGTAATTAAAAATTTCACTTATGTTATTAACAACACACTGAATTTGCATTTTCGAAAACTCATTTAAGAAATCATTTTTAAGACAAATAAAATTTTTTTTTAAATTTATGGAGAAATTTTAGAAATATTTCAAAATTTAAATAAATTATTAAATACAGAATTGATAAAAATTATATTTCACATTTTAAAGAAAGTTATAGCAAAATAAAAATAACAAATAAAATAATTAAATTTAGAGCCCACTCGAACAATAGAGATCTTGGGAAAAGGGTGCAATTTCTAATGTATAAATAAATAAGACTGTTCGTATTTTGGACAATACACGAATTGCCAGTGCTTTAGTTCTCAATTTTAAATGCCAACAAATAACACGATTTTAGTCAAACTCATAATTAGCATCAAATCCTCTTCAAGTCCTGCTGGTTATCTCATTTAACCAGGGAATGGGACTGGGCGGAATGCGAGAAGTACGTCGTAAGTTTTTTTAGTGGCAGCGTCATCCTCGACGTGAAGGTCATTCTATGGTGTCCAGTTAAGAAAAGTAAATAAAATAGGAGTGATATATCCGTCCTCTGTCCTGTGTCTGTCCTCTGGTCCTCTGTCCTGTATCGGTCCTCTGTCCTGTATCGGTCCTCTGTCTGTTTCATGTCTCCTGACGTTAAGAGACTGACATTCGCCTTTATTGCGTCCACGGTGGGCTAATTGATTAGGACATTGTTCTTATCATCGGAAGGTAGTTAAAGTGACTTCACATCTTGGCTTAAGTGAAGATCTGAAGGCGGCTGGAACACGTTATATGGGTCATGTTCGTGATGTCCTCCAAGTGGAATGATACCTCTGGGGTGGAAGGACAAGTACTTGGGTATTGTTCTTGGTTCTTGCTTCAAAATCACAAAGATTCCATCTAGCTGCTTCTATCTAAATGGTGGAATCCAACTCAGAGCTAGGTAGAGGGAATCTTGATCGTGCAAAAATAACATTCTCCTTTATCAAAATTACTTAAGACTTGAAAAAGAGGACTTGTGTTTCGAAGTCCTCTTCTTCTTTTGGATTTTTTTGCCAGTTCACGGTTTTATGGATCTGGTTTCGCCTATTTACTAACCAGATAGGGTAAGAAACAACAACATTAACATCAAATTTATAAGAACACAAAAGTGATTTTCTTAATCATTAGATAATTTGTGCTAACTGCTAAAGCTGAAAGAAATATAATGCATGCAAGCATTCATTCATCTAACACTGTTCAATTAATATTTTTGTGTGTGTATATATATATATATATATATATATATATATATATATATATATATATATATATATATATATATATATATATATATATATATTATTCTGTTGGTTACAATTAAAATACATAGAATGTATTGTAAAACAATTGTTAACGTGAAAGTAGATAAAAAAAGCGGGCCTTTCACCTTTATAAAATAATGAAATATCCCCACACATGTCTCAAAAGAAAACATTTAATAAAATTCATTTGCAAAATAATATTGATTGCAATGAAGGCAGTAAGCAATGAATTAATTGCCTGCAAATCTAAGAAAAAGACTACAATATTAATCAGGCTAAGAAATTTTAATTATACAGTTATACTTTAATTTTCTAAAAACAAAAGCTTTTAAATTGGAGTAAATGCTATTATATTTATGATGTGCATAGTGAAAAAAGTCAGATAAAGCTTACAGCTTGCAGCAATAATTATAATAGCTTACAACAATGAAACCACTCAAGGAAAAATAACATTTTTTCCAGCAATTGCCCTCATCAAATGTTAGTATACATAATACATTCAACAGCAACAATCCAAGCAAATATTAAGCATCGTAATCCTATCAATGCATTTACTGTATAAATATAGAAAGAATAATCTTGTTAAGAATTTAGTTTACTTTGATGGGTAAAACTCATTGGAAATCGTGATGATCACTAATTTTCGCATCATTTATCCTTTTTGGAAATCGTGATGATCGCTGACTTTCTTGTCACTTATTCTTCTTGGAAATCAGGATGATCTCTTACTTTCGCATCAGTTATCATTCCTGGAAATCGTGATGATCGATGACTTTCTCGTCACTTATTCTCCTTAGAAATCAGGATGATTTCTTACTTTCATATCATTTATCCTTCTTAGAAATCGGGATGATCCCTTATTTTTGCGTTTATTCTTCTTGGAAATTGTGATGATCTCTGATTTTCGTATCATGAATTTACATAGTAAGCTTAACAAGCTTTAACAAACAACATAGAAGTAACAACACCACTGAAAGAAAAATGTTAGAAATTGTGTTACTGGATTGAAAAATGAGAGTTGTTGATGATGGTTGGTGAATAAGTATAGATATAATTCAATTGAGTAACTATTATATCAACTCAATCCAAAAATTGCTCAAATTCTGCCTAGAAAATTAACAAAAAATACTTCATTACGAAGAAGAATCATGTGCTGATATCATTTGACTTTAACATGTATGAAAGACTTAAAATTAATTTAGGTTATTTAAATGTATTCTCTTTTAAACTAAAAATATTAATTAATCTTTGTTGATATTTTATATGTATGAATTAAAGAAATCTTACATTCAATTGCAAAGTCAAAGTGAAACATCTGTTTTAGTTATATTTAATTCTTTAAAACGAAAAATATGCAGTTTTACTTGCCAACGAGAAATAGATTTCTTAAAAATAGATTTTATGATCTTCGTAAAATTATCAACTAATAATTTTAATGAGAATATCACCTGCGTGCTTTCAATCTGAATGCATAATGTAATAATATGATATAAATAAATAAATAAAAACTTTATTCTGTTAATCAGCCCCAATTTGTATATAGATTTCGGTGTCTGGCAACTACAAAAAAAATTATTTAAATTTTTAATTCCAAGTTTTTAATTAATTTAAAACATAATTTACGCAGATTTGAACTCCCTCTAAAGTTGTTTTTGATGTTGTGTAAATAATAAACATAATATAGAATTCTATTTCTCAACTCTTTTCTGTGGATCTTTTCGTTTTTTGGGAAATATATATATATATATATATATATATATATATATATATATATATATATATATATATATAAAATAGGAATCTGAATGACACTGTTTGAAGAGAAAACAGTTGTCTGAAAAGTTTACATCTGAACGTGCAAAGGTTTCCTCCTTTTAACATTTGCAATAAGTAATACTTATTGCAAATGTTAAAAGGAAAACATTTATTATTTAAAAAGAAAAACATTTATTATTTTTTCAAATTATGAAAATATTTGCTTTCGTTCCCTGCAGTGAATATGTTTTCGTCTTTCCTAGAACATAAGTGGTCGGAAATGCATTGGAACGCGAATGAAAAGAATACCAACTTCAATATTTAAAACCTTTATATTAAAAATGAGATTTCAAGCATTATAAACGCCATTCAATTTTTTTAGCTATTTTTAAATGTTTGTGATTTCATTCATCGTTTTGAGAAGCAGTTAATGGTGAAAAGCAGTTCTGAGAAGCAGCTAATTTTAATAAGAAGCAGTTAGTTTTAGTAAGAAGCAGTTAATTTTAATAATAAACAGTTAATTTTTTGAGAAGCAGCAAACAAATTTAAGAATATTTCAATTTTTTGCGGTGTGCAGTTTTATGCATTTAACTGTAGAGCTTCATGTTTTCACGTTTAAACTGAAACTTCAGTCAGATTTTTAAAATTCTTGGATGTTTTTGTTTATTTCGATACACCGTATTTAAAATGTATCTGATATAAGCTTTACTTCTATTTTCATTGCAGTCTTTTCAGCTCATAATTAGATTAGAATTTAAAAAATATATATGTTAATATTTTTTTATGAAAACATTCTGCAGTTTAGCAGTTTAATGCGTTAAAAAGTAAAATTTTGTTTTCATGTTTGAACAGAAACTTGGATTAAAAATAATTTTATTAATTCTTTAAATTTTTATTTATTTTGTTGAGTTATAAGCAAAAATATCTAATATATGTTCCGCTTGTATTCATCGATTTAAGTTAATTTTTTTCTTTTTGTGCAGAATTACAAGATATTAAAAATATATCTAGGCACACGTTTTTCTCTGGTGAAATCTGAACTCGATAAGCATGCTGTGTATCGAGTTTAAATTCAAAGTTACTTAAGCCAGATGTAAAATAACTTAAACAAAATGCATCGAATTGAGTAAATTCAGCTAACACTTAAACATTTTATTATACTTTTAACATTTCTTTGAAAATAATTTTCTTCGTTGAAAAATAAATGTTTCTGACGTCTTGCGCCAGCTAGGCTGGCATTATGGGGTGCGCTGCTTCACTTTTTCAACTGAACCATATTTAGGTGCGGAGTTCGTCTTCCTCATACCATAGGTACCCGTTTATAAGGTAGGCAGCTATTCACAACCCACATTCAAACAAAGAAAGAACATGACAAGATAGACAGAGAAAGTACATCCATGCCCGAACTGGGATTCGAACCCAGGACCTCCCTATCCGCAGTCAGGTATTCTGACCACTAGACAGTGTGGACGGCTGAAAAATAAATCTCCCGTGATTATGATAATTTTCTTTTATCATCGATTTTCAGAAATAAAAGTATTTTCAACAACTGTTTTAAAATATAAAGCATTCAAGAAGAAACAAAAATGAATTGCCAATTTATTGAGATTGTAATTACTTTCATAGAGATAATAATCGAAATGTTAGTATCAAAAAAAAAGTAGATAAAACTGATGTCTTAAACATTTTTTGCTACCTCGATTCATAAGAAATGTATTTTAATAATTGTTTTATTACAGAAAAATGTAATATAACCATAAAAAAGTTCCTGAATGAATACAATTATTTTTAAGTGAATGATAAATTTATTTAAGGATGCATATTAAAGTATCCATGATAGGAAATATATGAAACCAAATGATACCAGATTGAAATAATAGATGCGAGATTTTGGAACCGTATAATTCTCTAAAAATTTGAAAAGAATACCACCAATAGAGACATAGTGATACGTGATAATTCTTTTGTATTAAATAACTAAAGAATATATCTAATCTTTTCTGAAAATCTATGATACTGAGCACACACATTCGAGCGTGTGTGTATATCATTCAAGAAAGCATGTTGAAACATGTTCAGGTGTTAAATCTTTCAATTCTGATATATCGCTTATATTATTACAATAAACTCTCTAGCCTTAAAGCTTAATGAGCCTTTAACGAGATAAACCTTAATTTCGTTTGAACAGTAATCAATATTTATATCGTGTTTCGTTAACATATATACAGTACTGTTTCCTGACAATAACTTTTTGAGCTTTTTTTCTGGTGAAAATTCCTGTTTCTCTCTAAAACTGTTTCCAATTTCAATAATATTCATTCAGTGATATAACTAATTATTGAGAACGAATTTTTTATTGCCAGATCAATAATAAATTATATTATTTTGGAAATTTTTATTTTTTTAAAAAATTGTTTGATTTATTTGCTGGTAATTTATAATTATTTTAATATTGCTATATTTATTTGATAAGTTTGCCGGTCAACTTGTCTAGGGATCAGCGTGCCTGACTACTGATAGGGAGGTTCTAGGTCCGAATCCCAGTGCATGCATGAATGTACTTTCTCTCTATCCTGTCTTTGTCCTTTCCTTGTGTGTGAATGAGGTGTGATTAGTTGACTACCCTATAAAAAAGTTCCTATGTGCGGCATGTGTGTGTACTGAAGAAATTGGACTCCACACCAAATTCGGTTCAATTGGAAATGTGGAGCAGCAGACCCCAATTTGCCAGCCTAGCTGGCACACGAGAACAACAACAAAAAATAAATTTAATTATAAGAACCTAGCGTATGGATGTATATTCATTAATTCGTATTTAATGCTTTATGAGTTACCCAAAACAACTCATCTTTTAGAGCGTCTCTGAAAAATTGAAAGGATATTCTTTTTTGCTGCAAATAATTCCTCACTAAATTTATAAACTGACTGACTATATAAATAAAAAATACTATAAATCACAATGGTAATATTAGGTTTTATTTACAATAAAACTAACTATATTTAATTGTGTAAATTTCTATTATTTAACTAAACCATTTATCTGTGTAAATTTCTACTTTTAAAAAGTAAATTATTGTAAACAAAATGTGAACATAAACATAAAATATAGTCACAGTTATACTAAAAACTTATATGTTGGTACAGAGACGTGAAAATAAAAAGTAAATAGATAATAATTAAATCTATGAAATAGCCACTTGTATCTATAAATACAATTCCATTAATTAATGAATTTTTTTAAAAATTTAAATAGTTCCTTCCGATTTAAACTAAACATAAAGTGGATGTTTTGTCTTTTTTTATTTTACTTTTTATTCTGTTTTATTGTCAACGTGTTAATGGCTTGAATCAACAGTGTAATGGATTCTAAACCGATGCTTTGTGATCATTATTTAAGAAATCGTTTTATTAACACAATAAACTTCGACACACACAGCATTTTCAGACATTCTATGGTGAACTTCGCCTTGTTTGCTGTCTTTCGAAGAATGAGATTTGAAGGCAAGCAGCAAATTCTTTGATAAGTCATATTTACGACATCGTCTCAAAACGATGTTCGTAATTAATTATTTGTGACGTAGATGAAACGTTACCTATCGTCATGGATATTTTAAACCAATGAGAATTGTAATATAGTGATGTAGCCACAATCTCAACTGGAACGCAAATAAACAGCCACTTTGTGATTAATAAAAAAAACTATAAATAGCAAAAAATATTAAAAAATCGCCAATATAAAAAAATGGGTTAGAGTTTTAAGTGCAATATGTGCTTAGTTAATTATCCCTTTTATGTAATGTTTATTCAATCATAAAAAAAATTAGGTTTATTACTCAATCATAAAAAAATTAGGTCGATTAGATTTTATTTCTTAATCAGAAAGTGTGATTGTATTTGTTTAAAGTTAAGGCTTCTGACGTCTAAATTATATTTGTCTCGAATTGCAGAGAGCGAGACATTTTTATCTATTCGTAGCTTGATTTATTTGATGTGTAATTGTACGAAAGAGATTTCTCCTATTGGATTCAATCCAAACTTTCTGACTTTCTTTAACAGCGGATGATGTCACCGTGTTTTACCACTCACAGCTACTGGTGCCAAGTTTGTACTCATTTTTTCCGCTTTTGCAATTCATCAATCTTAGAACTTAACAGGAATTTTTTTTCACCAAATGAATAATGAATCTTTGCTTTATAAATGACGTAGTTGATGGTCGCCAACTGATCATATCGCCACACAGAACTGACGTTGCATTTATTTTTCGTGGTAATTTCTTGTACTTTTCATTTTACATTACATTCGAACCATTTTGTCGCCTAAAGAGGGAGAGATAAATATAAATTCAGAAGAATTACAAGTAGTCTTATCGTTAAATTGCGTATGAATAATTTATTCAGGCCACAGTGTTTTTTTTTTTTTGTGATAAAAAAACTTAATAAATGTGTAAAGATAAATTTCTCGATGTTTTGGTGCTTAATAGTTTTCATAATTTAATAAAAGAAAAAATTTTTTTTATGTATACAACTATAAAATGAAAAATATTTTAATATGCTATGTTAGTATATTTTAGATATATAAATTAAATTCAATTTATAGTCAAATAATTAAAATAAAAAATGATATACATTATACAAACGTTACATCAGAAAGTTTGTTAGATCTTTATTCAAAACTACAGTAAAGTTAAATTGAGAAAAGAAAATCATAGAATCCTTAAAGCAATAAATTATGAAAAAAAATTCTGATTTGAAACCTTGAAATCAGTCTTGTGAATTTTTTAAAAATATTAATACTTAATTTAAAAATTTTCAGTAAAATATTTATATTAAAGTCCTACACACACACACACACACACACAAAACTGTCCATTAAAAGAGTAATTCAATCTCCTCGTTTTACAATTTTATCACACGAGAAATTTTTAAATAATATAATATAAAAAAAGTATTTTTAAACTATTATTAGTAATATTTATTAATAATATTCACATTTACTTTAAAGTCTATTTAAAATATCTAATGCCTGTATGAACTTAATGTCTTAAATTTAAAGCTTATTATAAAAATAATGAAAACAGTTCTTAGGTATAGCAAGCATTTGTGTGTGTGATACCAACAGAAACTTCTTACGTAAAACCAAGAAAAGTTCAAGTCGAATTCCTAAGAAATCTACATGAGAAAGAAACTTGGTAGAATTTTTTTGACAAGTAATAAAAATTAATTTTTTTCCAAAAAAATACTAATTAAAAAAAAATTTTTTTTTATTTTCATATGGGATCCACCATCTTTTAGAATTCTCTTGTGTTTTGTTATGGTAAAAATCTGCCTATTTGAAAACTATACATTTTTGGAACTCATTGAAGTTATTTTATTTTTAGAAAGCATACATGAAAATACCTATTGAAGCGAGAAGATGTTTTAATAAATCTTTAAAAACCAGTTTGTTTGTTTTTACTCCAGTGTAACCAAAAGCCATCTTCCTTTTTGCCGAATCAAATTGAAATAACTCATATTTTTTTAAAAGCAGTGACTGAGATGGCTTCTATATTTGAAGCAAAATTACCTGCGATACAGGCTAGACAAGATCAAATGGTCCAACAAATGTTCTCATTCATGAAAGAATGCATGCGAACATGTTCGAATCCAGCTAAATCAGTTTCTAGCTCTCCAAGAAAGAGTCGTGCAAGATCTATTCAGTCAAGAAAGATAAGTTCGAACAATTCTGTGAATCAGCAAATTATATCTCCTGAACAACCAACCTTATTATGAAGTTTTCTCAACAAAATATTAAGTATGCAGAACTTAACATTGAAGAAAGAACTGAGTCAGGAAGAAGACTTAAAGGAAAAAAAAAACATTCACTATTTAAAAAAAAAAAAATTCTTTTACTACGAGAGCACTTTTTTGATTTCTAGTAACTGTTCAAGTTTTTTGTTTTATTGAGTGTTCAGTTTACTTTCTTGGAATGCAAGAGGCATTCTATCTAGGCCCCCGTATGTAAAACTTCCACACTTTCAATCTTCCGATGTCCTAGCAATTCAAGAACGTTTCTTAAAAGTTCCGATTTATTTAATATTTGTAATAAAACAATAATTCAATTAGGTAGTCAAGATGACCGGGGTGGTGGTCTGATTTTTGCTGTTGACAAATCCCTACCGATGCAAGTATTAAATATAACCCGCTCAGAAGATAATGATACAGAAATTTTAGGTATAAAAATTACTGTATCCAAATCATCTCTACTTTAGTAAATGCACTCGATAAATTTCAACCAAGGTAGAAAAAATAAAATAGCCCCACACGATAAATTTTCAAGTTCTTGGTTCTATAGCTCCTTATTAAATATTCATCCTTCCTTCGTAATAATTGGAGACTTTAATACACGAAGTTCAGGCTTTGGTAGTTATTCAAACTCTCCTGAATCTTCAGAATTACTCGATTGGATACTGGATAGCAACATTTGTCTTTAAATACATCTCGGCCTACTCATTTCGGATCCCAACTCAGACCATCCTTTATGGATTATAACTTTGTTTCTCCTGATGTTTTTTTCTTTTTTTACTTTCTCAGTCAGTTCAGATAGTTATGGTAGTGACCATGTCCCTGTTCAAACAAGTCAAATCTACAACAACAATTACATTTGAAAGGTACTTCCCGCAATAGAATGTTATGGACTGGTTTCTTTTAATCAATAAACATTCAAATTGCTAATAACGGACTAGTTTCTGTAGATTAATTCCAAATTTTATGCAAAAACTATCTTGATAAATTCAGGGAAAAACAAAACGTTCCGTTAAAGTCATATCTTCCATGGTGGACATCGGAATACTGTTATCTTTTGGGTCAAAAAGGGAAACTTTGGAGAAAAGCGAAACGTTCTCTTAATCAGACTCTACGGTTACAGTACAAACGAATTTCGGCAAAACTTTATCAGCTTTTTCTAACCCTTTCCAGAAAATTCTGGGATAAAACTATAACAAATGCTGGCATATTTAAAAACATTAATTCTATTCCTAAAAGACTTAAAAATAGATCTTCTGACTCACCAACTCTTCATCTTCTAATTTCTGGTGAAACTTCAATTATTTCGGACCCTGTTGATCAGGCTAACTTTTTGCCAAATTTAATGCTCGTCAATCTGAAACTGAAGAACTACCTCTCGATTTAAGTTTAAACTTTAATTTAGAATACAACTCTCCATTCTCTCTCAGAGCTCCAATTGTGGAGATTTCTAAATTAAAAGATACTTCAGCAGGTCCTAATTTAATATCAGTTAAAATTTTGAATCAAATATGGATTTACAATCCCTATTGTTCCTCATAAATAACTCTTGGTTAAGCGGTACAGTTCCCCCGGCTTGGAAAAAATTCATCATAATTCCAATAATGAAACTTGGGAAAGATACTACATCAGTAAAGTCTATCGCCCAATATCTCTTACAAGTAATCTATGTGAAGTCATAGAACGCATGATATTAAATCGTCTTATAAAACATATCGCCTTTTCCAAATATTTTCATCTAAATCATCATGGATTTATGCCTTATAGAGGTTGCGATAGTGCTCTTTCTATGCTTCATCATCATATTATTGCTCTCGCAGAGAAAATATATCATATACGCAACTTTGGACATATACTGAAGCTTACGATTCAGTGTGGCCAGACGATCTTATTTATAAATTCCTCCCATTTGATATCAGAGGAAATGCTGCTCATTGGATATTGGATTCCTTATCGGATAGAAGTTTTAGAAAGAAATGGCGTGGAACTTTATGTCAACCCACTTTCACTAATAGAGGTGGTTCCTCAAGGCAGTGTCCTTTCTCCCTTTCTTTTCATGATTTATAATGTCAGATATTTACGAATTTCTCTCTCCTGACATATGTGTTTTATTTATGAAGATGACATAATTCTTTTGGCTGTTCATTCATCACAAGAAAGTCTTCAGCGAAAAATGCAGAATGCATTCATAAAATTTGAAGAATGGTGTAAAGAAAGGAAACTAAAAATTGATTCCTCAAAATGTTCAGTTATTGATTTCTCTTTTAAAAAATATGCTGTAAACTTTTAACTAATTATCAACCAATTACCTATCTCTTGGTCTAAGCTCATAAATATTCTTAGTATCTATTTTACTAATAACTTAACCTTCAAATACAATTTTCAAATGAAAAAAAAATCCATCCAGAAGAAAATTAATGTTTTAAAAGCTATTGCAGGTAACAAATGGAGGAACAATTCTAATTACTTACGTCAAATTGTTTTGTCCTTTATTACAAGTAGCCTGGACTATGGATGTTATATATTTACATCTGTGAGCTTATCAGAGCAAAAATTCTTGGATCCAATATGCTATTCAGTTCTTAGAATTGCTACAGGTCTTTTACGCTGGGCACAAATTCCACTTCTTATGAAAGAAGCAGGGGTCTTACTTCTCACTTTAAGACAAAACTATCTCTCTACAAGGGTGTACATTAGAAACTTTGCACTTTCTAACAGATCTCCATAGGGTAGTTTGTGTGAAACACTGCCTTACATCCAAATATCTGGTGCTCTTCCTCTGTCTTTACGAACGAAAAAATGGCTCGAAGAAAGTGGAATTCAAGTATCAGATATTTTAAGAGTTCCTTCTAAACTTGCCTTTGTGATAGTATTAATTTAAACATATTACTTAGAAAATATTCTTTTCAGACTAAATATCTTCCTACAGATACTATTAATGACCTCTTTGAATTGCATAGTACTTCTGACTGGTCCTATCAAATATTATTATTTACTGATCAACTAAAATAGACAATTAACTCGGAATCGCTGTTTATAACAGCAGAAATAACTCCTTTGTCTCCGGGCAAATCAATAATTTAAATTCTGTTTTTACAACATACGCTTTTGCTTTATATCTGGCAGTGACAAAATTCTGTATTTCTCCTTCCAACTATGTCATGTTATCAAACTCCTTATCCTGTCTAAGCAGTTTGAAAAGTCTCTCAACCTCTTCCCCAACCATCATTACTACACATCGGATTAGCTGTAATAAATACTACTAAATTTGCGAATCTATTCATTTAGTATCATTTAGTATTCATTCATTATTGGATTTCAATTCATTCTGGAATTGCTGGGAACAAAAAAGTAGATGCTCTTACAAAATCGGCCATTAATAAAAATATTATTCTGCACTCGATTTCACCTGAAGACCTTATCCATAATATAAGAAACATTTTTATCAATTATAATAACAACGAATGGAGTAATAGTAAATACGCCTCTAACTTTTCGCACATACTTTCTATCACAAAAATTCACCGCAATTATACTGATTCTCGCCTTGAAGAAGTGTTGCTAGCTAGAGCTAGAACTAGATCTTTTCCAACAAATGCTAAATTACATAAATTAAGACTTTCTTCAACAGATAAATGCTCTTGTGGAGAAAGAGAAACCATGGATCACATAATGCTATCGTGTCCTCGATATGATCAAGCAAGAAATTCCTTAAGAGGAAAACTTGGTATCGGTACTCTTTCTTTCTCTTGGATTTGTTAACGACTCCTAAAGAGAAAATTGACTCAACAATTTCTTTTTTGAAACAAATTAATAGATTCTAATTTTTTCTCCTCTCTGTATTTTTAAGCGGCCTAATTTCCCCTTTGTCAATCAAATGCCGTGCTTATTTTCTCGTTTTGATTACCATTTTTTTTCAAAAGCATCAATTTTTGTTTAGGTTCCAAATAAAAACTCAATCTTACTCAATGCGAGCTATAAGCCTATGAGCATAAAACTCCAAAGCAGGTTTTGTCGTAACCTAACCTAACCTTCCAATTTAGAATGCTAGTAATTGATGGAATTTTTTAAATTGTAAATCGTCTTTGCCGATTTAAGCTAAATATAAAGTGAATGCTTAGTCGATTTTTCATTTCGCTTTTAATGTTGTTCTATTGTCCATGGGTTAATGGCTTGAATCAATGGAAAATGGACTTTCAAATCATTGTTTTGCTAATTATATAAGCAATCGTTTTATTAACAAAATGGATTTTGGCAATATTCTCAGACGTTCAATGGTGAACTTCATCGGCACATGTGTCGTATAATCCAGGATGCTAAATTCTGAGTTTGGTGATTTTTTAGCGAATTTTTTATACATATGGCAAACTGGTTTTTATTACGTCATGGCGATGGAAACCTATACAATTATGCAGTAAATTCTATTTTGGCAACCAAAGTATTTACTTCATCGTGCACGTCACAATGCGTCATCTTGGCAACATTTCTTCATCGCTAAAAAAATTCAAAATTTGGAATCATGGATTATACGGCACCTTTGCCAACTTCGCCTTGTTTGCTACTGCTCGAAGAATGCGATTTGAAAGCAGGCTTCAAATTCGTCAATTAGTCGGATTTATGACGCTGTCTCAAAACGATGTGACGTGGATAAAATGTTATCTGACATCATGGACTTGTTAGAACAATGAGAATGTAATAAAGGGGCTTACTCAGACAGAGATCGTGTAATGCAGAGATCCTCTCCTTCACTTGCAGTCGAGACCACACACATGTTAGCCGCATGGCTAAAAATTATCAACCAGATCTTAAACACGGAGTCCAGATAAAATGTTGTTTGGGAGACAACAAGTTTCTGCATAAAGAGTGTGACGATGTTTCTGCATCCACTGAAAATTTGGCGTAAATGGATTTGGCTTTAATTGAAACAATATTAATATATAAGAGCGCCTTTAATGGAGTGACTAATGAGAGGCTGGACGCAGGAAAGAAATCACATGGTATAATCGGACGAATTTCAGTTTTGTTGACAATATGAAGGTCATATTAGTGTTTGATGGTACAACTGTATTTAGTAGAATCGTAAAGAATGCACATTGTTACCGTGCATTCGACATTACCTCTCTGGTCAATCCTTTGGAGTTATAAAGTACTTTTGTGCACTCACTTCAATCACTTCATGTTAGCAGTTTGGTCAGTGGACGTGCTTTGAAGTCCTTGACCTTGATCATTTAAATTCTGCTAAACGCTGCAGCATTTCAGCGGGATAGTGAATGTTACTACCCTTGTGAAACTCAAAAACCACACACTCACGGATGAGTACATATTCTGGAATTTTATTCAGCTAGTCCTCCTCAAGTTGAAAAGCACAGAGAGAAGTATATTTGAAATTCAATTGCTTAAGAGTAAACAGATTGTTCTAATTTTAAAATGTTTTTAGCGTGACTTTGATGTACTCACTGAGAGAATAATAGAAAATATCAATACCTGAACAATTGATATTATTTTACGAAAATGCATTTCAATTGAATGAGATAAGATTTCTATACATTTTTTATATGAGAATTTTTTGTCTTCATTTTTTATATTCTCTTATGTTCATAGAGATAAGAAAGCATTTGAACTAATTTATAATTACAATTACGAAATATTGAAAATAATCTCGAAATAAATCATATAATTACAAACATTTATAGGAAAAGCAAAATACTTTAATTTTACTATATTACTTAAGTCCTTCTTTAACTAAAAGTAGTTCATCACAGTTGTTTTATGTTGTCTAATATTTTATTTACTGCTCTGGGTTTGGGAGAGAGTTGATTACCGTTTTTCTTATACATATTTTATTGGAAAAACCTATTGCACGTGTTTATGAAAACATAAATTAGATAAAAACAGGATTTATTTTGTAATGTTTCCTCTTTACCAAGACTATCCACAGAGTACTATTGATAGTTTCGCAAACTATTTGTCTCAGATTTTATTATAAAAATATGAATTTATATAATTTTTATTATAAAGTATTTCACCAGTAAATGACTGTTATTTTGCAAAATAATAAAATACATTCGTTTCAAAGAATGCATGAAAGCATCGGAAGGATCATCAGAAAAATTAAACTCACCGTTTAACTGTAACTATAAATATTTTGCGAATATGCATTTCATATATATCACAAATGCATTTCATACATTAAATTATTTTTACCTCTTTGCTTAAAATCTATAAAATGAGGAAAATATGTTTTTATTTTGTTTGTTGTTGTCGTTAATGATAGGTTACAAGGATTTCCACCTTTAAACATGGCAAGGGATGAAAGTGGCGGCAATTTATAAAAAGTGGCACCAAGTAGAAGCCCTATCGTAGCTCGACAGTGGGTCTTCGTAATTTATAAGCAGGTATCAAATAGAAAACCATCAGACTCGGTTTGCTGAGGTATCATTTCACACGGAGGACATTGCTACCACGATATATTTAACGTACCCTAGTAGTTATTAGCGACCCCGATACATTTTTAATTGGGTTGTTGTTTGCAGCTGCACTACCTTCCGATAGCGAGAAGATCAGGCCACTTTGGCTATTATATATTTTTAGCAATGAATTCTACAATGAAGTTATTTTATTTTCAATACTAAATGGTGATATAAACTAACTTCATGAACACAAAAATTGTTGACAAGAAAATAAGTGTAGTACAAGTTAGAGATAGATAAAGACTCGCATGTGCTAAGTTAATTCCTTGAGCTATGCCTGCTAAAAGTCATTTTTAATTTTACCTAGGCCATTTAAATTTAAAGTTTAAATCAATAAAAATATTCCATTTCAACACGCATTGGTGTATTAAAAATTCTTAAAGTGCATTTTAAAGGGATTAAATTAAGTTAATTAAGTACAATTGTGGAAAAGTAAGATTAATTAAATGTAGGTCATGAGCTTATTTCTAATTCAGTAATTTAAATTCAACCTTGAGGCAGATAAATAAGTTTCTTATTTTCAAATTATGTTAAGAACAGACATTGAGAAATTGACACATTTTCCTTATGAACATTAAAAATCGCATAATTCTACCTCATAATTATTCAAGGAGGAAAAAATATATCGTAAGGAAAACACAACTTTGAAAAATTCTTAAAACTGCTTGATCTATAAGGATATTGTTCATGTTATCTACAAAATTGATAGTCTAATAAATTTCAAAATTTTCCTCACTACTAAATTTCAAATTTTTAAGGATAACTATTCTCTCATTAAGAAAAATTACCCTTTCCTCAAATACTTCTCTGTACACACACACATACAATGAAGAACATCAAGATGACTAAAAGCAATGCTTGCAATAATCTCACAGTCTAAAAATTTAAAAACAGTGCGTCTTTTGTGCGTTCATCTCAGATAAAATCTATTTTAGAGCAGATGTATATATAAGATAATAACAGAAGAGTTACATACCTGACATAAAACTTATTATATAATATATCACTTTTTCATGTTTGCTTGTCACCATACCGTTGGCAGCATAAACGTCTGTGATATTGAGTCAGTGATAAACGAAATAATAGGCATTTTATCAACATTCCATTCAGCTGGAAGCATTGTCAAATGGTGTGAGCGGGCATGAATGATGCGTAACAAACAGAATATGTTGTGTTATGGTTTGGGATATATCTTAGCGATCCCTCACTGCCATGGCCTTGTGGACATTCCAAGCAGCTGTACGCATTGTCTAATGGTACGAATGGACACCGAATGCTGCGTAACATGCAGAATATGTTGTGATGGGGTTTGTGATATACTGAGCAATTCATCTCTGCCATGGTCTTGTGGACATTCCATTAAGGTTCTGCAAACATTGTTAAATGGTAAAAGTGGACACTAAAGGATTCGTGACAGTCAGAATATGTTGTACTATGGTTTTAAATATAGCTGAGAGATTCATCATTGCCATAGTTTTGTGGGCATTCTATTCATACGCAGGCATTGTCGAATGGTATGAGTGAGACACCGAATGAAGCGTGACCGACTGAATATGTCGTGCTATAGTTTGTGATATAGTTGTGCGAACCATCATTGTCATGTACACAATATCCTTGCCACTATCTGCAGAACTGCAGTGAGTTGAAGGTGTGATCGGTCCCATCTATTCGGCATTTTTTTCTTGTTTGTAAATTTCCCATGATTTGCATGTTTCTTCAGGATGTTGTATTTTGAGTGTCTAGTATTGTATTTCCAAAATAAACAAAATTTGATTTTTTTAAAAAATAAAAGTCAGAAACATAAGAATGTTAAGTACGTGAAGTTCCTTATTTTTATTATTGTTTGGAAAAAGTGGATATATTATCTGTTGAATTTCATTAATTTCATAAAATCATAAAAAGTATTACTCCGCTTTCATTTTTTAACAATTTACTTTTTAAATTTATATATATATATATATATATATATATATATATATATATATATATATCTATATATATATATATATATGTATGTATATATATATATGTATATATATATGTATATATATATGTATATATATATATATATATATGTATATGTATATATATATATATATGTATATATATATATGTATATATATATGTATATATATATATGTATATATATAATATATATATATATATATTATATATATATATATGTATATATATATATATATATATATGTATCTATATAAATATATATATATACATACATACATACATACTTACACACCTTTATGTATAATAGTTTCGACATTACTAGGAAACTGTTATGGTGGAATATATTCTGTTCCTCACAACATATGATAATTATTTTATGTGAATCAAATGATAATAATAATGAGAATTAAAATGAATAAACATTAAAATATAAACACATTAAAATGAAAGCTTTTATTAATTGAATGAAGGGTAGAATTATATATCACGATAAAAGTTACATTGAATTTGGAAGAAGTTTCGAAATGGATGTTTCCCTTACATTTTACCCATGAAATTATTCTTTTGAATTTATCCTCATTG
The DNA here is from genome assembly GCA_030067965.1 of Latrodectus elegans. NCBI lineage: Eukaryota > Metazoa > Arthropoda > Arachnida > Araneae > Theridiidae > Latrodectus > Latrodectus elegans. Next base: position 85,777,045 of record CM057811.1, read on the forward strand.
TCACACAATCAAAATATTTACGAACACCCCTTAAACAAAACCAATTTATAAAAAATAATACCACTGCGCCTGATTGAAAAGTCATGTTAACGAATTACCATTGAATTGGTATCCAACCGAAGAGAATAAACAAATAACATTCTTTTGAAATGCTCAACAAAAGAATTCCACCATTGTCAGCAATCGGAGTTGAAAAGGCTAGTTGAAATTCATGCAAAGCAATTACATTAATTGATTGGGAATAACTTTCAAAGCTGCCTTTAGTTCTCCAACTCCTGCCAAACCCTGGAGAATTTCAACGGTTAACAGATGCATAAGTGGTTGTAAACATGGCCAAGTCTTTCTTTGTTCGCCACAAAAAAGCCTTCAGATTCCTACTCACAATGCTGTGTTTCAGTGGATTTACTTACCAAAGTATGGAATTCTTCAACCTTTACTGGACATATCCAACAGTGGTAGATATACAAGATATCTCGCCAACTTTTGTGGATATACCAGCGTTTTCTTTCTGCAACGCTGTTGGGTGAGTAAAAAACATTTATGTGATGCTATATTATATAAAAAACTATTTTAATATAACTATTTTGTATAAGAATATTTTGTTACAAAATAGTTATAAAACTATTTTGATTACTATAGATATCAACTTTCCGAGAATTGTTCTAATTTAGTAAAGGTGAAAATAGTGTAAAATGGTACTATATTACATAAAACTATTTTATATAAAAATACTTTGTAACAAAATAGTTATAAAGCTATTTTGATAACTATATATATATATATCAACTTTCCAAGAATTGTTCAAATTTAATAATTGCGGAAATATTGTAAAATGATACTCTATTATAAAACGATTTTATACAACTTTTTTGTATAAAAATACTTTGTAACAAAATAGTTATAAAGCTCTTTTGATAACTATAGGTATCAACTTTCCAAGAATTGCTCTAATTAAGTAATGGCGGAAATAGTGTAAAATGATACTATATTATAAAAATATTTTATATAACTATTTGCAATAAAAAAGTTATAAAGCTATTTTGATAACTATAGACATCAAATTTCCAAGAATTGTTCTAATTTAATAATGGCGGAAATAGTGTAAAATGATACTATATTATAAAACGATTTTATATAACTTTTTTGTATAAAAATACTTTGTAACAAAATAGTTATAAAGCTCTTTTGATAACTATAGTTATCAACTTTCCAAGAATTGCTCTAATTAAGTAATGGCGGAAATAATGTAAAATGATACTATATTATAAAAATATTTTATATAACTATTTGCAATAAAAAGTTATAAAGCTATTTTGATAACTATTGACATCAAATTTCCAAGAATTGTTCTAATTTAATAATGGCGGAAATATTGTAAAATGATACTCTATTATAAAACGATTTTATATAACTTTTTGTATAAAAATACTTTGTAACAAAATAGTTATAAAGCTCTTTGATAACTATAGGTATCAACTTTCCAAGAATTGCTCTAATTAAGTAATGGCGGAAATAATGTAAAATGATACTATATTATAAAAATATTTTATATAACTATTTGCAATAAAAAAGTTATAAAGCTATTTTGATAACTATTGACATCAAATTTCCAAGAATTGTTCTAATTTAATAATGGCGGAATTATTGTAAAATGATACTCTATTATAAAACGATTTTATATAACTTTTTTGTATAAAAATACTTTGTAACAAAATAGTTATAAAGCTCTTTTGATAACTATAGGTATCAACTTTCCAAGAATTGCTCTAATTAAGTAATGGCGGAAATAATGTAAAATGATACTATATTATAAAAATATTTTATATAACTATTTGCAATAAAAAAGTTATAAAGCTATTTTGATAACTATAGACATCAAATTTCCAAGAATTGTTCTAATTTAATAATGGCGGAAATATTGTAAAATGATACTCTATTATAAAACGATTTTATATAACTATTTTGTATAGAAATATTTTGTAACAAAATAGTTATAAAGCTCTTTTGATAACTATAGGTATCAACTTTCCAAGAATTGCTCTAATTAAGTAATGGCGGAAATAATGTAAAATGATACTATATTATAAAAATATTTTATATAACTATTTGCAATAAAAAAGTTATAAAGCTATTTTGATAACTATAGACATCGAATTTCCAAGAATTGTTCTAATTTAATAATGGCGTAAATATTGTAAAATGATACTCTATTATAAAACGATTTTATATAACTTTTTTGTATAAAAATACTTTGTAACAAAATAGTTATAAAGCTCTTTTGATAACTATAGGTATCAACTTTCCAAGAATTGCTCTAATTAAGTAATGGCGGAAATAATGTAAAATGATACTATATTATAAAAATATTTTATATAACTATTTGCAATAAAAAAGTTATAAAGCTATTTTGATAACTATTGACATCAAATTTCCAAGAATTGTTCTAATTTAATAATGGCGGAAATATTGTAAAATGATACTCTATTATAAAACGATTTTATATAACTTTTTTGTATAAAAATACTTTGTAACAAAATAGTTATAAAGCTCTTTTGATAACTATAGGTATCAACTTTCCAAGAATTGCTCTAATTAAGTAATGGCGGAAATAATGTAAATGATACTATATTATAAAAATATTTTATATAACTATTTGCAATAAAAAAGTTATAAAGCTATTTTGATAACTATAGACATCGAATTTCCAAGAATTGTTCTAATTTAATAATGGCGTAAATATTGTAAAATGATACTCTATTATAAAACGATTTTATATAACTTTTTTGTATAAAAATACTTTGTAACAAAATAGTTATAAAGCTCTTTTGATAACTATAGGTATCAACTTTCCAAGAATTGCTCTAATTAAGTAATGGCGGAAATAATGTAAAATGATACTATATTATAAAAATATTTTATATAACTATTTGCAATAAAAAAGTTATAAAGCTATTTTGATAACTATTGACATCAAATTTCCAAGAATTGTTCTAATTTAATAATGGCGGAAATATTGTAAAATGATACTCTATTATAAAACGATTTTATATAACTTTTTGTATAAAAATACTTTGTAACAAAATAGTTATAAAGCTCTTTGATAACTATAGGTATCAACTTTCCAAGAATTGCTCTAATTAAGTAATGGCGGAAATAATGTAAAATGATACTATATTATAAAAATATTTTATATAACTATTTGCAATAAAAAGTTATAAAGCTATTTTGATAACTATTGACATCAAATTTCCAAGAATTGTTCTAATTTAATAATGGCGGAAATATTGTAAAATGATACTCTATTATAAAACGATTTTATATAACTTTTTGTATAAAAATACTTTGTAACAAAATAGTTATAAAGCTCTTTGATAACTATAGGTATCAACTTTCCAAGAATTGCTCTAATTAAGTAATGGCGGAAATAATGTAAAATGATACTATATTATAAAAATATTTTATATAACTATTTGCAATAAAAAGTTATAAAGCTATTTTGATAACTATTGACATCAAATTTCCAAGAATTGTTCTAATTTAATAATGGCGGAATTATTGTAAAATGATACTCTATTATAAAACGATTTTATATAACTTTTTGTATAAAAATACTTTGTAACAAAATAGTTATAAAGCTCTTTGATAACTATAGGTATCAACTTTCCAAGAATTGCTCTAATTAAGTAATGGCGGAAATAATGTAAAATGATACTATATTATAAAAATATTTTATATAACTATTTGCAATAAAAAAGTTATAAAGCTATTTTGATAACTATTGACATCAAATTTCCAAGAATTGTTCTAATTTAATAATGGCGGAAATATTGTAAAATGATACTCTATTATAAAACGATTTTATATAACTTTTTTGTATAAAAATACTTTGTAACAAAATAGTTATAAAGCTCTTTTGATAACTATAGGTATCAACTTTCCAAGAATTGCTCTAATTAAGTAATGGCGGAAATAATGTAAAATGATACTATATTATAAAAATATTTTATATAACTATTTGCAATAAAAAAGTTATAAAGCTATTTTGATAACTATAGACATCGAATTTCCAAGAATTGTTCTAATTTAATAATGGCGGAATTATTGTAAAATGATACTCTATTATAAAACGATTTTATATAACTATTTTGTATAGAAATATTTTGTAACAAAAAGGTTATAAAGCTGTTTTGGTAACTCTAGATATCAACTTTCCAAGAATTGTTCGAATTTAATAATGGCGGAAATATTGTAAAATGATACTTTTTTATAAAACTATTTTATTTAACTAGTTTGTACAAAACTATTTTGCAATGAAATAGTTATAAGGTTATTTTCTTTTAACTCTAAATATCAACTTTACAAGAATTTTACTAATTTAGTTAGGACGGAAATATTGCATAAATAACTAGGAATGATATCGACATTTTATTGGAACATGATACACATATTTTAAATTTTCATTTTTAGTTTAAATTTTTAAGAGTTCGATACAAGATTTTTTTCACTTTTCCCAAAGGCGTTTCCTTATTTCAGGATTAAGAAATAAATTATTTATTCCATATAAAGAAATAAAATATATCTTTATAATGCAACTGATAATGATTATTTTTTTATAAATCAATGATTTCTGCTACTATCAATCACAATGGTCTACTTTTTTGTTATGTAAAGCAAAGCATTTAATTTTAATGTTGCACATGCACGGTATAAATTTCAAATTAAATTTGCAAATAATAATATTTTTTATAACTTGTATTCATTAATTGACATCCATACAACTAAAAATCAAATATGAAAAATTATTTATAATACCATGCATTTATTTTTTATGTATATTATTTTTGAAAACTCAAATTCATACGTTTTTAAAATACTAGAAAAAAGAGAATTTTCTTCAATGACCTATATTAAGTTGCGAAAAAGCAAAGATCATCTTTTTATTCCAAAAGAGAAAATTTTATATTTGTTTTAATAATTTATGAATCAATAATATTTTAACAGTTATAACTACACTATCATTATTTATGTTTAAATTAGTTGAGATTTAAATCCATTTGAGTTTTGAATATCTTTCATATATAAATTCACACATCCATACAACTAAAAATCAAATACGAAAAAGTATTTATAATATCATGCATTTATTTTTTATGTATATTATTTTTGCGACCACATTTTTTTATTATAATAAGATTTATAAACTCTTTATAGTTGAATTAATGTGAAAAATTCATTTACAATCAGTCATAAAAATTTATTTCTGAGAAAAAAATCGCAAGCTTAATTTTTAAAAACATACTTCATTTTAATTCCTATTCCTTTTTTTAATTTAGTTATATTTTAAATTCTCTCATGTTAAATTTCTAATTTAAGTATTCCCGAATTTATAAGTGGAATATAATTTATATCAAATTATTTTCCTATAGTTTGTTTGCATTTACACATGATAAAAAATTGAAAACCAAAGAAGAAAATTATTCACAAAATTATGAACTAGATCATGTAAATATGAAGAAAAATTCTTTTGACTGTTGTTGTAGTAATTGTAAAAAAGTTATAGCCTTTTAAACATAAAACTATGAAAAAGACACTGGAGAACTTGAAAAAAATTAATCTAAATAATAAAAGAATATAATTAATAATCTGTTAATTAATATCGGATGAATATGTAGCTGAATTTTCGTACAGACAATTACATTGGATTAAAGCCAACCAATGGCTGAGTAGATAGCGTTCCTGACTCCTGAACTGTGGGTCCCGGGTTCGAATCCCAGTTTGGGTGTGGATGTTACCTTCTCTTGGTGTTTCTCTGCTCTTTCATCTGTGATAATGCATGAATGTGGCCCACCCTGTAAGCAGAATTATGGTGGTATGGCGCGGGTAATGCTACTCGCATCGGTGACTTGATTCACAGATTACCGCTGTGTAACGACAAATGAGGAGCAGTTTTCGGTATTGTTCCGGCTAAGGCTTAGTCACTCAAATGCCTGCCGAAGTTAAAAAAAAAAAATTGGACTAAACTAAAACAAGCAAAATCTCTATATTTTGATAAATTTTTAAGGTATTTTATCTCCTTAAATTAGCTGAAAGTTTTTTTTCAATATGAAGACGTTTGAACATTGTAATGTGCAAATCAGAATGGGATATATTTTGGATATTGTAAAATGAGTTAGAAAGGGAAGAATCCGAATACTGAGTAAACTAGTTAGAAAAAAATATCCGAAGATTGCAATACGAGACAAAAGGAAAGAGCATTTCAATACGAGTTAGAAACAAGAAATAATCCGAAGATTGCAATACGAGATAGGAAGAAAATAATTAGAATATTGCAATACGAGTTAGAAATAATTCGAGCACTACATATGGAGTAGAACAGTGAATAATTCGAATACTGTCACACGAAGTTTCTATCCCGACAGACATGCATGCACTAGACAGATGAGTATCATCCATTTCTTGCTCAACAGTGGCTGTGATAGAATCCGATATCTTATGCTACAAAGAGCGCTGTTATATTACTACACTACGCTACAGTGGATCTAAAATATTGATTTGTTTAAAAATAATCTTAATCGAATAATATAGGCAAATTAATATTTGCCTCAGTTGTAAGAAACGTTAATCTGAAGCATTCTTTTATACGCTTGTGAAAGTTGGAACGTAATAATTATCACGCTTCTCAACAATGTCTGGGATAAGACTTGGGCATTCATTCAATAAAGTCTATGTTACTACTTTTCACTGTTACTTCTAGGTAACAGTTCTCGATATATCAGTTATTTTAAATACCATGCTATTATTTTCTTTATATAAAAATGTAAAGAAACTAATAATTGATCATTGTTACCACTAGGTAATATGATCAAATATTTTGTTTCGATAATTATCCTATAGTTATTGGTATTTAATTTATATAAACTAAATTTATATATAATAATTTATATAATCCAAATCTCTCTCTCTCTCTTTACAAGCACTTAAGCTGTAAGTGAGAATTGAACCCAGAAGCAATTGAACTGAAAGGTAGTATTTAACAGGAATGATTAATTTATTTATAGGTTACTATAAGTGGAATATTAGTTATTTAGTAATTTGAAAGAGGATGTATGCAATTAGTAAATATTTCAAAGATGAAATACTTTAAACTTCTTGTTCATAATGGAAAATTTCTGGGAACTTATGTTTTCTTAAAAATCATACAAAAAAATTGATTTGAAAACTTTTTTTTAGTCAGTTTAACCAAATTTGTTTCAATCACTTCCCAAGATTCAGTTTTTAAAGTTATTGAATTTCGTTTCATTTTTCATCTTCATCAAAAATCAGTAATTTCAATCGACATGACAAAGCAATCCACATCAGAAATTAATCATTATGACTATTTTTTTGTAACTAGACATGCAATAATAAATGAACAAATAATTAATATAATTAGACTTTTCCAAAAATGCAAAATCTTCTTTTTAAAAATTCGTTTACTAAATAAATGACCAAAACATAAAATTATTTATTCTCTTGAAGTTAATCTGTACTTTTTAATACTTTTTTCTCGCTTTCATAACCCCTTATTTGATTTTTTTTTTTTTTTTGTTTGGTATCTGATATATATATATATAATTTTTGGGACTTTTTTTTAAATCTTTCTTTAATACATTTCATAAAAAATGTTCATTGCTACATGAAGTATAATTGATATTCAAGTAATATTTTTTCATTATTAGTCTTCTTTTGCACACTTTGGCACAGCTGCTGTATAATCCATCATGACAATTTCTGAGTTATTTTGGCAAAAAAAAAAAAAAAGTTACCGAGATTACGTAATTGTGACGAAATAAATTCTTTCCTGAAAAAAGTTTATGCATCTAAATAATAAATCTAAACTTGACAGATAAAAAATATAAAGATATATTTTTCAAATATTTGGATTCTAAAAAAGAAAGCAATTTCATAAATGTAAATAGAAATAAGGAATAATAAATGCAATAAAACATATTTATTCTAGGAAATTCTTTTTTTTCCAAGAACTTTCAAAAATATTTATTCTAAGTATTCTAAGAAAAATAGGAGCATGAAAATTAATGTAAACATAGAAACATTCACAAAAAATAAATATATAATAAATTTAAATTTTACTTAATAAATTTTAAAATGGAAAATACAGGAAAAAAAATTTTCCAATGTAAATACGAATTATGAAATACACATTAAGTTAAAAAATAAATTTAAAAGAGTGTTTTTTATTTTTTTTTAACACAATAAGAGTAATATAAACGCCATATACAAACTAAAAAAGGATACGTCGATACAATTTAAAACAGTAATATTAAGCAATTAATACGGAATAAAAGTTTGAAATTTAAGTATCCAAAAAGCTAAGAACTGTGTAGAATACACTAAAATATTTTTCACCCACACGCAAACACACCTTAACAAAATTCACAAATGTAATAAAATGCTCTAAATGTCCTCGCAATGATTTAAATAGTAGGGTTGCCTAAACAGAACTTTCTTCATAATTCTTATTATTCTCGATCTTTCTAACGTAATAAAAACCCAAATTGCCAGATGAACAAGGATACCTTCCAAAAAAATCACCAAATTCAGAATTTGGCATGATGGATTATACGGCAGGGAACAAGTGCCGTATAATCCATGATTCCAAATTCTGAATTTTTTTGGTGATGAAGAAATATTACCAAGATTACGTATTGTGACGTGCGAAATGACGTAAATACTAGGGTTACCAAAATAGAATTTTCTACATAATTCTTATAGGTCTCCATATGTGTGACAAAATAAGAACGAGGTTGCCAAATGTATGAGAAAATCCGCCAAAAAAATCACCAATTTAAGAATTTGGCATTATGGAGTATACGGCACATGTGCCGTACGGTAGCTATGCACATATTTTAGTCAAAGAAATGCAATGGTATTATTTACAGAATCTTTATGCAAATATTTCAGGTACAATTACCGAACCATTTGTGATTTTAAAGATGAGAATGGTGTAAACGTCGGAGCCTGTTTGCCATCTGGCATAAATCGATACGTAGCAGACGCAATCTGTGCACAGCACAAGGCTGTTTGTGTCAATGGATCGCAAGTGCCCAAAGACTTTCAGGTAAATTTACCCAAAATATAAGAATGTAAATTTATATTATAAGTATGGTAAATTTACCCAAAATGTAAGTATGATATTTTACTATTCCTGAGTGCTATTTTGATTAATGTGATAAACAGTACACAAAAATGATTTTATTGAAATAAGAGAGGCTAATGACCATATCAAAAGGGAAGCAGAATTTATAATGAATTTAAGGTGATATTTTAATGAAAAGTGAAAGATTGCAAAGTTTTGTCTAAACTTTACCAGATCTATAATGATTGATACCACCAATCATTATATGTCTGGGTTTAGTTTAATAAATTTTATAACGTTAAAACAAAGCAAGCAGTTAAATTGCCAACTTAGTATGCTTATATACTTGTTTGCAATTATGAGAGAAACAACTAATCACATGCAATATTCTGTTGCAACATTCATCACTAGAATGTTGCAGTGCTTTATTGCTAATTTGCCTGGTGGGAAAGATTCTACAAGTTTAAAGATAGTTCGTTTAAAAATTCGACAACTTAGCTAATGCGATTTTAGGATGGCATTGTTTTTTTTTTTTTTTTTTTTGCCATCCATGAAGAAATTGTTAATTTTCTGATATTCTTTAAATAAAAATTACATCACTTGTGTGTGTAAGTATTTTATCAGAAATGAAATGTTATATACTTAAGAAGTAGTTAAGGAAAAACACTATTTGTAAGCACCCCAACTATAAGCAAAATATTCATGATTTCAAAAATCAATGCGATCTGAAAGAAGCAAAGCCTACAAGACATTCATGAAACTAATGCATTGAAATAATGACAAAAATCACCCCAAGAAGTACATAAATACTAAAAATGGAGATTAATTCTGAATATAATCATAACATATATTCATTTAGTCATTTAGAAAAAAAGTTACATCATTTCTAATGATTTGTCGATTTAGCGACTTCATGGTAAAATTCTTGGTGACTTGGTGAAAAAAAAAATTTCTGAAAAAATCTATCACTGAAGAACTAGGGACCAATATTAAGTGAGATAGTCTAGAGCCGTCCAGAAACCTGGTGAAACTCCCAGATTTTTAATTGAAATCAAGTACAAATATCGTCATTTGTCATAGAAGAGTTAGTGAAGACGCTTTGTCTTGAATGTTAGTCTATTACATAGAAGCAGTTATCTGTCTGAGGTATTAGAAACTTCTGTGATGAGAAGATGTTCCCTGTCACATTATCTGAATTGCAGTTTTGTAATTGTACTTCTACAGCTGGAATTTCCTGCGTTTTGTCGGAATTGCTACGAATAAAGTTCTTGTGATTTTTAAAATTTTGTTTTATCGACTCTCAATCAACAAGAGCTTCGAAGCATGGTACAACGGGTACCAGAAGTGAGGTTGAAGAGTAGATACAGCATATCATTAGAAAAAATGGATATGGATAAAATGAAAAATTTTCTCGAATAGTAGCTGATCAAAAAGAAAGCTAGACTGTAAGAGATTATAACTGAGATGTTGAAAGAGATAAAATCCAGTCAAAATTAGCTTAAGAAAGACATTGTATGTGTTAAAGAAAAATTTTCCAACATCATTCAGGAGAAGATGAATGAAGTGGACGATAATGTTACTTCAGTTAAAACTAAAGTTTTGAAGATAGAAAAGAGTCTTGATACGAAGGTTCTTGAAAATATTGAAGAAACATTGGAAAATATGAACAAGAAGATTGAAAGCCTGAAGAATCAAATGTTAAATGGACGTGATGAACCAACGGGACATTTATCCTTTCCTAGATACGATTAAACTGCCAACATTTGGTGGAAAAAATCTTGGCAATTATACAAAAGCCAGTGTAGAATGATAGCAGAAGCTAATTGAAGGAATCCCGAGCTGAAGCTTTTTATATGGCAGATTCTTTAAGACATCAGCGAGACGCTTTCGGCAGCGCAAAGATATTATTTCAAATCCCTATCGAGTGTGCTTGAACTGCGGTTTGGAGAGAAGTGCACTAAAGAAAATAGCCGACAGCAATTAAAGTCCCGTTGTCAAAAAGTAATTGAAAGTCTGCAAGAATTGGATGCCGATATTCAGCGACTTTCGAATCTAATATTTTCGGACTGCCCAGATGAGATATATCAAGATCTGGCTTTCCAGCATAGATAGTTTGCTGGATTGGAAAACACAGAAAGCACTTAGACACGCCGATATCAAGGTTATCGGATCTGCTTTAGTATACACACACATAGGCTGCTTAGCTGGCCCACGTAAAGACCGACACTCAATCAGACAAGTTTACTGCAACTGATTCGGACTCTGATTTCGTAAAGCAAATTGAAGATTTGAGACAAAATATCCGTAGCTTAGAGGTGCGTACAGGTGAAGGAAATATGTAAATTCAGTATTAGGCACTATGGGACTCACTCCATATTAAAAATGGCGAGTTATACAGAAAACGGGAGCCAGGTAATGGAGGTAACATAAAATGACAGCTTGAACTTCCAAAATGAAGAATTTCGAATGTTTTGAAAAAACTGCATAATAGCTCTTTTGGGGGCCACTTCGGAGTGATGAAGATACTTCAGAAAGTTCGAGAAATTTTCTCTAAGCCGTTTTAAAAGTGAGTGCACTATGCTTCAGGATTGATTTGCATTTTCTTTGTCACCACAGCATAATTGTCAAACGTTTTAACATTCTTTGCATTACGTTACGAGAGGACTTTTTACAGTCGTATTCACTTTTCTCTAGGGAAGTACGAAAACTCTCAAGCACAGCGGAGCATGAAAATAGCAGCGATGGCCCATTCATTTCACCTTTTTCAACAATGACTGGGATCGAAACCAGTAATTTTCTTTCTAAAGACTTTTGTCCTACTACTGACCCACTGTAACCCTTCACAAGTCCTTGTCTTTTCTTTTTTTCACCGATTTATGTGACCAAATCAACGATGACTCAGCCTTTCCTATTTCCCCCTGGTAGTAATTGTCATTTAAATAGGTTGGTACTTCGTAACCATTGAGTAAAATGTTACCAAATCGTTTTCACAGAATACACGTCATTAGAAAATCTAAATCGTTTTTATAGAATACACATATTTAGATAATGTTACCAAATCGTTTTCATAGAATACACGTATTTAGAAAAATATTACTAAATCGTTTTCACAAAATACACATATTTAGAAAAATGTTACTAAATGGTTTTTATAAAAGGCATGTATTTAGAAAAATGTTATCAAATCGTTTTCATAGAATGCATATGTTTAGAAAAATGGTATTAAATATTTTTATAAAATACATGTATTTAGAAAATTTAAATATAATAATTGGCTAAATATTTTTAGACGATAACATACAGCAAGTTCCTTACTCATGCCCTCATCACTCCAGAGGATCACGACAGACTCAGACAACCCCTAGAAGAATACTTAGAATGTACCATCGAATTCGGAGGAACAGAAGAACTGTGCAAGTAAGAAAATCATTGCTAATTTGTTTCGATAATTTAAGTATTTTCTCAAATCTGTCAAAATCGTTAATCTCTCTGACCAGGTTTCAAGTCTTATTGACGTCAAGTCTTTTGAATTTATGTAAAGTATTTTTTACTGGATTCAAATCATAGGAATGTGCATCTCAGAATAGTACGTTTATATTTTGAACTGTTAATCACTGTTTTACATATTGAATAGTTATTAATTTTCAAGAAACTAGTGAACACATATGCCCATTATCCTGTTAAAAATGTAGTTTTGGACAAAATTCCCTTCTGTGAATATAGTTCTTAAGAAACTTTGTTTAATTATACAAATATGTATTATTATGAGTTCCATGAATCCAAGACATTAAAATCTGTACAATAAATCTCAAAGCACAGACTAATATCTTTTTTCTCCAAATTTTTATACAATTGAAATTTATGAATTTTATAGGCACGAATATTTAACACATACAGGCCTACTCAAAATAATTGTCTTTGACCAGATAAGAACTTATACCTTTCAGAAACAAAGGCGACGCTTTTCCTAATTTGCCGCTGTGGTTAACAGAATTTAATTTAGAATTCCTTATTTATGCTGAACTGACAAATCCATTAACAAAGCTAGCCATTTTCAAATAACAAATGCAGGGACATGAATTGTTCGACATTTGAGTTGTCATTCTTCTTTCTGAGTTTTTTGGACGATGTTTGACACAATAAAAAACTTTAAGGAAAAAAATCAATAAATACAAGTGATTGTGTTGAGTTTGTAGACTTTTTCAAAGAGAAGTGTAGAGTCTGCAGGGGTTATAGAAAACCAAAAAAAGCTCCACCTATCCATCTGAACATGTAAGTTTACAAAAGACAGAAGCGCAACATCTATCTTTTATTTTTTAAAGCGTCAAGGTTAGAACTTGAAACCATTAACTTCAATGAATGCAGTTCCACCATTAGTTCATTGTGAGGGCTGAGTCTACGTATGAAGACATTTACGAAAAGAAAGCTTTTGATATGACTTTCTATTTGAAAGCTGTAAGCAATAGCTGAAAGTTTGACAAAAAATATGAAGTAAAAAATTATATTTGCTGTAAAAATTAGTTTCAATAAATAAATATTTAGATCTTTTTTTTTTTTTTTTTTGACTTTATTCACACGAATGCTTTCTGCACACGAATGTAAATTTAATGGTAAGCTTTAGTTTAAAGTAGATTATAAACTATTTTAAGCATCCATACTAAAGATGGAAATGAAATCTAGAGATTAATGCAAACAATAATGCTAAGCATTCATTGTTGAGTATTCTATTTTAAGAAGTTATTTTAAGTTTAATGAACAAGAATGATTTTCTTTACAGTCTCTCTCATTGATTTAAAGTCCTAAAACTATGTTCTGTTTGAAAATAAGGAACGGAATAGTGTTTTATCTTCTTATCTTGTTAGTATACGTAATATCTGTTATTTGTTACTAAGTATCTGTGTTGTAGTATCTGTTATTTAATACTGAATATTTGCTACTGCGTATTTGTTATAGCACTTGTTACTAAAACTATCCTATTACTATACGATAGAAAAGAATGTAATAAAACGTAAAGAACTCGATTGAAACGTCATAAAAATGAAGGTTCACATTAAACGCTGTTGGCTTCTACCACAATCACGGTGTGAAAAATATATGTTTACTGATTACCTATTAAGTTATCTTATTTTAATGAAGTTAGTATAAAAAATTATCAACTTAAAATTTATAAAATTTGAACTTGTAATTCATTTAAGTAAATATTTAAAGCCAAAATTACCTAACGTTTTAAATTAAGTAAACACAAAATGTATTACAAAAAATCCCAAATTTCCGTCAACATGAAAAACCATCACAAATTTTAACTTTTTTATAACTTAATTTAAGCAAATTTCTATCTTAATATATGAAATATAAATTAAGAAAAGCAATTTTGATAGAATATAAAACGGAAAACATTACTACTGACTAATGGATAACAATATAGACGTACGATAAGCATTCAAGAAAAAGAATTTACAAAAACATATGCAATTTATACTAATTTAGCAATTAGTATAAATCCAAAAATATATTCTAGTAGGGGCTAAAATACAAAAATTATAACATTTTCTGGTTTTTGATAGTTTTTTAGATTCCTGATAATTTTCTCCATAGTATTTTCCCCGTTTTCTATGTATGATTTTCTAACAAAAAATAATAATAAGCTTGGATGTATATTTAATTTCCTTCTATAATTCCTTATTTTGCTTAAGTTGGGTGTAAGCATAATAAATCGATATCATCATTTATAATAATCTAAATCCTTGTAATAGTTGTTATTACTAATGACACTTGGACAAGCCAAGCTCGTTATGCCTTGGCTATGCGAATTTAAATCAAATGGATGCGTCTTTTGTTTAATCAGAGCACCATGAAGGTGAAAGCACAACTTTTTCTATCGAAATCTTCCGGTAGATGGCAGCACTAGAGGATCTACTGCCTCAATTTTGGCATTGATGTGAAGGGGGAGTAAATTTCTCCAGACCATTTCACCCATGGTAACTGCTCAACGATCGACCACAGAGCTTTCGATTCCACATATTTAACGAGCACGTATACCGCATATACTCGGTGGGTCTTTAGCGGCATCTAAATCCTTAATATCAATTATTGTTAGCAG
The DNA here is from genome assembly GCA_030067965.1 of Latrodectus elegans. Lineage (NCBI taxonomy): Eukaryota > Metazoa > Arthropoda > Arachnida > Araneae > Theridiidae > Latrodectus > Latrodectus elegans. The sequence goes on from CM057811.1 coordinate 85,792,281, forward strand.
TATCTGTATTTAGGAGGTTAACATACTTCTGCCATTAGTGGCATAGAACTAATAAAATTCGATTAGCAAAAGTATTGATCTTGATCAAACTTCCTTGGTTTAGTCCGACTGCATTGCTGAGAAGATCTAACAATGTTATAAAAATTTGTTATAAGGGTAACATAAGGTGAAGATGGTATCTCGCCATTTGTCAACGTCATCAATATGCTTCAAAATTATGCGACATTTATGCTAATAAGATTTAACTCACTAAACAACTAGTAGGTCTAGTGTGGCCTGACAGGAAAGTGTTCTCATTACTGGGAGGTAAACCTGCTCTATATCTGACTCAACCAAAAATCTATCATATGTCATAATTATGACTGGCGCATGAGAAACAAGATGTGATTGCAACGTTCGTCAAGTGAAATGCTATTTCAGAAAGTGGCAAGCTATGTCTGGCGGGATTCTGCTTGGTACTAATTACAAATTACGATGACTCAATTTCCAGCACGATATGGATCTTCTACCTTAAGACCGGTAAAAGGTACTTCACATCATAATTTGAACAGAAACTGTACCTTTCTTGCGTTCATCCCACTATAGTCTAGCCAAGAATAAGCCAAGAGGATTAGCAATGATAACAATTATCATATCCTGATATTTTCCTACATTATTATGTATATGAAATATTCAAATGTTGTTTTAAAAGTTAATCCTGAAATACCAAATAGCTGAAGAATTTTCCAAGAGTTTGGACAACTTCATGAAACTTTCAAGAGTCCAGTTGTTGTTGCATCAGCATAAGTTTGTCTCCCTGCTCTTAGTCCGTGGGTTTCAATTGTTCAGTACCTTCACGCCACCTCAGTAAAATGAAGCCTCGTTTGCAGTGCCTGGGAGGGTGACCACTCTCTCCCTCAGTGGGGTGTTAGTGTTCCCTTTGTTTGGCATATGTTAATGTTAATATGTGACATCCAAAGTCTTTCAGTTCTGCAATTTTTTAGCACACGAGGGCTAATTAGACCGGGACTTACGGTTTCAAGTGGATTCCGAACTACTACAAACATCCATGCCCAAGGTGGAATTCTAACCCACAAACTGTTGAACCGAAGGCAAGAGCGCTAACCATTCGGCTGCCAGCTCGGCGTGCTAAAAAAATTATGAAGGGCTTGGTGCCAGGTGAGTATTCCAAATCTGTTAACCGTAAGGTGCAGCCCTAAGCTTGTCTGCGTTGCTATGTATGTATAGATGGATGGTACCTAGTCCTATATGTGGTTCTACTAATTGGGTGTAAGCAGGCAGGTGGGAATTTTCTTCATTTAGAGGCATGGATCAAGAAGAAGGAACCCTCTCCGAATGCTTCACCTACCACCCAAAGAGGTATCATTTCACTTGGAGGACATTACGACTACGACACATTTTAACCTTCCCAGCCGCCTATAGGACGTCTTCAATAAACAGACGAACTCACGGCCTTCCGATAATGAGAAAGACGCCCTAACCAGACTCGCAAGAGCTTACACACAATTTTACGAAAATTTTAATAGTAAGGTCAATTTTATGTGTCACTATATATCTAAGTAAAAAAATGCCATTTCTTGTAGTTTGACCAATGTGATGGGGTCTTTTTACTCCAAAGAAGAAATGCCCCAGTACTGCTACAGCATCTATTCATTGTGGGGTAATCCAGATGGCGAAAGAATGAGGATTCCAAAAGGATCAAGTAAGATCATACGGTTATATTTATTCATCAATTTTATGCAATGACTGTTGTGAAGAAACACAAGTTAATGATTATAATAAAAGCTTTGTCGAATATTATCTGATATCGATGCATTCCTTTCTGTGTTTTAAAGATGCATAAATAACTAAATGAAGTGTAGGAACGCATCCTGAAAGAGTTTAATTCAATAAAATTATATAAAAAATTAGAACTTCAGTTTTCATTCAATGTATTTCTTGGTATTGAAGTACTTAAAAATAGATATTTTATACACATTCTCCGATTTAAGGTGTCTTTATTTTTATTTATAGTATTTTTCATTGTTAATGCCAAATTAAATAACAAATTGTTTTTATTTTTGTTTTCCTTCATAAGGTGAAGACACAACAAATTTTTTTAAATAATAATTTTATTTATTTGATATGACATTATACTTGTTTTTAGTTTTCCTTTAACAGTTTTGCGAAATTTAAAGAGTCTGACCTGACTTGAAACATATTTCTAATATTTTTTAATTTTTTTATCTTCTACATTTAATTGTACCCATTCTTACGTGGTATAGAAACATTTTTCGTATACATGGTCAATAATTCCTTCAATATATCATTTTATGATGCTTGCTGAATTCATTTCTGTTGTCTATAATATTGTTTAATTTGTGTTTAATTAGTGTGCTTGTGCTTATTGAGCTTTCCTATTTCTTTAACACGTCAATTTATTTGCATGGGTTCTTAAGTTTGCTTAAGCAATGTCCTTTTCATCAATGATAATTTCATTAAGGAATTTTGATAGAAATTAATTTGGTCTTCATGGTTACAAATGAAATTGCTTGATTGTTTTTACTTCCTTTTGCACATGAAATGTTAAGCATATTAAGGTACCCATGCACGTTGAAAACGTCAATTTCGAACTAAAAATGATACATTAATTATTTTTCTTTCGTTAAATAAGGAATTTAAATAGCTTTCCAAAACAGGTTTGTTTTTGTCTCTACGTTTATTAGATTCCGAGATATGAAGGATTTGATAAAGATTAGGAAACCAAAAGTGGACATTGAAAGCGCTAGAAGTGGGCGTTTAAAGGGCCAAAATGATGTTAAAAATTAGTTTAAATATTTTTTAATTTTCAAATATAAGTTTAGTAAACTTTTAAAATATTCATAAAATAATTACTTTTCCGGAAGTCAATCAGCAAATCAAATAAAAAATTAATCAGCAAATATGAGAATTTCTTATACAGACACAATACTTTAATCTTTAAATGTGATTTTTTCATAACTGGTTTTTGCCTATAATTTGCAGGCTTTAAAAATAATAATTCAAAATATTTTCATAATATCACTATAAAATATCATGAGCTTGATCTGTATATATTGTTTTCTAAAGGATGTACTAAAAGAATTTTAATCAGCCGACCAACTTGTTTAGCGGTCAGCGTACCTGAGTGCGGATAGGAAGGTTCTGGGATCGAATCCCGGTTCAGGCATGGATGTAATTTTTCTCTCTCTCTATCCTGTCTTTGTCCTTTCCTTGCGTGTGAGTGAGGTATGAATGATGCTTACCCTATAAACGGGTTCCTATGTCTTGTGTGAGGGTGCGATGGTGGCCCACCCCCTGTGGTGCACCCGGGACAACGGCTCGGCGGTTAAGAGGTCGCTTTTTCTGGCTGGTTCCTTGGGTACCAGGGAACAATAGATTAATAGACTCTGTTGCAGTTGTAACTGTCTGCAATTTGTTATTGTAAAGAAAAAGAATTTTTTAATCACTTAAATATTTCCCAAATTATGGCCTGTTATTCGAATAATAGTATAGAAAATTTGGCTAAAATTTCAGTATAATTATTCATTTGGCCATAATTTTTTTATTTTTTAACAAAAACTTACAATTTTAGTACATGCTCTATGTGATAATATATAGATTCTTTGATATTAATTTTTTCAAATATGTTTAATAGTTTTTAATGTAGCATTTTTTAAGTTTTTTTTAAAAAATGCTTAAAATTGTATACATATTTAATATTTCTGAAGATTAATATTGGCATATATCAAATATTAGTAACTTAATATTAATGTTTTCTAAAATTAAATAAGAAAAAAATGGTTACAATGTATACATAGACAGTGTATTTAAAAAAAAAATTGCTCCGAAATTGTTCTGGTACCTTAAATGTTTAAGCATCTTGTTAACGAATTATTTCATTTGGTAATCTGTATGATTTTTGAACTATTTACTTCTATACCTTACAAGATCTACTTTTATCCAACATATATTTATTAACACAATTTAATACATAGTACATTATAACAATGAATGTATTTCGTTTTAGTAATGAAATTACGCTTCCACCTTAACACAACTCTACGCTCTTACTCCCAAGCAGATTTAAAAAATCCTAAATTTTTGTTCCAACCGAAGCACAACTTACCAACGTCACCATCTGTTCAAATGGCGGTCCACTCTCCATATTTCTTGCCAAGCCCGTACATCGACGGATACAACTATGTCGGAGGTAAAGCATATGAAATCCGACTGATGATGGTAATTCGCTTTTATAAATATTTACAAACTCTCATTTTATTGAATTCAAATAAATATTGCATTCTAGCCTGCTTTCAATAACAAATTGAAAGTGAAGTTTGTTTTTAGGTCAAAATTACACATTGTCCTAATAGAATGCTCATAAATTTGCAAGATATTGTATAGCACATGTTATTAGCTTATCGTAAAACGTAGTTGGATGCTCAAATCCGTAAACTACGAATCAATCAATCGTAGATTTCCTGCATAATCGATGAATATCTATATTAAAATTTTATACTTTGGAAACAATTGGCTTATTTGGTTAATTATTGGCAATTTGTTTTGACTTAATGCTAGCAATTACTTTAAATGAAAAGTTAGAAACATTTTATTTTTGTATTCCAATTTCTCACCAACTTTCTGGAATATCATAAATGGTGTTCATATTTGAATTGATGTAATGGTATAGACATAATAATAATTGATCCACACTTTGATAACACCTACCTATTATATACCATTATTTTTACTATATATTAGGTTGGGGAATAAGTTCGTAGTGTTTTTACCAAAGACCCTTATTTAAGCAAAAAATAATTAGAACAATAAGTTAACCAATTATATATTCGCCGGTGCTGTTTATAACATCTTCCAGTCTCTCGACCGACTTCTTGATGCCGTTCCGTCAAAAATCGCTTGCTCTGGTGTCAAAGAAGTTGTTGAGCCAGTTTTTAAGGACCTCTTTGTTATGGAAGGTAACGCTCTTCATAAGGTTTGACAAGGAGCGAAAAAAAGAGTAATCGGTCGGTGCAAGGTTCGGAGAATACGACGGATGGTGCAAGACCACCCATTCCAGTTCTTGGAATGCGGCTTTGAGGATTTGTGCAACATGGGACCTAGCGTTGTCGTGAAGGAGTATGGTTTAACCATGTCGGTCAGGTATTTTCAGTCGAATAGCCTCCTTCACATGATGTAACTGGGCAATGTAGAGTTCCTTGTTGACTGTGGCATTCTTTTCGAACATTTGACACTGCACCAAGAGGTCCTTAAAAATTGCCTCAACAACTTCTTTGGCACCACACCAGGCGATTTTTGGAGGAACGGCATCAATAAATTAGTCGAGAGGTGGAAAGAGGTTGTAGACAGCAACGGTGAATATATAATTGATTAACTTATTGATATAATTATTGCTTTTTGTTTAAATATAATTATTGCTTTTTGTTTTTGTTTTAATATTTTCAGTCGAATAGCCTCCTTCACATGATCTTTAATAAAAGTCTTTGGTAAAAACGCTAGATATGAACTTATTCCCCAACCTAATGCCATGATTTTGCTCAGTTACTAGTAATTTTTAGTCCCAAGAGTAGTAAATATTTAAATATTTAAGATTCCGAAATTTAGAGGATTTTTAAAAGTTTATTTTGAGGTTTATACAGGGTGCGGCAAGCTAACTTCCTTATTCCGTACTGCAATCACACATATGGTATAAAAGATATTTTTCATTTATTTTTGTAAACCAAAAGTTACATATTTAAAATTTTAGTTTACATAGTTTTAAATACCATATCGTGCAAGTGACGTTCACCATTGTCGATACACAGGGAGAAACGAATTCAGTTGTGCTCATCACTTTTTCCAGCATATTGGCAGGTATGTTGGCCACTTTTCTATGAATGTTTCTTTTCAAATCTTCCAAAGTTTGTTTGCGGTCACACGCGACTTTAAATATCAGCACAAAAAGGAATCACATGAGGCAAAGGGAATGAGGAGCCCGGGTAAGTGGTTTTGCAGACAGTCACAGATATCATAGGAAAATGGGCTGTTACTAAATCATGCTGAAACCATGCTCCTCAAATGCATTTCATCAAGTCATGGTAATATATATATATATATATACATGGGTGTCCACTAAAGTCCTTTGCCACCCTCTTATCTTCGGAACGGCTGCTGCTATATTCATAAAAGTGGAGTCTAGGTATAGTAAAGCAGCCATGCGCTACTGAATAAAACAGACCACCTGGTGGAAAACAGCGGAGTTAGCATTCCTAAAACGAAACGAGATAGAGAGAAAAAGTGATTTTCAAAGTTGTAGAGCATCCTCGATTTAGTACGAAAAGATACATTGTAGGCATTAATGTGAAGAATACAACTGTTAAAACATGCATTTATTGTTTCGTGCTGTGACGTCACAAAACGATCTAAAAAAGAAAAAAAGGAAAAAATTATAACGATATACTTTATTGAAGGTGTTCAAACTTCTCACCGTCAATTACAATGCACATTTGGATCCTCGCTTGAAGGTAACGTTGCACACGTTGGAGCGTACAGCGTGGCACGTTGGAACACGCGACCGTAATGCGTCGTTTAAGGTCCTGCAAATTTTGTGGAGGAGTCGCAAACACCCTCTGTTTCAAGTATCCCCACAGAAAAAAGTCCAGTGGAGTCAGATCAGGAGAGCGTGGAGACCAGTCTTCGAAACCGCCATACCCTAGTATTTGGTTGCCAAATTCCTTCACGAGGTACTGCTTCACTGGAGATGTCTTGTGAGCAGGCGCGCCGTCATGTTGAAACTATATATTTTTAAGATTAAACAACGGCAGGTTCTCCACAAAATCGGGTAATTCATTCTGTAGCAATCGTAAATATTGTGCACCCGTTAGCGTGCCATTGTAGAATATTAGGCCTATCAGCTTGTTAATGTAAATTGCACACCTAACGTTAATAGCATACCACATTTTATGTTGAACGTCGACGAACCATTTAGGATATTCCAGGGCCCAGTAATGGGTGTTTTGCCTATTGTACATACCATTCCGTGAAAAGCATGCCACATCCGTCCACATTATAGCTGCCAAGAATGTTGGCTGGACCTGTATCTGATTCATGACGAAGTTGCACCATGCATAGCGTCACTCAGCATCCCCGACCATTAAAACCTTTGCAGGCGTTGGTCGGTATGGATGAGCACCTGATTCGCTTAGGATTCTCCAAATCTGACTTTTGGAGAGACCACTGTGTTGACTGATCTCTCTTACGCTGCATTTCGGATATGCGAGTGCATATGCTAATACCTCATCCGGTTGAACTTGCCGTCCTACCTTAGCTGGTCTGCCAGACTAGTAATGCAAGGTTGACTAGTAATGCAACCTGTCTCCCTTAAGCGTTTTACAACAGTTAGGATGGTTTGATGAGAAGGATGCGGTCCTGCAGGGAAACGTTGGCAGTACAACCTTGCTGCTGATCGTGCCTTGCGTCGACATTCACCGTACAGTAAAACCATCTCACAATACTCAACTTTGGAATACTCAGCCATGATCATGAGCATCAAAATATTAAAGTCAAAAGAAGATTAATCTTTTATAGCTGTCTCAGGTGAACAGGCGTGACGTTTCTTACGTATTTGCATACTGCATTCAAAATGTTGGAATTATTTTGAATACTTCTGTTCTTCCCATTTCGAAATAAAAATGAAAAATTTAAGTACGAAAACAATTTTTTGATTTTTTAATTATGCACACGTACGATGTGCTACGTCACGACACGAAACAACAAATGCTCGTTTTAACCGTTTTATTCTTCACATTCATGCCTACAAGGTATCGTTTCGTACTAAATAGAGGATGCTACACAACTTTGCAAATCACTTTTTCTCTCTATATCGTTCCGTTTTCAAGATAGGAATGCTAACTCCGCTGTTTTCCACCAGTTGGCGCTGTAGTCTGTTTTATTCAGTAGCGCATGGTTGTTTTACTATACCTAGACTCCACTTTTATGAATATAGCAGCAGCCGTTCCGAAGTTAAGAGGGTGGCAAAGGGACTTTAGTGGACAACCTGTATGTAGGTATATATATATATATATATATATATATATATATATATATATATATATATATATATATATATGTTCACATAGTAATTTGAAATGTCAGAGCTTTTCAGTCGATAATCACAAAAATGACTCTATTACTGCTCGGATGTTTTTTGAAAAATGCACTGGATTGAAATACTTGTTGTTATTAATTATCTCAGTTTGCTTAGCTAGGCTAGACAGCCCCAATAAAATCAAAAATATTTAAAATGTCTAAAAAAAAATAAATAATGGGTCCCGAAGGACATCGTCTTTTTTCAAATTTAAGCATGTTAAGATATGTCCAGAGGAGGCCATATTGACAGAACACCAAGGACAGTCTGGAAATGTCCTCCGCCCTGCTGAAAGGCGATTCCTCTCGTGTGCCCACTTTTAAATAGTTCAGCTATCGTTTGAAAAATAGGACTTCAGGGTGAATGCACAGTGTTTATTACTCTAACGCATGGTGGTAAATAAACTGCAATATCACACCAATTTATGATCTCCATCGAATGAGATTTATGCTCCCACCTTATTACCACTACTACTTTTTGTGTTATTGCAATTTGAAATAAGAGGCAGTTATCTTGCCGCACCTTGAATTTGGAAGAAGAAAAACTATTAAATATTTTACATTAACTTATATATCAAAATTGACAAACACTGAAAATTCAAAATTTTGTGATACCATTTTCGCAGAAATTCAATGGTATTTATATTTTTCATAAAATGTCTTTTGTACATAGTTATAAATATAATGTACATATTTTATATGTTTCTGCTTCTAAATTAAAGAAAATATTTGTGCTAATTTTTCTACATTAGCATTTTTAATCATTGTTTATTAATCTTAATTAAAACATTTTACAAGTTTTTTTAATTTTTGAAGTAATAAAATACAAGTACTTAAGTAAGCATTTGTACTTGATTTAAGTGCATGCAGTGATACATGTACATGCATTTCAATAAGCGAATGACTAAGTTTAAATGTGTGGACCCATGATAAATACTTTTGAAAATGACAATCTTGAATAGCAAAATATGGGTTAAATAAATTTTTATTATTAAATATAAGGACAAAAATTACACTTATAATAATGTGCCTGTTATCGAATGATCATTACATTTGAAGTGGAAAAATAAAATGTCTTCAGAATCTTTTAGAAAATTTAAACGTATTTTGATGAAAAAGATTTTTTTATATAGAAATTCTGCTACTTAGATATTTCATTTTTATCACTATAAAAAAATAATCATAAAATATTCTTTGTAAGTTATATTATTTTATATAATTAAGAGAGTTCATTGCTAATTATAAAAAATGGAAAACATTTAGAGCAAACTGAAATTTTTTAAGAATTTTAAGTATCAACTAGCAAAATAAGTTTTTAAAATAGTCTAGCTTTTTTTTTCTTTTTTTTTTTTTAAAATAAAAAAAAAATTCAGAAAAATAATTTTTCATTTATATTAGTGTTTTATTTAATATTAGCACTGTTACATAATGGAATCAAATTTTGAAGAACATAAGAATGGTAAATCGTTGAAATTACAAAGCTAAGCACTTTCTTTATCAAATTACAGGTGGAGAAATATCCATGCCTGTCAAGCTATTTCTGACAGCTCAAGTAAAATCCGTTATTATCGATCAATTATATAGGTATTTTTAGGAATTTAATATATGGGCCAGTAAAATTTACGATACACATAAAGACTTTAAAAAAAATAATATTTTCTCAACGTAAATTTAGAATATTAAAATTCGATTAATGAGAAACTTTTAAGTTCTTGACCGTACATTTTAGAAAAGCAAATTCAATAACATTTTCTTGTTTCACAGAAGGAGAAGCACCTTTTGCCAGCTCCTTACCAAACAAATTGTACCGATTATATGAAGATCTGGAAAATGAGGGGTGGTGAAGCACCCATTGATCAAATGGTAAGGCGCATTTTTCTATTTAGAACAAATAACCTATATAAAATGATATTTAAGAATTTTAAAATTTATTTCTCCTGACAGATGCTTTTCTTGAAACAATATGATTTTACATTTGGTGAGTCACTAAACTGTTGAAGCTAAAAAGGTTCCTTCTTATATTTGCTATCATTGCCAAAGAGAACAAAATAAAAACGAATTTTTAATAATTTTGCATTATTTTTTCAAAAGTGAATTGTTTTGTCGAAAAATCACTTTATTAGACAAAGAGCTAGATTTACACTTGATGTGACCTTGGCCACTGAAGCCTATATGGGTCTTCATGCACTAAATTGTCATGAATAGTTTTGCCATTTACTGAAGACAAAGTAAAATTTTCAGAAGACAAAAGACAAAGCTATAGATTTTTATATTTAAAGAAAGTACTTTTTGGTTGAATTTCACTTTTATGTTAAAATAGAAATAAACTATTGGATTCTTTATATATCAACTTCTTTTAATCGATCAATTATGTTTATCTTATGATTCAACCTTTATTTTAAAACAGAAAAATACTTTTTAAGGCAATAGTTCTTTAAAAAGTAAATTTCTAAGTTTTTTAATGATATGGAGGACATAATATTTCAGTCATATATATATATATATATATATATATATATATATATATATTATCAAATAATTCCATTATCAAGAATAGTTTTGATATCTTATAGCATATTAGTGTAGCGTAATTTTCATATGGATTCCTTCGTTTTGAATGTCACTTATATTTGACTGTTTGTATAAATATTTTACGAAAATTTTGATTCACACTGGTATTATGGATTGTTTTGGTTTAATATTAATATTAATTTAAAAAAGTTCTTTTTTTTTTTACAAAATCACAAATAAGTATCTATAAGTTAAATATTTTATAAGGTTATTCAGTGCTTATAATAATGCTATGAATCTCTTATTTGCTGGGATATTTTTCTTCAATGCCACTTAGAAAGTACTGCGACTAGAATAACCTAGTCACGATTTATTGGGATCAATCAGATAAAATAATTCAGAATTACCTCGTTGACTCTTATCTCTACTTAGTCGTGACGGACCGAAAGAACTATTCTTTTTATCTTTCATCTCCTCGTGATCCAATTAACGAGTTGTTTTCTTTGCACGTATTAGATCGTGATCTGATGGATTTGATCTGTGTTTCCCTTGCCTTTTTAATTACGCGTCACACTTTTAGCTGAGCTCTCTGCAAATCATCATGGATTTAAACATGAAATTATCATAAATATTATATAAGACAAATATATTTGTCAGATCATAAATGATATAGTAGCAAAATAAAGGTGAGGGAAAAAAGGAAATAAGTGTAATGAAAAATAATTTTTAAACAACAATAAAAAAATATAAGAAGGAAATACAACAAATTTGTCTTGTCTTAGTATATAGGCATTTGGAGATTAAAGGACCTCTGCTACAATTTATTTAGTATTTTGTACCAACCATAAACCTAATCAAGTTCAAATCCGACATTTGCTGCGCCTGATAGAGAGTGCAGTTTCTTATGAAGTCTATAGGGTTCATTTTTCCCTCGTTCAGATAAAACTAGATGGCAGCACTACACTCTCTCTCATTCATACGTCAAGTCTGAAGAGTTCCTTTCCCCTTCGTTCAGAAGATACTAGATTGGAGCATTACAAACTCTCTCGTTCACCTGTCAAGTTTGAATAGTTCATTTCCACTTGTTCAGATGACACTAGATGACAGCACTATAATCTCTCTCTCTCGTTCACCTGTCTAGTGTGAAGAGTTCCTTTCCCCTCGGTCAGGTGACATTAGATGACAGCTCTATAATCTCTCTCGTTCACCTGTCAAGTCTGAAACGTTCATTTCCACTCGTTCAGATGACACTAGAAGGCAGCACTATAAGCTATTGGTGGTCTTCTGTTTTTGAAGCAGAAATTAAGTAGGAATCCTGGTTTACCACATCCAGAGGTATAGGTTTGGATGGGAACTTGGTGACTTTCCGACGTCGACATATTTAGTATGCCCCTGTCACCATTAGGAAACACGGTGGCCTTTATCCGATCTTGCGATCGTGCCCACTTACTTTGGGTCATGAGAAAATACAGCAAATATATATTTGTTGATTATATTTCCTTATAATCAGAAAAAACTATTTAACCATCTAAATGGAGCAAAATCAAATTGTTATTGTTTGAAACAGTTTGCAAAAATTCACTCTTCTGTCCCTTAATTCGTTCATAGTAAATGTTTTCATAACAATGTCTGAAAAAAACCTACCAGAGAAGAGCTTCTTAAAAGAAATTGCCAATAAGAGTCAAATCTAGACTATTCGTGGAGTGGCTCAAGACTTCCTGTTTTATATAAAATAACGGTTCTTGAGCTAGTATTACTTAGCATACCATTGTAATACTGCAGATTAAAATCCTCAACCAATATACAATTCAGAAACGGGTGTATTCTTTATCCATAAATTATGAATGAGACTTGCCTCTTCAAGAAAGACAGTTTTTCCCAAATATCTTACCATTGCAATCACTTTGACTCGCCTGACAAGTTATACTACCTAATCGAACGAACAACTACTGCAAGATAATATATTATCCAAAATTACATTTAAAATGCTGCTTGAAAGTTTTTTTTTTTATTTTTTTTAATCACACATCTTTTAAACAGTAATTAATTATTATAACTTCTTGTTTAAGGAAGGAATATTCGAAATATTTAATAACTACGCACATATTTATTTTTCATATGTTATCAGACACACAAACACCAGAGTTTAATATTAATATTCAATTTTCAATATTGCTCACAAAATTTCTTATTTTTAACAAAGTTATTCTGTATACCGTTAGAAATCTTCTAAATTTCTTGGTTTAATTTCGATGTGAAAATTCAAGTCATTATAAATAATGTTTTCTTTTAAGTATAATGATAATATGTATCTTCTAAGACAATATGTTAATTTTATGAAAGATAAATTCATGTCATATTAAATAATTTTAAAAATTATATTTTTCTGAAGATTATGACCATTTTGCCGTTAAACTGTTTTTATTTTTTATAGTGAGTAAAAAGAGAATTTTTTCAGTTTATTGACAGTTTTCATCAGAAAATAAATATTTAACATGAAAAAATAATGTTGAATTATCTTTTTATTTTTGTATTTTATACTAATTATATTTTTGAAATTAAATTTAAATTACTATAAACACATATGTAATTTTAGAAGAAAGTCGAGTCATTTTAAGAGAAAAGTATTTTATTACAAATGGGAAAGAAATTATGACTTAAATTTAAAATGCCCAAAATTTACTTTTTCTGTAGAAAACTCTGCATTGCTTTGCCCAAATATAGTCCTTTCATATAACAAGTGGTTATGAAATATGCCAATTTTCTAAGAAGTGTATAAAGCTATATTAATTCACATTATAAACTCTGAGAAGTTTCAGGTTTCTTTCGCGTCCTACAACGGTGTGCATGTGGCAGAGGTAATCAAACTACGCTAGTTGAAAAACGCTATTGAATCAAATAAATGGTTTTTTGTCATCTCGAAGCTATCAGGCTCATTGTTTTGATATTCGAAAAGAATAGTGAAGTTTCAAAAAATCATCAATAAGACGTTCTTTATTTTTTAACAGGTAATATGTCGCGAATGAAGCAAGGTGGTTTAGTAATAGCTCTTCTCGCTCCATAGGTACAGCTACGAGGCCGGATCCTGTGACTGGTCAAGGTTCATTCAGTCTCTCATCCCTTCAGTGAGTCTATAAATTGAGTACCGCATGTTTGGCAACTAAGCAGTTAGGGTTTTCTTGTTAAGCTAAGCACCTAAACCGAGACATATGCAGTTAAAAAAATCATCAGTAAGAAGTTCCTTATTTATTTAAGAGGTAATATGGTAGTGAATGAAGTCTGGTGGTTTAGTAATAGCTTTCTCGCTCCGTAGATACAGGTCCGAGGCTGGATAATCGAACTGGGTATAGTTGACTCAGAGTCTCATCTCTTCAGTAGGTCTATAAATTGAGTACCAAGCATGCTTGGCAACTAAACAACTGCGGTTTTCAGGTTAAGCTAACCTGAAAATTTACCTTACAGGAAAATATGCAGTTAAAAAAATCATCAGTAAGACGTTCCTTGTTTATTTAATAGGTAATATATAGTAAATATAACCCGTTGGTTTAATAATAGCACTTCTCGCTCCATAGAGCTAAGTCCGAGGCTGGATAATCGGGCTGGAAAGGTTGACTCAGCCCCTCATTCCTTCAGTGGGTCAATAAATTGAGTACCAGGTACGTTTGGTAATTAAACACTAAAGGTTTTCAGGTTAGGCTAACCGCCTAACAGGATATATGTTTTGCATCCACAAGCCCTTAGTCAGGAGAACAGACATGTGCATAGTAGGCCTTAACCTACATTGACTGTCATGATCCAAGTTTAGTTTGTTTAATATATAGTGATTTTATATCATCCTATATATTTTGCCTCAAGTGTTTCTGGTACAGTTTATCAAATACAGATGTTATTTGAAGAAATAATAATGTTGATTGTAAGGCACATAATCTTAGTAGAAGAAAATTGAGAATGGGAAATTTAAGTTTAAAAAGTGGTTAAAAAATAGGAGAAATAAATCGATCCGTTGATTGCGTGATTCACTGAATTCATGAATTTCAGACTTCATATTTATATTTCAAAGAACTGAATTTTGTTTTAAAAAAGTCACCACGCATTTGTCTACAAATTGCTTTCGAAATTAAATCATTCTATACATATTACTATTGTATTTTTTTTTCTAAAACAACACTCTTCTTTAGGGCTACTATTCAGTAAAAAATGCTCAGTTAATATTATTAAAAGTATCACAAGAAAGTTTAAGATGTCTCAACAGGAACAGTAAAATTTCAAAGTCATTTTTAATTATGAAACAAAAGCTCTATCCTTGAAATTAAATTGACACCTTGTCTATTATCAACGTCCTATTTTATCATGCACATGATATCAAAGCCCTCCGAATTGGCATTTGAATCTGAAAATCGATATACACCAGTTTTGGCCGATATTTCTTTGGGATTTCAATGGACAATTATACCATTTATTATAAAATACAATTATACCATGTGCAAAATTCTAAATTTGTATTACATGTAGCGTAATAGAGTTCTAAAACTACCCTTTGAACAATAATTTTTTAAATAATTTTATTAGTTTTTCTTAACTGCGAATTTATATTTATATCAATTACATCCCCACATGCAGAAATTTTATCTCAATTCTTAAAAATCATTCACGATATTGTAATTTCAATATAAAACCCTAGCCGTGAAAATAGGTAGATAAAAACAGCAGAGTATTTTTTTAAATTATGGCTTGTGAATGCATAACTTTAAAGAACTAATATCAAGAATCATCCAGCGAATTGTACTGAAGAATATATAATTGCAAATGAATCAAAGGTGTTAAAATTATTGAGAATGCACAAATAATAGATAATTAAGAACTATACGTATCATAATCAGAACTATTAAAAATGTGCGTGTGAATCCATTTAAAAAATGTTCCTTTTCGTTAAATACATGGAATTGCAACTAATATTTCTTTACTTCGGTTTACATTAGTTTTTATATTTTTAATTGCTTAATAATTATTATAGAAATTAAAATGAGATAATATCATGCTCATTATATTTGGTTTCCATGTAATTCAATTCAATACTTTCACTTAAGTCGATAGCTTTACAGTCAGTAATTGGCAAGTTTTGAATTCCAAATGATTTTGTGAAATGATTTGGTTTCAGAGTGTGATTCAAGAGTGCAGAGTAAACAAGAGTTACGAACAAATTGGATGCGTTCCTGTGGACTATGATTATCCTCACCAGTACAACATCTGCAAAGCATGTCCTGTAAATCCTCTAAATACCGTTAAATGTGATGATGGTATGAAACGATTTCTTTCCTTTCATTTTCCACAAGGTAACCAACAAAGTTCTTGCCGTTTTTAATGGCCAAAACAGAAAATTATTTACAGACATCCAGCACTTTGTAGTAGCGTGTCTTTACTTGTTTGCTATGGTAAAACTGGTTACACTTGTTTGGTATGAGTAGTTGGCGCAAATCTGCTACAATGGTCTGGATCTTCCGATTTAAATGTTTAAAACCAATGCCTTGTAGTACATTGGCTTACAATATTATCTCCTATTGATTGACGTATTCGGTGACTTGATGTAGCTGTCCATAATTACTTTGAAGCCGTAAAGCAAATAATATTCTTTGTACACTTCTATTTACCTTCACTACTAAACGGGTTACAATATTGAGATATTGATTTGCTCTTACAAGGACTGGTGTTATTACTCTTAAGCCATGTGATACAATGACTTGCATACCCATTAAACACTTCATTCAAGGGCAAGGCAAAAATGGTAAGAACTTATTGGTTACTTAGTATTATGGATCTATAACAATAATGTTGCTAGGCAACATGAAAAGGTTTTGCATTTACATTTTAAAATGATCAAAAAATTATGGTGTAGCAAATAATCATTTAAAACCAGTATTTGATAGCTGTCAAACCATTAAGAACAAGTTTAACATAGAATATAGGGTCCAAAATTATCACCAATTGAAGGTAGGAGATAATGTTTACCAGAAAATTTAGCGCTAGATTCTTTCTGGCTTGGCTACTGTAATAGGCTATATAACTTTATAAACGGAAATAGCCGTAATGCTTATGGCATTGGAAATGAAAAGTGGCGATAATGGTTGGACAAAACTTTTATCTAACAGATACTTGCTAAGTCTGTTACGCACTTGTTTGAAAAACTCTAATTGTGAATGGTATCACCATGAAAATTTCATTGTTGCACAATTTTAAATTTCCTAGTAATGTACAGCATTTCATCTCAGAAAAAGCATAAAATAAACTATAAATCAAAAAAGAAAACAATCAATTTTAAAAAATTGAACGAGCTTTTTGAGTTTAAGTTTTACAAATCTACTTTTTATTATTTCAGCAAAATTAATTAAAACAAAATTTTTAATGGTGACATAAGCAAGGCAATAATCATAATATTTTAAAGAGATTGTTTACAAATATTACAATAATTAATTTAAAATTCTATTAATTAATGAAATTTTTAAAAAATTTAAATCGTCTTTGCCGATTTAAATTAACCATAAAGTGGATGCTTTGTTTTATCTTTTTCATATTGCTTTTTTTGTTGTTCTATTTACTGTTCATGTGTAAATAACTTCAATCAATGGAAAACGGCCTCTCAAACCGATGTTTTGCTAATTATATAAGAAATTGTTTTATTAACAAATAGAACTTCGATAATATTCTTAGACATTCGATGGTGAACTTCTTGTTTGTTGCAGCTCGATGAATGCGATTGGAATGCAAATTCGTAGACCAGTTGAATTTTCGTAGCAAATTCGTAGACCAGTTGAATTTACAACGTCATCTCATTACGATGTGACGTGGATGAAACGTTATCAGACGTCATAGATATTTTAAACCAATGAGAATCCTAATAAAGTGCCGTGTTCAGAATCTCAACTGGAACGAAAGAAACTACCACTTTATGGTTAATTAAAAATTAAATAATGAATAGACGAATTGAAAATTATGTATAAATTTATGAAAGAAATATTTGTTCCTTTCTTTGTTATTGTATGATGTAGTATCATTTTAATGAAGAATGACTGTTAGAACATTACCACACAATCCATCCTGTATTATAAAGTTCTTTGTTATTGTATGATGTAGTATCATTTTAATGAAGAATGACTGTTAGAACATTACCACACAATCCATCCTGTATTATAAAGTTCTTTGTTATTGTATGATGTAGTATCATTTTAATGAAGAATGACTGTTAGAACATTACCACACAATCCATCCTGTATTATAAAGTTCTTTGTTATTGTATGATGTAGTATCATTTTAATGAAGAATGACTGTTAGAACATTACCACACAATCCATCCTGTGTTATAAAGTTCTTTGTTATTGTATGATGTAGTATCATTTTAATGAAGAATGACTGTTAGAACATTACCACACAATCCATCCTGTATTATAAAGTTGAACATGGATTGCTCAATCTTATGCAAATGATTCAAACTATTAACTGAACTTTAAATTATTAAGAACCATTTTATTTATTTCTAAATAAAATCATAAATACAGATATGGGAACCAAAAAGATACCAAAAATACACAGGATAAAAAGTGTGATTGAAAAATTTAATTTGAATTATATTAAAAAAGCATTGAAATAACGGAACCATTTGGCAAAAAAAAGTTTTTTTCCAGTCTCTAATTTTTTATCAGTTTATTATTTAATACATCAACATTTTAATGAAAACATTGTTATCATTGAATAATATTATTAAAGGAAATTCAATAATTAAAAATACAATTATTTATTTCCAATAAAAATTGTGTTGCACTCTTTTACAACAATGATATTGCGTTACTTTTCGTACGTTGTGTAATTCATCAAGAGTGGAAGTTTTAGAAACAACCAACTCTTTTATAAACTAAGTTGAAAGGAAAATTTCTGCACTCTTATCTTCTCATCCAATACATACAAACCATTTTAGTGCCAGAAGGGTTGATCTTCGATGTACAATCGACAAAATTTGACACACTGTAATTAACATTCTTTGGAACAATTACAATTTAGATTTCCAAAGTAATCCATTTTCCAAAAATAAATCATTACTTACCTCGAATTTTAAAAAGTCAGTAAAGGATTTAGATAAATAGTGTTACCACACTTACTTTAGAAAATATAACATTTTATTGAAAAAACTCCTCATTGTAGCAAATATTAAAGAAAACAGAAAATTGTTTTTTATAACAGATTCATTAGTTTGATTATTATGGTAAATATTGATACATTTTTTCATAATTCAAAATTATAGTGTTTATTTTAATGCAAAACAAATTTATACAGCAACTTTAAAAGTACTTTAAAATAATAATTCAGTATTACATCAATTATCAATCCACTGGTTCATTTTTCATATGCTTTTATTTTTGTCTATAAATGCAGATAAATTTTCTAAAAAAATCTATTCTCTGAAATTTTTCCTTCGTCGATCAAATTAACATAATCTAAAAACTTCCATTTTCAATTAATTTAAAATTATTTCATCTGATTAAACTAATGGTGCTTAATATCGAAATTACTATGCAAAAAAGATAACACAAAATTATGAAAAAAATTGATATGCATTTGTAAATAAGATGTGAAAATAATAAAATTTAAAAGCTCCGAATTCAATTAGCTATTTATAGGTAAGTCTTAATTAATTTAAGAATTGATAATATTTGGTTACTACTAAAAAGTTCAAACATCAATTTGAATCGATATTATGTGGTTGGATTGTGTGAGACTGTGTTCTACAACGGAGCAATTACCTTTAGCAATCACAAATGAAGATTAAAAAACTTGATTCATATATAAAAATTTATTTTTTATTCCTTTAACAACGAAGTTGTTTCACGAATTTAGATCTAGATTTCAGATTTATTCAATGCTGGTATCCAGGCCGTTGTCCTACTGATGAAAGTCAAATAAAGACAAGAGATGACCAGATCTAATCATGTTTTCTTTTTGATCATCTAGACCGTAAATAGTGTGCAATGACGCATATAGTTAGACGAGAAAATTTTGAAATCAAATACCCTGATCATAATATTAAACAGCATTCTCACAACCTGCCAGAAGGCGTTTATATGGCATTTATTTTATAAATGCCAAACATAAGCTATTAGTTCGCGAGCATTCTAAAACTTCTTGACAATGTCCTCATATTGAGAAAGTACAGTATAGTTATTTAAATTTTCAAAAATCGTTGCTTGATTAGAGTAACTCTAATTCTATAAAGATAGTCCTGTAAGTAGTTACGTCCAGTCAGTTCTCCAAATGGAATCCCCGCAGTCTTTCTAGGAAAACTTTGAAAGGTTATTTTAATAAAAATCTTTTTAATGAATTAAAACTGGAAAAATAAATTACGTATGACTCACTTAAGATATTCCTGTCACACATTTTGGATATCCCTATCACAATGATATTTCGAACCTTTTTCTATAATTCCTTACAGTTATTTCTATAGCCACTCCTTTAAACTGTCTCCCCACACACAAACCACCTTTCTAGTAAGACAACACTTGTTTACTTATTGATTAATATACTTTCAATTATTCAAGTGGAATGAACATGCTATTAGGTGATGTAACAAGTTCATATGATTTACAACCTCATGTGATTCATTCCGATTCAAAGATATTTGGGATATTAATCTTCAAAATTTTCAAAGGAAAAAAATGGTAGATAATTATCTTAATGATTCATTTTGGCGAATATTTGTTACTTGGAAGAACTGTTGTAATTATTTAAACAATACAGATGTCTGTTATTGTTTTAAACAACATCAAAAAACATATTGGCGTGTATTTTCTCCGTGGACCATCATTTTCCGTTAAAAGAAAACAGTTATTTAAAATAATTTGTGCCCTATTTTTCTTATATGCACGAAAACAACACATGTGACTATCGATTATCAAAAATTCATGTTTATTTTATTCATCTTGATTCTCTAATTTGAATTTTTCAGAAATTCTTTTGGATTATACCTTGCTTGTAAATATTTTATTTTTGTATTATGACATTAACTTCCTTTTAAACAATAAAAATAAATTTGTTTGCTTAAAAAATCTAATTGTAGTGAAAGTTAACATTTAAAATAATAAAAGAATATGTATTATTCTCTTCCAGAAATTATGACACATGATTGCCTTTCTCTTGCCGATATTTTCCAACAGCCATGCGAGTAAGTTAGCTAATTATAATATTAGTATGTTCTGATTATTTAAATTACTGTTTTTCACTGCAGTGTTCAGCTTTCTGGGAACAAGTGCAAAATCCTTAACATTTGTGTTCTTGATTATAAATATGCAAACTTAAAACATTTTAAAGTTTATTTTTTAATTTTTTTATATGAATCTATATTTTAAACATACAAGTGGCCTTTAAAATTATTCCTCAACGAAAATAGAATGTCATGTATGTGAAATTTATGTGATAGATAGTAGCTGCTGTAATACACAAATGATTGGTTTTTAGCATGTTCATGGGAAGAAGATGGTGGTAAAGACATCTACAGTGTATATAAATAAAAGATGTTCTCATGTATGTGAAATTTACGTGATAGATAGAACATGTTGTAATCACAGATGATTGGTTTTTAGAATATTCATGGGAAGAAGATAGTGGTAAAAACATCTGCAGTGTATATAAATAAACGATGTAATATATGTATAATAAAGATAAAAATGAAGATTATGTGTCAATTTCATTTTAACATTATTTTTGGGTGAGAAAAATCTACGAGCTTCATCTGAGAAGAGGAATGTCTACCGTATTTGATTTTGATCAAGATCAAATTCAAGCCAACTGAGATTTCGGTATATCCTACAGTAGTATTGTTGCTTGCGTTAGTGGAGAACCCATGACTGTTAACAAAATATAAAACAATAATATAAGAAGAGACAATTTAGAAATTCACACTAAACGCCGGGATCTCAGTAGTCCAACATCTTTAATGGCCTTGAAGAGAAATACATTGTTCCATAGTCTTAAGCGATCGTAAAAACGCGTCGCAAATACTGAATCTAAACACGATACCTTCTGCAAGACATTAAGTGCTTGCCCAAATAATTCAGTGTTTCCAAAAGCATAAATTGTCCTCATGAAAATCATGGATTTATCAACACCTGATGCAGCAACACAGAAAGAAAAACTTTTTGAAAGTGCTGTCATTAATGGAACATTTTTCTGTATTGTAGAATCGTAGTTCTTGCATCCATTACAGATCTGGATCCATGAATTCCATCACGTCATCATTTCAGACGAACCCTGTTTCCCTGTACAGCGTTATAAAGATTTCACTTATTTTTCATAGTATCCTGGAAAATGCATACAGCTAGCATGCATTTGATATTATCGTAGGGACTGATATTTTGAGAAGACATTGATAACAAATCTCATTAACTCATGCTTTACATATTAAACCTTTTAAAGAGAAGCAGTTATGTTTTTTTACTCCATTAAAGACCATGGTTCTGTCATATCTTTGGGGTTTCTATAGCGCTATATTTTAGAGAGACAATAACAATTACAGGTTTCCTTACTCTCTTGATCTTCTTCAATGAAGAAAGAGTTCGAGTATTCTTTGGACCAGCATGTTCTCCAGATCTCATACAAACTAAGATCCTTAATTATTGCCAATCGACTCTAGCACGTCATAATTCCCTCTTTATAATCTATGATCAATAAAATAATGATTAAACTGTAAATTAAAGTAAACACCAGCAAGAGTCACTGTACCTTAACCAATGAGGGTTTGACCAGCTATATGAAATCTGCTGAAAGGAAAATATATAGAGGGACACAGCCGATGAACAGAATGGGCTATTTGAAGAGAAATTGAATCACTGTGAAAATTAGTTGTTACAAGTGAACATTAATGAAAGTTAATGACTTGAAAAGTGCTCTTTATTATAAATGGGTATAAATATGTATTTAAAGTGAAACAATTATCTTGGCAAATAAACTTGGCTACTCAAAGTCATTGCGATGATAAGCAGGAAATCTCACTTTTCCAGTAGTCATAGAGGAGAGCTCTACACTGATCGTTCCTTTAAAATTTCAATGGTTGCTGGTATAGAAGAGAGGTTGATAAACCAATGCTTTGCTGAGGAGGTACTAGAAGGAAGCAAACAGAAAAGCTGTTAACTGGAATCCTTTATATCTTCACTCGCATCCTCATTGTGTTCTCAGTCATCATCAGGTTTCGGAATAATGATGTCTCTGCTGTCAAGGATGAAATTGACTAGGCTCACTTTTCGTGTACTTGCTGCTTTATTGGAAACTATGTTTTTGTACCAGGCGATACGAAGGCTATCCTTCGGTGTGGTGAAATGCCATGAGCTGGTGAGTGGGCATATGGTTGCTTAGTACATTGAGGTGCCAGGTTCACCGCAAGCACAATTAATGATTAAACTGTATGAACTGCTATACTCTTCATGCCTACCAATCTCTGTTCAACTCCATATCTAGGTGATTAAATGCTGTTATTGTTACAAAGTGTGGCAGTTCTGGGAATGGAAAATTTAGCGACAAGTTTGTTTCACTATTGAGAATTTTCCTAACATAAATATTTTTTTCTTGTTTGTATTAACAATTTTAAATAAATCAGTTCAAAAATCTATTTTAATTCAGTATTATTACACAATAAGATATACAAAATATTTGTTGATTTCACCATAGTTTTTCTGGGTTTGAATGCTACCAATTGTACACTTTGTTATGATAATTATACCAATGAATGTTATGTTAAGCGAAAGCATTTGTTGTGCTCAATCACATAATTTACCATCTTTTATTCAACATAAGAACAAAACTTTCACAGACGCTTAGTAAATCAATATAAGAAAGGGTGTTAGAACCAAAATAATGATTTTAATTTATTTTGCATCTGTTTTCACTGGGCTAGTTAGTGGGCTGCATGTAGGAATCGAATTTAGAAACAAATATTGTGAAGTCTGTCAAATCTTTTATGGTATGATTAAAAATAAAAAAATGAAGTATTATTTGCATGGAAGTTAAAACTTTAAAAATGAAGTTTTAATAATTATAAATTATTATAAAATAAATGAAATAATTACATAAATGTATAAAATTATTAATGTTTGATTATTGCAATAAATTATTGGAAATAGTACAGTTGAAAAAAAATCAATTAAAATATAAGGTTTAGTCCCATTGGAGTGTTTAAGTTTTAAGTGAACGTAACGTCTCACAAGGCCACTTTCTTGCCCCAATTACAACATACATTTCTGAGTAATAAATTAATAAAATATATTAGTAAAAAATAATACTTTTTATACATTTTTATTCAATGATTTCTTTTAAACTGTGTTAAAGTGGCTAGAAATACACTACTGGCCACTAAAATTGTTACACCAAGAAGGCGACATGCTACAGACGTGAAATTTATACGAAAAGAAGAAGATGCTGTGATATGCAAATGATTAGCTTTTCAGCGTATTCAAACAAAGCAGGCGCCCGTAGCGACACCTACATTGTGTTTAAATGAGGAAATTGTTCAGCCGGTTCCTCATACACAAATTGCATTTGAATGTTGTTGCCTGGTGAAAAGTTGTTGTGATGCCTCGTGTAAGAAGGAGAAATGCGTACCAGCACGTTTCTGACTTTGATAAAGGTCAAATTGTAGCGTACCGGGATTGTGGTTTATCTTATCGCAGTATTGCTGCTCGCGTCGATCGAGATCCAATGACTGTTAGCAGAATATGGAATCGATGGTTTCAGGACGGTAATACGGAAAGCCATGCGGGATCTCAACGGCCACCTATCACTAGCAGCCGAGAAGACAGGCATATTATCCGCATGGACGTAATGGATCGTGCAACCACGTCACGAGCCGTGAGTCAAGAAAAGGGGTCGTTTGGAAGACAACAAGTGTCTGCACGAACAGTTCGACGACGTTTGCAGCAGCATGGACTCTCAGCTCGAAGACCATGGCTGCGGCTTTCCTTGACGCTGCGTCATAGACATGAGCGCCTTCAATGGTGTGATCAACGACGAACCTGGGCGCACGAATGGCGAGACGTCATCTTTTCAGATGAATTCAGGTTCTGTGAACAGCATCATAATGGTAGCATCCGTGTTTGGCGGCATCGTGGTGAACGCACACTGGCAGCGTGCATTCGTCATCGTCATACTGGCCCATCACCTGGCGTGATGGTATGGGGTGCCATTGGATACACGTCTCGGTCACCTCTTGTTCGCATTGACGGTGCTTTGAACAGTGAACGTTACATTTCTGATGTGTTACGACCCGTGGCTCTACCCTTTATTCGATCCCTGCGAAATCCTACGTTTCAGCAGGAGAATGCCCGATCACATGTTTCCGGTATTGTACGGACCTTCCTTAATGCGGAATATGTTCGGCTGTTGCCCTTGCCAGCACGTTCTTCAGATCTTTCACCAATAGAAAACGTCTGGTCAATGGTTGCCGAGCGACCGGCTCGTCACCAAACGCCAGTCACTACGGTTGATGAACTAGTGCATCGTGTTGAAGCTGCGTGGGCATCTGTACCTGTACATGCAATCCAATCTTTGTTTGACTCAATGCGCAGGCGTATAACTGCTGTTATTACTGCCAGAGGTGGTTGTTCTGGGTACTGATTTCTCAGGATCTATCCAGCCAAACTTTTTGAAAATTTAATCATTTGTTATTTTTAGTATAATATATTTGTCCAATAAATATCATTTTGTTATCTGCATTTCTTCCTGATGCAGCAATTTTAATGGCCAGTAGCGTAAAAAGCATTTATACTTTTCAAACATTTTTAAAAATAGATATTTGGTTCAAGGGAAGTTAAAGTAATTTTTTTGCAGCTAAACTCATTTACAATATTGCATTGCAATGTAAAAATTACGATTACAATCAGCATGCGATATAATAACAACTTTGTATAATTAAATGTCTGTCATATCATTTACAAATTAAATTTCATGTTTATAAGTTTTTATTTTGTTTCCTAAAATACAAATATTTTTAAGGGAATTTAATTACAAATGAATATTCTTTATTTATGATTATAACATTTGTATTACAATACGAGACGATCAATACGATTTATAGAGTGATAAATTTTTATACTGTGACCAAAGTGCTCGAACAAATTTAGGGTTTCCTTTTAGTTATTATTTTAAAAATGAATTTTTTTCTGTTGTGCGTTTGTATGGGAGATATTCCTTAATTAATGCATTTCCAATTTTTGGATCTTATTGAATGCAATTAATATGGTACGTTAATTTCCTCTTTGGAACATTTAAAATTGTATGCATAACACACGGTTATGGCAAAAGTTATAACACAATCAACAAGCTGTAAAATGAGAAAATATATATACAAAGTATAACATTACCAAATAAGCACCGACCCACCCGAAGGTATGCGGTGGAGAACGTCATTGGGACAGTAATCCTGGAGGATCCTGGCTCAGCACTTGGCCAGGAAAAACTGGAACGCCTAAGTGGTGGGATGTCCAAACCACTCGAAAGTCCCCAAGGGGGAGAAGGGATGGTGAGCGTTCTATTGAGACTCTGCTGTGACTGGGAGA
This sequence comes from Latrodectus elegans, assembly GCA_030067965.1. Taxonomy (NCBI): domain Eukaryota; kingdom Metazoa; phylum Arthropoda; class Arachnida; order Araneae; family Theridiidae; genus Latrodectus; species Latrodectus elegans. Next base: position 85,818,518 of record CM057811.1, read on the forward strand.
AGGGCCGGTTGGCCTTTATTGAAAAATAGTTACAGAAATGTTTCTAGATTACATAAAATAGGACACAAAATATTTACAAAAAATATATACATGGTATGTTTCACAAGCTGAGCTGGAGGAGTAGCTCTGCCTGTAGGATCTCCTTTGCTCCCTGTTGGAATCCTTTGTTGAAGAAGAGAAGTGCGGGTTCCATCTCTAGGCACTTCTTTGGGTATATCCTACTCCTAATGTCGGTGTACTGCTCGCAGTGGAAGAGGAGGTGTTCCGGACTTTGTCTCTCGTCGTCATGAGGGCAGGTGCTCTGTTTACCGTGAAACCTACTCCTATAAGTTCCGAAGGCCTCATGTCCGGTGAGGAACTGGTTCAGAAAGAAGTCCCCTTGTATCCTCTTCCGGGAAACTTTCGGGAAGAAGCCGTGGAGTCTCCTGGCTTTGTCTGAGTTCGTCCAACTGTCCTGCCATTTGTCCATGATGTGCTGTGTGGTAAGCGTCTTCATTTGTTGCCTGCTGAGTCGTACCTTGACATGTACTTCCTCAGCTGTGGTGGCCTCTTTCGCTTTGGAGTCCGCAGCCTCATTTTGTACAATCCCTATGTGCGCTTTGACCCAGTGCAAGGTGAACTTGTCTGCATGCTCTTTGCAGATATCCTGGATGCTGTAGATTGTGTCGCTGAGATGATAGCGATTGCCAATCGCAGCTAATACAGATCTTGAGTCTGAGTGGATATGACATCTGGAGATGTCTTGTGCAATGGCATATCTCATGGTTGCCAGGATGGCTGTGGCTTCGGCCTCGAACACAGATGCCTCGTCGTTTAATCTAAGTATGATGGTGTGGATGATTGTGTCTCCTTTGTAGATGTTGGCTGCACATCCAACTCTTTTGTTGATCCTCGACCCGTCTGTGTACGCATAGTAATCTTCGTGGTTGGTCTCCATAGTCCATTTGATTCGAATAGTGGCCCATGGGGGAACCAGTTGTTCTGTCTTTGTCCAGGCGTTGTCCGGATTCCAGGTGGCGCCTCCGCACTGTATGGGACTTGAGTGATTCCAGAGCTCGAATCTCTTTTTGTAGGCGTCTGCTTGAAGGTGTAGAGGAGGGACCCCTGCCAGTATGTTGAGGGCGTCTGTTGCGGTTGTTCTGTAGGCCTTGGTGACCTTCAGAAGTCCAATGCGTTGGATTTGGAGGATCTTTGTGTTGATGCGGACTGTATCTGTGTACCACACCTGGCATCCGTAGAGAATGGTACTTTCTATCACGCTGGTGTGTATCGTCTTGAGTATGTTCGGTTTGAGTCCCCAGGTTACTCGCGAGAGTCTGGCTAACTTGTTTTGGAGGCTGTCCACTTTCTGCTTGACCTCGTTGAGATGATTCATCCAGGTGAGTTTCGGGTCCATGGTGAGTCCTAGATACTTTAACTCCATTCCTCAACCAGTTTGATGGGTTTGATCGCCAACTTAGAGAAGCGGAAGTATGACTTGGCGTCCAAGAGGATGGCGACGTCGTCCGCGAACGCTTGACAGTGGGCATGTGGTCCGAAGTCTCTGTTCAGTAACTCGTTCGCAATGACCAGCCACAGGAAGGGTCCCAGGCTGGATCCCTGCGGGACTCCGATGTCGTATAGCATTCTCTTCTTGTGCTCGTTCTGGTAACTTCTGTCATTCAGGAATGATCCTATGGTCCGGTAGAGGTTCGCAGGAGTGTTAAATTTCCGGAGCAGATTCATGATGTCGTTCCATCTCGCGCTGTTGAATGCACTCTTTATGTCCAGTGATATCAAGCAGAAAAATCTCTTATTCCTTTTATGGTCTTTGATCCTGGTTACAATTTCCCGGAGGGCGTCACTGGTGCTCTTTCCCCGGAGAAATCCAAACTGGAGCTTGTTGAGGTGTCCATTTTCCATGAAGTGGTGATGTAGGCGACGCATAAGAATCTTGTCCAGGATCTTGCCCCAAACTGGCAAGAGGCAGATGGGCCGGTAGGATTCCGGCTGGGAGAGATCCTTTCCTTCCTTAGGGATCAAGATGACTTTGGCAATTTTCCAGGTTCTTGGGAAAACTCCTTGTGACAGGCATTTGTTGAAGATGTTCCTGAACCAGTTCTTGTTGGTCTTATAGAGTTCCCAGTATACGTCCAAGCACACCTCATTGTATCCAGGTGCTTTCTTCTCGTCCGTGTCCCGGATGGCATCCTCGATCTCTCTCTCGGTGATTTCTGGCTGATCTGGGGCGTCAGGAAAGGGAGCGAAGGTGGTACCCGCTCCAGTTAACGGGAAGTGGTGCTTTAATATGGCGTTAATAGACTCTGTTGAATCCCTAGCGAATTCCCCATTGTCTAGTTTTACTAATTCTGTGGTGTTGACGCTGCGGAGTTTCTCCCTCACGATTTTGTAATGGCTCCCGAAGGCGTTGGCATTGGTGACATTTCCCAGAAATGCCTTGAAAGCGCTTGTTTTTGTTTCCAGGACTTGCTTCCTATACACTGCTGCTGCTTGTTTGAATATGGACTTTCTCTTTTTCCTGAGATCCTGATTCTTTTCTTTTTGGAATCTTCTGCGAAGGGCTCTTACCTTGCTCCTTTCTGCCGTCAACTTTTGGGTCCACCAGTAGTTGGAGTTGGTGGTTTTTTTGAGGCTCTTTTTATTCTGCCTGCAAAGCTCAGCGATTTTGTCCTCTATATCCCTGATGGAGTTGTCTGGGTCAAAGTCTTGGTTTATCGGGAACTCAGTAGCAATTTCCTGAAGTTTGTTTTTGAAGGTCTCCCAATTTAAGGTCCTGGAGTTCCATCTCCTGGATTGCCTAGTCCTGATCCTGTTGTAGTCCATCTCACATGTCATGATGTTGTGATCGCTGGCTGTATAGGAGTCTCTGATAGTCCAGTTGCTGATATCATCTTGGGAAAAGTTCTTCGTCAGCATCAAGTCGATCCAGCTGTCCCCGATAGTGCTGGAGAAAGTTGGAAGACTGTTGGCATCATTCTCTATGATTAGGTCATGTCTGGAGATGAAATCGAGAAGCATTTCTCCCCTGTGGTCTGTTCGTCTGAGGCTCCAAGCTGTGGACTTGGCGTTGAAGTCGCCGAAGATGATCCACCTGTCGTTTGTATGACTGGCTAATAGGCTTTCGAGCGGGTCCAGGGAGGTCTGCAAACTTCTGGATGGTGGACTGTAGAGGGAACAGATAAAAAGTGGCTTGTTGTCGATTGTCAACTTGTTGACAACAATTTCATCCGCCTTAAAGAAGGGGCTGATGTCTAGGGATCTTTTGGCAATAAGGGCCGACTTAGAGTCTTTGGAGGGGAAGATGGAATAGTCCAGTGAAAAACCGGTGATCCTTTCTTCAAACATAAATGGATCATTTAAGGAGGCAATGTCAATGTCCAATTCCTTAATGTCCTGTGAATACTGTATGTTTGCTGCTCTGCAATGATTGAGATTCAAGTGGGACATCCTCAGAGTCTTCGTATTCGTCTTAGAACCCATAGTCAATCTTTGCCAGTATGTTGTTAATCTCCTTTTCTTGGGCGTGGCATTTCTTGCTTCTAGCGTCGTGCTTTGTATTCACTTTTTTCTTGCTGCGTTTGTTGAGGTCTTCACAGTTGCAACACTTCAGTGGATTCTTGCAGTTTTTGCTGAGGTGTTGTCCTCCACATCTGCTGCAGGTCTCCTCCCCCTTGCAGTCTTTGGCGTGGTGTCCAAACCTCAGGCACTTGAAACACTGCGTCACTCTGATGTATTCCTGGAATCGTGCGCAGGTCCATCCAACGAAGAGCTTCTTTTTTCCTTTCAGTTTGTCGAATCCTTCAGCATTGACTGTTAGCACCCAGTTGTTGCCATACTTACCTTTATAGCTGAAGGCCACTTCTAATTCAACGCTGTCTTCCAGGCAGTTTTGGCTCTTGATTTTTTCAACTATCTCTTCTCTCGTGATTTCTCTATCTACGTCGTAGAGAATGATCCTGGGCTTTCTTCCCTCTGGTCTTTTTAATACGGCTTCTTTGTTGAAGTCATCGTTCCTGCTGACTTCCGCGATGATTTTGTCGAGGTCTTCTGCACTTTGTGTTTCTGTGAGGACTCCTCCTTTCCTCACCGGCCTCAGTCTGGAGATGTTGAGTCCCATTGAGGATGGATTGATCGTCTTCTTGATCAGCGACCTGGTCTCCTCCGAACTCTTTTCCTTGGTAGGGTAAACCACCACTACGTTGTTCGTACGTCTCCTAGATCTGTCTCTCCTCGTCCTGGATCTGCTTTGTTGTGCTCGAGGTTTCCTTGACTGCGGCTGCTGTGGCCTCTCAGGATTCCTTGCCGTCATTTCTGCATATGTCTTTGGCTGGGCTAACACTTTAGTCCGTGCTTTTAGCTCTCCCTCCAGGTGAGCGTTTCTTTCCGCTATTCCCAAGGCGATCTGGAGAATGTCTTTGATCCCGTTCCGCATCTTCTGCTGCATCGTTCCACTCATCTTGCTGCCAGCTAGGGTGACTATTAGTTCGTGTTCTAGCTCAAGTAGTCTCATTGCATCGGACTTGCTGTCCAAGTTTTCATGCACCTCATAGGGCATGATTTCCCCAACAGGGGACTCAGTGTCCATAATGGAAAGCCTCTGTAAAAATCTCAGAAACAGAGAAAAAGAAGAGAAAGAAAAGTCCCAACCGCCAGCGTTTGCCGCCAACCGAGGTTGACGTTTCCAGGGGGCACCACGTGGAGGTGCTGGACGGTTTGAAGAAAAGTACTGTAAGTGATTTTTACGAACTCAAAGTAGCGTTAAGAACGCAAGAAACTAGTTCGCTTCCCCGAATAGACTCTGGGCCGTTGTTCGGGTATAAATCACAAGATCGCAATGGACGACAGTACTCTATGGGACTGCCCCCCATATACAAAGTATAAAGAATAATCACTATAACCGAAAAACAATGTCAAATATGTCAAACAGAATTTATCAGCGAAATCATGGGAATGGAGAACATTACCCGTATTTCAACCGTCATCAGGGGACATTTAGACACCTGTCTCTAAGCATCTGTAGAAAAATCCCATCTGTTTTACCAATGTCAACTCTTTGATGAAGCTAGCGATGCGGGCAGTGACTTTCAATAATTGTTTTTCTCTCTCACAATGTTTTGAATATATAACTGTGTGTTTGTTTTTATGCACTTTTTATTTGTATACATTAAATAAGTGAATTTCCTATTTTAAATTTTATATTTTATTAAATTTTCTCAATTTAATTTGTGACTTTATTTTTTATATAATTTAATATAGTATTAGTTTTAAATGTAAGCCAAACAATGAGTTATTAACTTATTTCCCTTTCTCTTCAGCTCCATTTCCTATACAGCCATTAGGGAGGACAAAACGATTAGTGTATACCAGGAAATAGTAAGTATTGAAGGCATTTATTTTATTGAAAAAATTTTAATGAAAATCAGAAACATTTATTTTACTTTATAATTGAAGAAAGATTACCAAAAATGGTATAATTAAAGTTTCAAAAAAAAAAATCAAAATTACTAGAGAAGATATTTTACATTCAATATTAATGGTCCAGCCTATTAATTAAAAATCAAATTTTTTATTTATTTAAATGATGGAAAAACAATAAATTAATTTTTTCACTCACTTACTAATTACACGTGTGTTTGAAAATAAATAGGTTTCTTTATCTATTTATTAACGCATTTCTTTTACATAAGTAGAATAATTTTTAAAAAAAATAAGAATGAAGCTACTCTGGTAGAGTGAACACACACACAAATATGTTTTCAATAATTTAAACAACTTTATTATATTTTTCACCGAATGAAGCTAACATTAGTGAAATCAAAAATTAGGAAGGATATTTCTTTTGATGCCAACTAAAACCATGATCAATGTTAAAATACTAAGAGAGGAAATAGGCAATAATTTATAAAGTTATTTTATTTTTATGCTAAAGTTCAAAAGAGAGTGGCTTTATTATTTTCAATAAAAATACACTAATTAACAAGGAGATTTTTAACTCTTCCACGAAAAATTTATACTATGAATTTTTATTTTTTCGCTATTTTTTTTTTAACTTATGCAAGTGTTTGAAGCTACATTTTCTCATGTGTATGATGTCTTTTGGTTATGCATTTCCTTACTACGCGTCAAATTTTTCAGATGTTACCAGACTTACTTTTTTTGATGCACTACAACTTCCTCGCCATGGTAGTATTAAAATCAAATTACCAAGTGTATTCAAATGAAATGAAACTATTGTTTTTAAGGAAAATACACAATAAATTTGCGAAAACTGTTAATATTTCCTTATTTGAAATAATATCCATCGCTAGCTACAAATGTTTCCCATCTTTCGGGTGATTTGCGAATACCACACCAAAAAATTGATTTGTCTTTTGAGCCCGGAGCCAGTCAGCAAGCCAAGATTTGACGTTTTCGTACGAAGTAAAGCGCTGCTCAGCCAATGCGTGTCCCAATGATGCAAAAAGGTAGTAATCGGAAGGAGCCAAGTCTGAAAAATAAGCCGCATGCGCTAAGGGCTCCCAGCTGAGCACCTCAACGATGTCTTTAGTCGGTTTAGCACGGTGGCTATATACGTTGTCATCAAGGAAAATCACTTTGTGCTGCCGTTTCTTGTATTGTTCGCTCGCGTTTTTCAAGTATAGCATCGTTCAAATCAAGTAATTGTTGCTTGTAGCGATCAGTATTAACTGTTTAGCCGGGTTTCAGAAGCTCATACTAGATTGGCCCCTCCTGGTTCCAGAAAATACACAGCGTTGTCTTGCGGCCAAAGCGATTCAGCCTTACGATCGATTTGGGCGGCTGTCCGGGGTCAACATATGATCCATTACGCTTGGGATTCTCAAAATAAATCCATTTTACAACGCTAATCACAATACGATGGAGATTTGACTTACGTTTGTAGCTGGCAAGCAACATTTTACACATGATTTTTCGGTTTTTCTGCTGACGAGACATTAGATCCTATGGTACCCGTCTACCGACCTTCATTACATTGCCCGTTGCTTTGAGACGACGGGAAACAGTGCTTTGGTCAACATTCATTTGTTCTGCAAGATTTCATAGCAATTGGCCATCATCTTCATCAAGTAATTCTTACAGTTCAGCATCTCCAATTTTTTTTCTGGTCGTCTAAGATCTTTGTTTCTTATATCGAAATCACCATTTTGAAACTTTTCAAACCATCTGCAGCACTGCGCACAGCTCAGAGCATTGCCATTCTATGCTTCTACAAGCATTTGATGCGATTCAGTAGTGTTTTTCTTCAGGTGGTAACAAAAATTAATGCTGTCTGCAAATTGTGGTCGGAAGGCATAAAATTCGACATTTTCATCACAGTAAAAAAAAAACAATGCACGCTAAAATTTACCCAAATGTAAACTAAACGTGAGTATCAAAAAATCACGCGTCACGTTTCGTAATGTTTGTATATATGCGTGGCGACATCTGTTAGCAATCGTCGCATTTGATATGCGTAGACCTGGTGAAACATTTAAATTATTCCTTCGAATAACTTAAAGTTACAGAGAAAATAGTCACTGTACTTGCAATCATAAAAATGAGAGTAAAAAAGACATCATCATATCTGGTTTTGCCAATGTTATTTCAATTTCGTATTGTCAATCTGAAAAGCCATTGTTTTGTTTTTATTCCGCAGGAAAAAAAGTCTTCAAAGACATCAGTTGACTACTTTAACCAAGACATGTCTGAACATGAATACGCAGAAACTTGTGATTTTTTAATTTTCAACAAACCTATTTATGTCCGAGTATTAAATTTGTGAATTATATTTTAAATTTGAGCATGAGATTAGTAATAAATATCAAAAAATTGTATTATCAAAAAAATCCATTCACTTATAATTTTAAACTCTCATTTGTCATCATTATTGGAATACAAATAAATTTTGTTCCTTAAAGGTTCAGATTTTTATTCCTTATTAAACATAAATTCTTTTCCTTTCTAAATATATTGATGAGGTCTTTGTTTTTTCTTTGTACCTACACATTTTTTCATGTGTATCCTTAAATCTATGTTTTATTTCATATAAGATTCGAATACTGTTTTCGAGAATATTCCTCAGAGCATATTCTTTGAAACAGAGCAATCAATTTATGATTAATTTCAAACGATATTTGCGCTTCCAGTTTTACAAAATTTCTTTCGAAACTTAAGTTATAATTTATGACAAAGATTTCTTTACATATTTACATTATTAATGTTTCATTTTGCTTTTCAGAAAACAAGTTTTTTGCGCCAAAAGGAGGTAAGTTCAATGTTTTCAAAATCACTTCCGTAGGACTTAAATACATATAATATATTCTCTTCTCTCTACATCCTTCTAATAAATATAATACTTAAAACTAAAAGTTTAAAAAAAAATAACATTGAGATGAAACTTACTTTATGCTGATTATTTAATAAATGTTCTCTCTCTCTCTCACTTTAAAAAATTAACTATTCTCTTAAAAATCAGAAGTAAACCTGAATTGAAAAGGTTATTGTTCGTGGCAGAAGTAGAGGGGAATATGCAAATTTGTTACCTAATTACTAATCGCGGTTAAGGAAGAAGAGAAATGCAAAACAGTCAGACATAAGTCAGTGTTATTGAAGGGATTGCATGTAATTATGTGTAACTGGTTTTTGATAGTTCAGGGTGAATTGTTTCGTTTGTTTTTCAAAGTAAAAAAATATGCTTATATATTTTCTAGAAGACAAATGGCAGATTCTAAAAGCTAGCGTGCTATCATATGCTTCGAAGCATGACGATCAAATGCAAATGTTACTCTATTTTTCGGCTTTCGTCATTTCGCCATCATTGAGAAGAATGCAAACAATTCTAAGTCAACCAAACGATTGTCCAAAGACATATGTCGTACCGTTTAAATATTAGGACTTGGCCTCACCGTAACCTAGTTGTAAGACTTGCTTCTGTAGAACATTAAGTCTCGGGTTCGCGAGCCCAGCCACTATTGAACAACGGGAGAGAAATATTCAATTCTGACTAAAACTTCCTGTTCTTCTGTTAAGCGTGAATGCTTGGGAGTTTTCCGTGTTTCCTTCCTCGCGAAACTTGAATGCAACCCATTATCTGTTAAAATTCATCCTAGAGGGCCATACGTGGTGGATATTGTATTGCCTTTCAATGCCCTTTTAGCAGTCAGTCTGTCCATTACGCAGTGTCAAAAGTATTATGGTTCAGGTTCATCGTAGCCTAGCGGTAGGACAGAGAATTCAGAGCGAAAGGTCCCAGATTCGATCCCGGCCATTATTGAACAGCAGGAGATGGATGTTGCGCTCCTGTCTTTTGCATGCACGTCTGTCAAGGTGGAAGTTTTATGCAGTTTCTCCTTTGTGACTCATAAATATGGCCTATTATCTATAAAAGTCCCCGAAAAGAAACTACGCGGTGGACACTTGCATGATTTACAGCAGCGTTTGGTCATGAGATAGTCGGTCAACAGCATGTTGTCAAAGTGTCATGTCCCATAGCATTCACTGTTGCTTAGTACACAGACAGTGGTCTTCTGGGTGAAAAATTCCTGGTTCAGTTTCAGCTACTGTTGAGCAATGGATGAGGGATTTTGCACTTCTGCGTCTATTGGGGTGGACACTTGGAAATTTTCCAGGTTTCTTCCCTAGCAACACTTGAATACGGTCTACTGTCTCTGAAGATTCCTTCCAGGAAGGTGATTACACGATAGAAATTAAATCCCTTACAATATCATTAAGTTGTTAGGCCGTCCACTACGCAGGGTCAAAGAGTTATCGCCTTTCAAGAAGATCCATTGCTATTTTCCTTAAGGATCATTAACTCTCTAGGATCTCAAGGATCTCGTATGTTACGACCCCTGGTGAAAATATATTAAAAACAAACGGAATTGAAAAGCGATTCCCGTCCCTCCTTGGGAACTTTTAATCAATAGGATGAAAAGGAAACGCATTTTCATGCTAAGGTTCTTACTAATGTTGCACATTTTTTCATTAGGTTCGCAATAGCCTGGTTGGTTAGGAAGTCATTCTCATTATCGGAAGGTAGATCAGTCGTGTTCACAAAAGGCGGCTGTGGCACGTTAAAACTGGGAGTGTTTGCATTATTCTCCAAGTGAAATGATATCTCTAGGAATGTCAGACCAAGTATTGAGTGGCTTCAGCATGGTTCCTGTTTCAAATTCACGAAAGACTCCAACCGGCTGCATCTATCCAACTGGTACATCCCAACTCAGGGAGGACAGCATGTTGGTGCAACAACAACATTAATGCGGGAGCCGTGATAGCCTTTCACCCGGAAGGGTAGGGTTCGATTCCTAATGCCAACAAAGACCCACCGAGTACATGCGACATACGTAATGTGACCAGATGTCACATTTTGAACGGGACTGTCGCTTTTTAAAGCTACGAGTCCTGGTGTCCCCGAAATGAACTCTGGGAACCAAAATCGTCCTGTTTTCTGAAACCGATTAAAAATTTAAGTAGTCGAGCCGGCCGGACGGCCTGCGTGCCGGCGCGAAAAAATGTCTCTGAAGTTTGCATATTAAAATGTCTCTGAAGTTTGCATATTAAAATGTCTCTGAAGTTTGCATATTAAAATGTCTCTGAAGTTTGCATATTAAAATGTCTCTGAAGTTTGCATATTAAAATGTCTCTGAAGTTTGCATATTAAAATGTCTCTGAAGTTTGCATATTAAAATGTCTCTGAAGTTTGCATATTAAAATGTCTCTGAAGTTTGCATATTAAAATGTCTCTGAAGTTTGCATATTAAAATGTCTCTGAAGTTTGCATATTAAAATGTCTCTGAAGTTTGCATATTAAAATGTCTCTGAAGTTTACATATTAAAATGTCTCTGAAGTTTGCATATTAAAATGTCTCTGAAGTTTGCATATTAAAATGTCTCTGAAGTTTACATATTAAAATGTCTCTGAAGTTTGCATATTAAAATGTCTCTAAAGTTTGCATTATTGAACGATTGCCCTCTCCACCCTCCACTTCTTTTCTTAAACAAAGCCTTTGATACGAAGAAAAAGTGCTAAATGATAAAATATTTTACTAAAAGTAACGCGAAAAGCTGCCAAATTTGGTATAAAGATAAGATCTCGTAAGTCGCCAATTTTTCTCCTGAGCATGCGCAGTTCTGTTCTTTCAGATTTGGTTTTGTTCTACGGGGTGGTCTGCAGACGAACGTGTTTTTCATTCGCCCACTTCTCGATATTTGTTTTGTTATTGTTTGATACTCGTGTACCTAGTAAATAACTTAAACTTCTTTTGTTTTGGAATCATAAGTTAAAATGTGGAAACGCAAGTGTACATTCAATGTTAACGTACAAGCAAAATATCCGTTCATCAAGCAAATAAATTCTTTCTCATATGTCAGATGTGAAAAGTGTCGTACAGAATTTAGCGTTTCCCATGGTGGTGCCAGTGATATTGAACAGCATTTAAAGTCTGAAAAACATAAAAAAAGCCGATCGTGTCGCCGCTTCGAGTTCTTTGATGTTAACTTTTTTCAAGAAATCTGACGAACCAACTTTAAAGGATTTGGATATCGCCGCAGCAGAAGGCGTCTGGGCTTATCACACGATACAAGAAAACCACAGTTTTCGCTCTAATGATTGTGCGTCGAAATTAATTCAGTCATGTTTTGATCCCAAATTTACATGCGCGCGTACGAAAGCAAAAGCTATTGTAGTAAATGTTTTGACGCCTACAGCAATGAAAGAATTAAAAGATGATCTTGATAAGTCCAATTGTATTACAATACTGAACGACGCTTCAAGCCATGGTAACAAGAAAATATACCCTATTCTAGTGCGCTTTTTTCATCCTTACGTAGGTGTGCAAGTAAAAATTTTAGATCTCCAAGACCAACCAGACGAGAGTTCTGACATCATAGTCGATTATTTAAACCATGTGTTGACAGATAATAATTTGACAGCAAAAGTCATGGCATTTTGCGGAGACAATGCCAACGTCAATTTTGGAGGTGCGGCTAGGCGAGGAACTAACAATGTGTTAACGAAATTACAATCATCACTGAAAAAGCCATTGATAGGTATTGGAAATGGAGCCCATGTTATTCACAATGCAATAAAATATGTTGCAGACAGGCTACCCTTAGATAATGAAAGCATTATTTTAAAGATATATTCATTTTTTTATATTTACACGATTCGAGTTGAAGTTCTAAAGGAGTTTTGCGCCGAAACTGAAACGGTATATCAACAAATGCTCGGCTATAGCAAAACCAGATGGCTTGCTCTTATGTCTGCCTTGGAAAAGGTGTTAAAAATGTACCAGCCATTAAAAAACTACTTTTTGAGTGTTGAAAAATGTCCCCTGTTACTAAAAACTTTTTTGAAGAGCCCACATCCGAGTGGCTTTATTTTTTACACACTCAGTCAGCAACTTTTCATCAAGCTGTATTAAAACTGGAAGGTCAGACTGCATCGGCAATTGAAGCTGCAAAAGAAACCAATCAACTAAAAGACAACTTGACTCAAAAACACACCAATCAGTTTCTTCCATTTATGGTCCGTCAATTAATAGTGAAATCGAAGGATAATGTTACTGACATAGATGAAGAGTTTGTGAAAAGGGCGGTTACAGAATTGTATCAAATAAGCCGTGAATATCTGGAGCAGTGGACTTGCTTTCTTACCAAAGAAATAGAGATATTTTATTGGGCAGATTTAAAAAAGGTCCCCGCATTGGAAGATGTTCAAAAATCTCTGGATGTGTTAATTGAGAAGAAATATATTGTCTGTAATAAAGATGCAGAAGTTTTTGACGAATTTTCGTTAATTTGTAACTACATTACATCGCAGAAAGTAACCGAATGAAATAATGTAAATGTTTCCACGGAAACTCGTTGGGTGGAAGTATTCAAACACTTTCAAACCAACAATCTTCAGCATGAAAACTTTTCTATTTTAATTGAATATATTTTATGTTTGCCTGCTACAAATGCTCCAGTAGAAGGAGTATTTTCTATTATGAGCAAATTGTGGACATCAGAGAAAACCCAATTACAAAATTCAGTTCTAAAAGCAATGTTGATAATTAAGGTAAAAAAAAAAAAAAAATATGTGCCAAGATTTTCATTTTTACTTAAAATCATCACCAACTATATTAAAGCAAATTTGTTCCTCTGATAAATATAAATATAACTAAACGTTTCGGGTATATATATTTTTTAATTCGTAACTTTTAAGCTAACTGAATTTTTCTGAATAAATAACTTTAAAAAAGTGGTTTTTTTATTGACTACCTGTTAATTAGCCTAAATAAACCAATGTCCCGTTTTGAGTCAAAAAATAAATGATAATGTCCCGTTTTAAGTCAAAAATAAATGGTCACGTTAGATATACGTGCTCGTTA